>OU015493.1:200048631-200203631 GCA_907164885.2 Dolomedes plantarius
CATTCTTTTGATAAAATGGACAGATAGAAACGTTTTATGCAATGCGTTCCACTGTCTTTTAGTTGCTACTGTCATTCTTTTGAGAAAATGGGCAGATAGAGACGTTTTATGTAATGAGTTCCACTGTCTTTTAGTTGCTACTGTCATTCTTTTGATAAAATAGACAGATAGAGACGTTTTATGCCATGAGTTCCACTGTCTTTTTGTTGCTACTGTCATTCTTTAGAGGAAATTTACAGATAGAGACGTTTTATGCAATGAGTTCCACTGTCTTTTAGTTGCTACTGTCATTCTTTTGAGGAAATGGACAGATAGAGACATTTTATGCAATGAGTTCCACTGTCTTTTAGTTGCTACTGTCATTCTTTTGAGGAAATGGACAGATAGAGACGTTTTATGCAATGAGTTCCACTGTCTTTTAGTTGCTACTGTCATTCTTTTGATAAAATGGACAGATAGAGACGTTTTATGCAATGAGTTCCACTGTCTTTTTGTTGCTACTGTCATTCTTTTGATAAAATGGACAGATAGAGACGTTTTATGCAATGCGTTCCACTGTCTTTTAGTTGCTACTGTCATTCTTTTGAGAAAATGGACAGATAGAGACGTTTTATGCAATGAGTTCCACTGTCTTTTAGTTGCTACTGTCATTCTTTTGATAAAATGGACAGATAGAGACGTTTTATGCAATGAGTTCCACTGTCTTTTTGTTGCTACTGTCATTCTTTTGATAAAATGGACAGATAGAGACGTTTTATGCAATGCGTTCCACTGTCTTTTAGTTGCTACTGTCATTCTTTTGAGAAAATGGACAGATAGAGACGTTTTATGTAATGAGTTCCACTGTCTTTTAGTTGCTACTGTCATTCTTTTGATAAAATGGACAGATAGAGACGTTTTATGCAATGAGTTCCACTGTCTTTTTGTTGCTACTGTCATTCTTTAGAGGAAATTTACAGATAAAGACGTTTTATGCAATGAGTTCCACTGTCTTTTAGTTGCTACTGTCATTCTTTTGAGGAAATGGACAGATAGAGACATTTTGTGCAATGAGTTCCACTGTCTTTTAGTTGCTACTGTCATTCTTTTGAGAAAATGGACAGATAGAGACGTTTTATGCAATGAGTTCCACTGTCTTTTAGTTGCTACTGTCATTCTTTAGAGGAAATGGACAGATAGAGACGTTTTATGCAATGAGTTCCACTGTCTTTTAGTTGCTACTGTCATTCTTTTGAGGAAATGGACAGATAGAGACGTTTTATGCAATGAGTTCCACTGTCTTTTAGTTGCTACTGTCATTCTTTTCAGGAAATGGACAGACAGAGGCAGTGGTGGGATTCAAATGAATTAACAACAGTTTCTATGCCCTAATGGCCATTTTAAGTATATCAAAAGATATACCGAAAGGTAGTTTCATAATTCATGCAGTCATTACTCAAACAAAAACAATAACACAGGTACACAAAACTAGATTATATTTTAAGAAAGAGTTTTAAAATATTGAATGCCTTACAAACTATTATTGAAGATATTTTCATATTGCTGTTTGATTTGAGTCTCACTTGCAATTTTCTTTGCTTTTATCCTAGGCTACATGATTTATTCTTAACATTATTTGCACTGTAGGAGTAGGATACTATTCCTTCCCTATTAGACTGGACCGGCCACCCTGTGTAGGGTAGGTTTATTTAAGAAAAATAAATTTTAATGAGCGATGCAGCTGGCGCTCTTTAGCAAACGGTTTGCATTACCGGTGTGAACCGGCGGAATCCCACCAATAGATACAGAGCTTCAAACATATGAGAGATCTAATTATTACTAGAAGGTAACCCGTCATTTTGACGTCATAATACTAATAATGACGTCATAATGGAAAAAGTATATGAAAGTTAAAAAATATCCCGAATTATCTAACAATATTGCATTTAATCCACACCTTATAAAAGCAAACCCTGTCATTATTTTTTATTTAGTTATTTTTTCATGCGATTGGAGTAGTAGACTGCCATCCAGTTTTTTACAGCTATGAATACTTGAGCTACTTGATTCATTCACATTCAAGTTTGTTTACTTTCAGTATTCATCGCCAATGTAAACAGATTTTTACAAACTGTTAAATATACAGCTAAAAGCATCCAATTCTTTTTAGTTCTGAATGTTTTGTAGAAAAATAGGCTGAACAAACGTGATTTGATGGAGAAGATATTAGTTTTTAGGTAAGAAAAAATTCTGATCCACATCTGAAATTGAAATTAAGCCTAACTGGCTGTTTGTTTACTGAGGGCTTCAGTTGAAAGATGAGTACAGCCCGGAAGTGTTATACAGAGACAACGGCTATTATATATATAATGATTTCTTGTTTTAGATGCACCTCAGTAATTTTATATCTTAAAAAATAATATGGATCAAGATGTTATTAGAAAATATACAATGTGGTGATTAAGGTGATTATGATGATATCCATGGCATGGACCTAGAATATGGAATATTTATAGGTGTTCAAAGAAAGTGCATCACTGAAATTGTCATTCGCTTCCATAATCATCCCCCTAACTCACTCAAGGCTGCTGTGTACTATACCCACTGGATTCGCTCAACTCAGTGTTAACCTATAGAGAAAATGTGCCTACTATAGACAGCTCCATTAATACCGATAATCGAATGAAAATGGAATTTTCAGATAGCCCGAACTTTTCTGCACCTTGCATTTTATAAGTTTCGTCCACCAAAAGAATCGAGGAGCGTTTAAAACACACTAGAACAATTTTTTTTGCTCGAATAATTTAAATTTAAAAATATTTTCATATTTTTTTCGAAAAACGAAAAATGCCCCCCAGGTGTAAAATTTCGTTCTCTATTAAGGACTACAATTTTCAGAAACAAACTTTCAATCCAAGTCGGCAGTCCCTGAACATATTTTTCCATAGGTTAACATGGAGGTGAGTGAATCCAATATGGCTAATGTACAACAGCCTTAATAAAATTCAAATACTGACCACTATGCAATTGAATTCCGTAACTCCACCTTTATAAACTTCCAAACTGTTGTGAAATACGCTCTTTATAACGGTAAAAATTAGCATTTAAACTTTCTAGCAACACTTGAAAGGCGTTTATGCAATGAGTTTCACTGTCTTTTAATTGCTATTATCATTCTTTGCGGGAAATGGAGAGATAGAAAGATTTGAGTAGATGAGAAGCTTTTTTATAATTATATATATAATAGCCGTTGTCTCGGGAATAATCAAGGTAGGAATAATCAAGGTAGAAACAGACTTTGCACTTTGTACCTCGCGCTCCTGCCGGAGTTGCAAATAATTGCTTCCCCGCTGAAGGGTTAATACCGGATGCTTATCAAAAGAAGAAAAAATATTGGACAGTTTTTAAAAATCTGTTTACTTTTGCGATGAATTCTGAAAGTAAACAAACTTGAATGTGAATGAATCGAGTAGCTCAAGTATTCATATCGCGTCATTAGCTGTAAAAGACTGGATGGCAGTCTACTACTCCAATCGCATGCAAAATTAAATAAATAAAAAATAATGAAAGGGTTTGCTTTTACAAGGTGTTGATTAAATGCAATATTGTTAGATAATTCGGGATATGTTTTATCTTTCATATACTTTTTCCATTATGACGTCATTGTTTGTATTATGACGTCAAAATGATGGGTTAACTTCTAGTTTATTGTATAATATGCACCCCGTTAATTGTATATTTAATAAACATAATAAGGATCAAGATGTTATTAGATGATATCTGATGTAGCGATTGAGCGGATTATGACGATACCCACGGCATTGTTTTAGGGTATGGTATATGTATCGGTGTTCAAAGAAAGTGGATCACTAACATTATAATTGGCATACAAATAACATATGTGTACGGCAGTATTTCTTTTTACAGATTGGTATATGTTACATTGATACGTACTCATGAATACAGAACACAGCATTAACTATTAATGTTTCATATATATGAACGCTCTGCAAAAGTTACGAATACGTGCAGATGATACCAAGAAGAACGGGTGCTGTTGTAGCTTTACGTAAAACAATTTATGCCTGCTATATTGCCAGTAGTTACGATGGATAGAAGGTCGGTTGGAAACATTTTTGCTCAGTAATTAACGCCAAAGCTTTCATTTTGAATTTCTAGTATGACTTCTGCATTCCGAATATCTCTAAAAATTTCAAAATATTTTGTCTGCCTATGTATTTTCCTTTTGAATACTTCCTTCAAATAGTTAAAAACAAATACGACATTAAGAACTACAATGTATATCAGAGAAATGGTTAATTTTAAATATATTAATAAAGTAACTACATGCAGGAAATAAAAAGCTGATGAGAATGCTGAATACTTAAATGTTTGTCTTCCCAAATTCTGATTCAAAGGAAAAAAAAAATTAGCAAAACATTTTATGTGGAAAGCGATACTATAAAATGGAAATTTAACATCACAGTAAATGAATTTTTAGAAGTTGTAAAGAATAGGTAAGTAAGCATTGAGGAAGAGTTTTGCTTGTAAATTTATGTTTACAGCTTCAAATTTAAGGTTTGTCAGTGATGGGGCAAATACAAACATGAATACTTTAAATAAATAAGGGAGCTGTTTTAAATCCAGATTGTCGAGCACAGCTATTGAAAAATTGAACACTCCTGGTTTATATTATGTCTTATTATTATTATCAATAAGCATCGAGTATGATTCTTTCAAATTTCAAAATCACTAACTAGTTCAGTGAATAGGAAACAAGAAACCTCATGCAAGCAAATCTCAATAGCAAATCATGATCAAGTTTAAAAGATTTGCTACCTCAAAAGTGGTGAAGAATTTTCATCTGAGCTGAATAAAGAATGGGAATATCATTCGGGAATGATATACAGTAGCATAAAACAGCGAGAAGAGACCTTAAAGGTCTTCTCTAGGGGATGCCCCTTTTTCCTTTCAAACATAAAAATTGGGGTTTAAAAAGGTTTTCAAACAAACCCAAGATCAATAAAAAACAGTTATTTTCGTAAACAGTTATTTGGATGAGAAGAAATCTGACCTACGTGGCTTTAGTGGGACACAGTTGAATTTAGGAAGAATAACTTGCAGGTGGCTTGTATTAAAATATTTTGAGATTGTGTGACAGTCAAAAGCCAGTCTCCGACAGGTCTGGATTCTGGAGAATTTTTGGAAAACAATCGGATCAGATACGCTCTGCATCTTGCCTTTCGTATACTACCACATCCCTTAAAAAACATTGCTATAGTACTGCCTGTGGGCTAGATAGGCCTAACGTTTTCACCTAATCAATACGGTTTTGATTCAAGATCAACAACAGAACAACCAAGGCACTTCCAGACGTTTGTCGACAGTATTATTGACGAAATGTTTGTAAATATCCTAGAATCCAAACTGACCTTCAAACTGGCTAGTACGTAATATCGGGACTCTGACGAGAGGTTAGAAATTTAGAAGTGCACAGCTGCTCAGATTTCATAATGACATCGCGGTGTGAATGGGCGAATGTTATCAAAAAGTGCTTGCCGCATTGACTAAAAAAAAATCACTATGAAAAATTATATATGCGAATTGAGGCATTTCAAGAAACTTCATGCTTCCCTAAAATATTTTCTATATGAATATTTCCTGTATAAATTCTTCGCCTTTCAATAGAGTTGTTTGTTTCACTCCGCTACCCAAATAACTTCAAAGAATTATATTAAGGCTGGTGTGTACAAACCCTTTTGGATTCGCTCACCTCCACGTTAATCTATGCAGAAAATGTGACCAATGATTGCCGACTTGGATTGAAAGATTTTTTTTAATTGTGCTCCGTAATAGAAAAAGAAATTTTGACAGCTTGAGATATTTTTTATTTTACCAAATACAAATAATATTAATACATTTAAATGATTCGGGTAAAATTTGGTATAAAGTGTTTTAAACACTTCTCAATTCCTTTGGTGGACGCAATTTATAAAACGAATCCCGTTGCAAGGAGCAGAAAAGGTCGGGCTATCTGAAGATACCATTTTTATTGGATTATCAGCATTTACGTAACTGTCAATAGTAGGCACATTTTCTCCATAGGTTAACATTGAGGTGAGCGAATCCAATAGGGTTAGTACACATCCGCCTTAACCAAGAGAACTCAAAAAGTGATTTAATTGGAATAACGACAAATGCGCAAAAATAAATAATGAAACTCACAAAATGAAATGCACTTTAAATTTACATTCTAACACTCTTTATAAATATTTATCAGGAAACATTTGGGTGCCACATAAAAGTGGGCTCTATCGTTTTTCACGGTAACAAAACACTACCAGAGTATCTATGTACTATGCCAGTTTTTATAGATTTGTTCACTGGCTCAATATGTAGGCTCGATTTTAGATATTTCCTTGTTTAATATATATCATGAAATTGTTTGGAGTAAATACACGTTTTGCAGACGCAATATTTTAACATTTTCGCAGTTGTCCATTTACGCCTGATATTCTAAGGGCCTGTTCACATAGGAGTCCGTTGCGTTGCGTTAAGGAAAATATGACGTTGAGACGAAAATAAACGAATCATAGGCGTTTAAAATTTCATAGCTAATCGTTTGGAGGCATATGATTGGTTTATTTTCGTCTCAACGTCATCTTTTCCTTAACGCAACGCAACGGACTTCTATATGAACAGGCCCTAAGTCAGAAACACTTTACACGCGCAATTAGCTCAAGTGTGCCATGGTAATCTGCTAGAAAACTTTCAAACAGGTATAAATAATGATTCGAAAAATTTCATAATATACTCTTCTCTAAAACCAAAAATATTTTTTTAAAGACATCTGTTTTTTATAAATTAAATACAAATAGACAGCTTTAGTGGATGTATAAAAAAAAACCAGAACATAAATTTCCAATGTTAAAGATAAAATACGATTCTGCATTACAAACTAGTTCTAAAACTGGGAATTCATATTTCTCTGAAAACTAATTTCTTTCAAGCATGAAATCAAATTTATGAATCAAATGGAATGCTGATCTATCTAACGGACTAGAATGAGAAAATATTTTAACTTCTGGCATTTTCTACCGCTTAGTTACCGAAAAACGTGATAAAAATGTCTAAGGCGGAAAGAGTTTATTTAAAAAAAAATATTGAATTTGTGCGTAGTTTTCAAATAAGTAAAAAAGAAAATTAAGATACCTTTCCATTCGCGGAAAATTCGAAATTAGTCAAGAAGTTTAAAAAAAAAAACCGATTATAATTACGTAATAATTGCGTAAAATATCTATATGTAGACCCCTTTACATTTTGTAACAAAATAATAAATTGTTAAAAAAATGAAAAAAGGGAATACATTAGCATCCAAAACCTTGATTGATATAACTTTAGGTTCAAAGAAATTATTAAATATTTCATTAATTTATTGACATTTTTTCCTGATTCTTTAAAGATTTTAGTGATAAGATACAAATCATTTTATTAATACTGAAATTTAAACTATACAAATAGTTAGTTCAAATTGGTCTATAAATACAGTCATTTTGATTTCAATGCAGTATAATGTAACAATTTTCTGTTGCATAATTTTTTATTTGTTGTTTTGGGAAAGTCTTCAGTTTTATTTCCAAGATGTGAGCTTTGTTCATCTGCATATACGTACGCTCCAGAAGTTTGTAATGTGAAGAAATGCAATAACAGCAACTGTGTATTCACTTGCGTGTTTATGCGTGTTCGTATGTATGCCTATCTGAATAATACCGCGAGCACATGAAATGTCCACTGACTTTGAAACTAATTTATTTTAAGCTCTGAAAAACGTTGTTGGTTAATGTTTGTACTTTATTCTGTCAGAAAATGCATAGTTGTTGTTGTTGTTGTTGCTGCTTTTAATGCCTCCTGGCCCGCATCTATTCCAGACTCGGTCCTTATAGGCTATGAGGCAGAGAGGTGCGGATCCGGTTTTATAGTGTCACCACTAGGGCTGGAGTCCGAATTAGCCAGGTGCCACCGCCATTTTGGCCGAGCACCCCAGGGGTGACATCTGGGGGAACGTACCCTCTCACACCCTCTCTGACCTCATAGAAGGACTTTCCAGTCTACGGCATTAACGTGCCCTTTTCCGGCCTTGACGCGGAAAATGCATAGTAAATCAGAGAAATGAATGATTTTTTCCTTGACAAACATTTACATCAAGATGTAATAAAAATGGTGTGCAATGTAGCAGGCCTCCTCGTGCTGCACCCTAGTTCACGCTAAATCTGATACAAGCTTGCTACTCTCTAAGTCCTTTGTCTTTCAAATTTTATGTCTCTTATTTTGAAGCATCGGAGAGCCCGTAGTTTAATGGCCTAGTGTCCAAATGACTGTCGTTTGTAACATATATAGAATAAAAAATATTTCCGAATTATATGCTTCACAGGATGAAGTATTAATCATGAATATTTTTTATAATTCTCAGAAACATTTAGTTGGTTAAAGCAGATGGACAGATAAAGCTTAGGATATAAATGTGTAATACAGCCAGTAGAATAACTTGGCGACTCATATGAAAGGAACGCTATCATCATATTAGGTAGAGAGCTTTTATATTTTGTACAATAATATAAATGCTCATTTCTCTGCAGAATTCATTATAAGAATTCTGTCTGCATAATGTATTGTACAGTATTTATTTACCGTGTGAGTAATTAGGATGTCACTCTCGTGGCATTATGAAAAAGTACAAACTTTCCACCGTAGGAACGAAAGCTCTCACACATTGTTAATGAATGACAATGATTAACAACTTAAGTGGGAGTAATTTTACCGACTGTTTTCGCTGCATCTGCCAACTACATTTTAAGTATTATGAAAGGAACTATTGAATATAAATTGCAAAATCCTTCATCTTGTTATAAGCTCCTCAAAAGGATACATTCAATGAATAATCTTAGTGAGGCCAACGTTTGTGTATGAGGAATTCTTTTACTGTTTTAGTTGCAACCATACATCAACTTATGGTGAAGTCGTTATTTTATACTGTACATTTTGCAGGCTCCATATTAAAATAAACAATATAAATTAGCGATATTGAAATGAAAACAAAGTCCGAGGGCAAGCAGCTGGCATAGAGATGCAATAGTATTTCATCTCTCAAGTAACCAGGATGTGGTCCGTTGATGTAGTTCTTAAAACATACTTAAATTTATACCCAGCTTAACGTTTATGAACACGCCATTCCTGAAAATCATAGGAATCCCTGTCTTTGTTTTTCAGTGGAGAAAAGTGAAATCGGATCCGGACGGGTAGGATGCCCCTGGGTCAAGCTAATAGGACAGTGTTTAGCTAAAGCGTTTAAGGGGAAACTATTATGTTATGTCTAACAAAGAAAGGTATGCATTTTACGACTGTATTCCATCCCATCTTATCACTATTTCTTTGAAAAAAAATAAAGAAAGAACTTTCTGCCTTTTGAGGGTTTAAGTTGCTTTTTTTGAAAAAATGAAAGGAAAGCTAAGAGTGTAAACTGATTCTTAAAACCGGTGGATTGATTCTTTAAAGCGAAAATTTTAACATGGAAATAATACATTTGTTTTTGTTTTTTTGCGATATGGATTCTTATAAACGGTTGATTCTTATAACCACTGATCACTATAAGCGGTGGTTACTGTATTTATATTTTTAACCGCCAGAAAGTGGGGTCATAATCTAAGACAAAAATATTTATGCATTCCCTTTCAGAGATGAAAGTAACACTTAATTTCCAAAATATTATATCTTTTCTTACAGTAAAAATCAAATAAAGGATTGATAATATGAGAAAAAAAATGAAATTCTTTCAAACCGCTCTTGATCCATCGCATAAAAAGCCTAAAGCATCTGCAGCGATGCGAATCTTTCCAACAAAATTCCAAACCACTCGAGGCAATGTCCGTGAGATGTAAAAGCAGGAAACTATTGCATTTATATGGACCCAGATGAACTGGGATTTAAACATAGTCTGCATTCCAATGCATCTTTTTTTCCATGCCGTGACCATGCTGACCGATACAGAAACTCAACTTTTATTTTTTTCACTTGTTTTGACTTAAGCTGATATCTCCAGAAAAATTGCCTCCAGCTGAATTAGAAACGAGACGTGATGTGGGGATAAAAGTAGTGCATTAATCCCCTGAAGTATTATAAGTAGGGAATAAAAATGTACTTTAGTATTTTTCGGAATGATTTTCTACCAATTATATAGGAAACGTTACTATGGGGAGGGGGGGGGGTTACTATGCAGTGTCAACATCGCTTTAGAATTTTAGGATAACTTTGTTTTTTATACATATCCGAACATAAATGTATCAAGATCTGATAAAACGTATTCTTTAAGGTATTATCTATATATATAAAAAACAGTTCCGTAACTGACTCACTGACTGCCATACAACGCACAGACCAAACCGCTGGACCTAGAGGGCTGACATTTTGCATGGCGATTCTTCTTATGGTGTAGGGGTGCACTAAGAGAGATTTAAAAAAAAATCGTCTTAGATTTTTTAAAATTTAATTTTTAAGCTGTTTTAGTAACTTTTTTTAAGTTTGCATTTAAAATAATAATTTGAGGGTTATAAAATTTATATCACGAGAAATATCCTAAAAATTCCTTTAAAATGAAATCTTTTTCGAATCTTTACCTCTATTTTCTGATGTTTGGTGAATTTTTGAAGATTAATTTTTAGAATTAAATTTATTAAATGCTGATCACGTGATTTCTTTTTCTGGTTACTTTAAATAAATTTATCGTCACGTGCGTAACAACTAAATAGACAAAAAAAAATTTTTTTTCTTGCTAATGCGGCAGACGATTGGGCATTATTTTGTCTATAAAAATATCCCTTACGATTTTTTTTATAAATATATATATTTTTTTCTACATCAATTTTATTTAGTGATCGTCGTATTTATTATAAATATATATATAGATTTATTTATTTTTTGCATTAATTGCATACATTGACCGCTGTATTTAATTTGAATATACTCCGTAGCGAAGTGCGGGTTTTCAGCTAGTATACATATGTGTTATGATATATTGTTACAGTATAGTGCTTCTGTTGTTTCTACTACGGAGAATGATTTATGTGATATGAATACAATGAAATCCTTTTATACAGAATGCAGGCATCCATATATAGTCCATTATGGATAATGATCCGTACCAAATTAATATTTATTTATATCTTGAGCTTGTACAGCTTATTTTTAGATATTATATAGCTTCTTTTTTGGTTCTGATGATAGGATATATGTTTCGGTATCAAAGTTTTACATTCGAAATAAAGTGATACTTCCATATTAAACTATTTAACTATAAAGTCGTGCATACAGTGGCCCAGTTGGCAAGGCTAGTGATCTGAAAGTCACTGGTTCAAAGCTAATCACTGACAAATGCACCGCCGTGTATAGTAATAGTGGCTGGTGCATGTAAAATCTATCGTGGCTGCAATGTCTTCCAAGTTCTCAAACTTACCTCTGGAGGTGCGGGGTCAAGTGTTCTGGTCTCGTCACTTGACTCGGTTCAAAATTACGGGACTGGTCCTTTGGCCAAGTCTTCCTCTGACCCTTTTGGTGCTAGTTAAAACAGGAACCACACCTTCATCGCCCATAGCCTACGGGACTTTATCTGATGTTGCTATCGGTCAAGTGGCATAAGCAACAACAACACTTACAAAGTATTGGGTAAGAAACTCCGTCAAATACGAGATTATAAAATTAAGAGAAACATCATTTAAACACTTACACATGAAATACCCCCAAGGGTTTGTGGTATCTTTATCTGCGTGTGATGAGTTCGCTTTCACACGATAAAGTAAAGAACAAAGCTAAGTTTTAATCAAGATACTATGGTATGTCCATACCAAACAACGTACCACCTTACGATGCTTTATGAAAACATAAGGATGGGCAGCTATGGTGTGTTAGTGAAGATTAAAGCTCTGTAATGCCTTCATAAGCACAGGTTATTGAGAAAAGGGTGACCCAATTTTAAGGTTGAATTTTTTAAATGCATTTATTCATGAAAGAACTAAGTAAAGTAACGCTGTTTATTAATGTCTAAAATAGATACTGATTCCATAAGCAGATTCACATGCAGGAAGAACTACACTGGTGTAAGAAATTAAGAGAGTTTGCAGACTAGGTCGATTACCTCTTTAATTACTGTACCGATTTTAATGAAATTTGATATGTGCATACATTGATACAATACAAAACAAATAACCATTCAATAATTGTAATACACACGCATGATCGTGCGTAACACTCGTTGGAGTAGGAAGGTATGAAACAGCGGTTGCAGCATAAACAAAAAAATGGGTTAATAGATAGGTTAATAGGGGGTATGGTCCCCTCTTACAGATATACAGGTCTCGCAGCGTGATTTCATACTTGAAATAAGGCAGTTTATCATTTCCTGTGGCAATTGGTCCCACTCGTTCAGCAACGCTCTTTTCATTCCCTGTATGGTTCTCGGAGGGGGGGGGTTGCGAGTTGACCTCCCCGGAGCGTCCCAGACAGGCTCTATAGGGTTAAGGTCTGAAGATCTGGCTGGCCAATCCATCCGGCGAATATCCTCACTCTCTAGAAATTGGTCGACCAGAAGAGCTCTATGTGGCTGCTCTATGTGGTTATCGTCCATTAAAATGAACTCAGGGCCAACTGTACCCCTTAAAAGGCGAACATAGGGCTCCAAGACCTCATTCCTATACCTCACACCAGTCACAGTGCCTCTTTCAAAGACATGGAGAGGTGTGCGGCCATCCAACATGATGCCTTCCCAGACCATTAAACCTCCTCCAAACAGCAGGTCTTAGTGCAAACAACCCTCTCTCTTGAAGTCTTTTGGAAACAGTCACCCTTGATACACGGGTTCCTGTGGCTGCATACAAGTCACGAGAAAGCTAAGAAGCTGTAGCACTCTTGTTACGCCTCGCTATAATCTATAAATGGCGATCTTCTCTGGCCGTCGTGGCTCTTGGACGACCTTGCCCAGGCTTCCTCTCGATGGATCCGGTATCCTGGAACAGTTTCCATAAGTTATACACGACGCTGGGCGTTAAATTGAACTCTCTACAAATTTGGACTTGAGATTGGCCTGCTTCTAGCCTTTCCACAATTCGCCACCTCATTCCATCATCTAAACGTTGGTGGTTACTCCTTTTTACTGTTACAATTTGAAATTAACCGAATGCTTCAAAATAACACCAAAAAATTCGCCGAGGTGTTCTAGCGAACGAAATGCGTCTTAACTTACGCGCGCTTATAAAGCCTGTTTCTCTACTGGCTCCGCCTACACACACGTGTAGACTTACGCATTTGACGTACAAGATTTGCATTCTTGTCTAGAAGCAGTGGTTATACATTCAGTTCAGTTCTTTTCATGAAATTCAATAAAATATGCAAATTCTCTTAATTTATTTCACCAGTGTATAAACTGTGTTGCTAATGATCTACATAAGAGCTATTGCTGCTAACGGATACAATCTCGGCAGTCAAATAGTGGAACTATTTCCGGTCTTCAACTGTCTCAACCGAATTAGACAAGAACTCTTCAGGAAGGAATTTTCCAGCTCTTCCACTGATCTTGAACTTCTGCTGTAAACTGCTGGGAAATGCGTCGATGCTCTTTTCAATCTGGAATTATTTGTAGTTTTTGGCCCAATTGCTAGAAACTAAAGCAAACAATTTCCTTACCATTTGTGCATTGTTTACCGGATTGGAAGACCAAAGGCGTTTATCGCTTCCGGATAAACCATCTATTTTCTTGCATATACTCGAAAATTCCTCAAAGAGTTTATAATAATTTTTCCCTCTCGATCTTTGGTCTCAACAAATTTACTCGGATAGCTCCTTCAGCTTATGATTCAATAGATCTAGGACGATAAATATTTTTTCCTCTTTTAAACTCAGAGTTTTTCTTTTAATATATTCCATGTTTCAATAACTTAACCAAAGAACTCAAAACAAGTTTGAACTCTGACAGAATACGGATGTTTATGTATAACAGTATACATTTTAAAGTTATTTCCACTACAGATTTCACCATTATATCAGTATGTGTACCAAAATATCCAGCTATTTTAGTTTTACTCATCATCTAATGATATTACTTTGTGTGTAATGTAAGATAGACATTTATTTACAACACGACACTGTAGTATGTTAAGTTTAAAATCAAGTACAGTGCCCTCTATAAAAATATTTCGCACTGTGTGAGAAGGCAAATTATTTTACGTCATGCTCATATAATTTGCAAAGTAACTACATAAAAAATCTATGCATGAAAAATATACTTATCACTTCCTTATATTATATTCAAGAACTCCTGTTTTATACCTTTATTTTTTACAGGGCTACGGACTTGTACTAAATCTTTTTTTTGGTACATAATTAAAAGGCTGTAAATAACTTTAAGTTACATAAAGAAATATAAAGTATTTTTGAAATTTTCTGTTGTTTTGCTGATGATTATTTTGATTGAATCCTTAGTAATCTCTTCAAGTTACATTTAGAAAAATTATTCTTCAAAGCAAAATGGAAAAATTCTGAAATTAGAATATACCAAAGATATGAAGTTGACAGAAGCCATTCATGTATAAAACTTGTAGACTAAGACATTATAACTAACCGAAATGCTAATAAAAACAATATCAAAATTATCAGGAACATCATATTTTTAATCATTCATTTTTCTTATATTTTAGAATAAAAATTAGGAAAACATAGGTAAATGGAAACCTTTTATCGTAAACATAGTATCAGAATTTTATACGAAATCCTACAAAGATAATTACAGTTATCTTATTGATTAGAATGAAATTTTATCTGAGCTTCTTATTTATTCCGTAGGCTAATAATTTGCAATGACAAAATTGCTTCACTAGAATACGGACCTATTTCCTTTATTCTCTCCTTAATAACTAAATATAATATTTAGTAACAATATGCAAGTTTTTAAAAGCTAGAAAAATTAAATATTCAAAATTTAGGTTCAATAACGAGCGCATAGTATTCAAATTCTCAGAAACGTCTCATAAATTGGAATCTTTAATGCAAAAGTTTCACCATCCCAAAACTTTAATATATATATATATATATATATATATATATATATATATATATATATATATATATATATATTTACGAAATTTAGGAGGCTATTGAAATTTTGCCAGATATAAGAGTTAGCGCCAAATTGGAGATGGATTTGGGGGAACTTATTTTAGTCGCCAAATTTGGTGGTATTTCGCAAAATTTGGCGATATGGCACCAAATAGTCGCCAACCTTCTGGACCTTTCCAGATGGTTCTGGAAATATCTAGCTGGTTGACCGATATATGGTTCTTTGGTTGTCTATGAATATACCTGCCATTGGCATTGGAACTCGGTGTTCTTTTCTGCCGAGAACTGAATGTATTGAAAGTGCGTTAAGCGTGTATTGCAAAGAAGACTCCTCACTTGCCTTTATAGAGTTTTCTGCTGTATAGAAGATAGTTGTTAAGTGTTTTCTGTTCGAATTTGGGTATGCACTTGAAGAATTTACAGAATAATAAATCTTACTTTGTGTGCACTTTCTGAAGAGATTTCATTCAATCCTATCGAACCCAGGAAAACGAAACAATATATATATATACATATATATATATATATATATATATATATATATATATATATATATATATATATATATATATATATTATCGAATTTATGACGAACTACTACAAAGTGACGACTACGAAGCTTTGTCTTTTGGTTTTATTGTAACATTAACAATTGTAAACATAAATAGAAAAATGTTTCCCCAGATAGGGATTCCAACGGGGGGTTACATGACCCTGTTTTACGAGAGCGAGGAACGAACTGAAAACTTCTCCCTCTCTACGGGCGTCGCAGCGCGCCCCCTCGATACAATTTTCTACACACCCCACCGTGAACAAAATGTTCACCTCTAATTACACAATATGTAGGGTATATAAACTACTTAATAAAATGTCACTAGCACTCAAAATGCAATACAATAATCAAATTTACATCAATACGAGAACAAATATTATTTTAAACTTACTGACAAAAAGAGACCTAAATTTATGTACACAGTTCTTCAAAACAAATTTAAAATTTTCATAATCTAAGAAAATGTATTAAAGTATATACAAAACATTAATCATTTAATTCAAGAGGATATATAACTTGTATGGGACGTTTATACTGGCCACTTGAAGTACGAACAAGACAAGATCTTACGTGTCCATCACGACCTACGAATACTTCATCGATGATACCTAAAGGCCAAAGTAATTTAGATTTCGCTGACCCTTCCAACAAGACCACATCTCCTTCTTTTAAATTATCTTTAGAAGAAGGAACTATAAAATTATGGGCATTTCTTAATTGAAGCAGATAATTTTCCTTCCACTTACGCCAAATTTGCTTCAAAAGTCTAGATTGGTACAACTTTCTGCTATTTAAATTTTCCTTTGTCGATAACTCATTGTTGAAAAGATCAGCAAAATGTACAGAATAACTATAATTTTGACAGGAAAACAAAAATTTAGCCGGAGTAAGAGGCTGTGGCTCATTTAAATCATTACTTACGTACGTAAGTGGCCGATTATTTAAAACACATTCGATTTCTGTGAGGATAGTCATCATTTCTTCAAAAGATAATAAAGCCTTGCCTAGGATCTTTTTCAAAGGATCCTTAACACTTTTCATGAGCCTCTCATAAAATCCACCCCACCATGGGGCACTAGGCACAATAAATTTCCATCTTATGCCGTTAATAGCAACAAAATCCTTCAAATTTTTGTCTAGAATGATTTTTGAAAATTCTCCTAAAATGTCATTT
Organism: Dolomedes plantarius; assembly: GCA_907164885.2. Classification (NCBI taxonomy): domain Eukaryota; kingdom Metazoa; phylum Arthropoda; class Arachnida; order Araneae; family Dolomedidae; genus Dolomedes; species Dolomedes plantarius. The sequence continues at coordinate 200,065,494 of OU015493.1, forward strand.
GTGTTTTTGAATGTTTTAGCATTATCCGAAATGATGACTTCACAATTTCCCCTTCGAGCCAGAAATCGCCTTTAAAGACAAAATAAAACTTCTAGTTGACATGTCGGATATGAGTTCAATATGAACTGCTCGTGTCACTCCACAGGTAAACAAAGCAATGTAGGCCTTACGAATGTCCTTATCTGATTTCAAATAAACAGGTCCTGTGAAATAGACCCCTGTAACTGAAAATGGCGGCCTTTCCAAAATCCTGTCCTTTGGCAGCTGAGCAGTTACCTGTCTCGCAGGTTTCAAAGTATACTTCCGACAAATCAAACATTTATTCAAAATTTTCTTTACCTCTTGCCTACCCTTCACAATCCAAAATTTTGTGCGAATTTTTGCCAAAGTAGCTGACACCCCATCGTGTAAAATTTTGCTATGTTCTCTAATTATCAATAATTCTACAAATTTTGATTTAGGCAAAATAATAGGATGAATTTCATTCTCAGATAATTCAACCTGCTCAATCCTCCCCTTTAAACGAAGTATTCCGTTATTGTCTAAGAATGGGGCTAAGCTAAAGATTTTCGATTCGGTGGGAACTGGCTTGCCAGTTTTCAAACAATGCAATTCCGAAGGATAGGCTAGAGATTGTTCGAACTTTATCCCAGTATTTTCTGCAATTTCTAATTCAGTTGCAGTAAGTGGACCAATTTCATATTCTAAATGCTTCAATTTCGCGATAAAACGATTAACCAATGCAGTAATTCTTAAAACTTTCATTAAATTAGAAAAATTGTTGAAATTCAAAATAAACCCTCCGTTCTCTGAAATACAATTATTTTGCACAATTACTTCACAGTATTTTTTCTTAATTCAAGATCACAATTAGGTTCAAAATATTCAGAATCAAATTTTTCACAAGGGGGCCAAAATTCCGGTGGTTGTCTCAACCACGGCGGTCCATACCACCACAATGAACTTTCAGCCAAGTCTGTGGCGGACATAGCCCTATATAGCACGGTTCTGTTTACCAGGGCAAAAATGCCATCTGCCAGGTTCAGTTAAAGATTGGATTTCTTCAACCCTATTTTTTACAAAGGGTTTGAATTTGCTAGATTTACCCTTAATCCAAAAAAGTGTTATCTGAGAATCACTCCAATAAAAACATTTAACATCAAATTTAAAGCATTCTTTCACTTCTTTAACTAACCTAGCAGATAACAATGCTCCCATTAATTCCAGCCTCGGCAAGGTTATAGTTTTCAATGGTGCTACCCTGCTCTTTGAGCATATGAAACTTGTGATTACCTTACCGTCAGCAGAAATACTTCTCAAGTATAGCACAGTTCCATAAGCTGCTAACGATGCATCTGAAAAACAATGAAGTTCAAATGATACAAATTCACAATTAAGCTCGAAAAGATAATATCTTGGAATCTTGACATTGGTCAATTGTTCTACATCCTTGCACCACAAGTGCCACTTATGAGTCAGTTTGTCTGGCAATTCTTGGTACCAGTCCAAACCCAATGTCCACAGTTCTTGAAGTAGACACTTCACCCTTACAATGAACGGTCCGAGGAAACCAATCGGGTCGAAGAGTCTACCGACAATTTGTAGAATAAAACGTTTGGTGTCTATTTTACGAGATATAAATTTCACAAGTTCTGTGGTGGAAAAATATATCATATCACAATCTGGATCCCAGGCCAAACCTAAGACCTTCGACGATAAGCCAAAACGAACAAGAGTGTCCGGCTGTTCGATTTGAATGTTGTTGGCTCTCCAAAATTCACGAAGTTCGGATGAATTAGTTGTCCACTTTCTGAGTACCATTCCAGCATCGCTGAATATTTTTATACTTTCTAATGAGGTTTTCAGAGCATCTGAAACCTCTTCTCTTCCTCCTATTAGATCGTCGACGTAGACACAATTCGAAAGTAGATTCGATGTAGCTGGCAGTTGTTCTTGGTATTTCTGAAAATGGTACTTCAGAGTGGCTGCAAGAAGGTATGGACTCGATGTTAGCCCAAAGAGAACCCGCGTGAAGTTGAGCACAAATGGTTGTTCAATAGGATCATCAATCCAGAAGAAACGAGTGAATTGACGATCTGATTCATTCAATTCAATTTGCAGAAAAGCCGACTTTACATCAGCTGTGAACGCTACAGCATTCTGGCGAAATTTCAAAAGCAATTGGAATATGTTGGGATGCAAGTTCGAACCTGCGTGCAAACAGTCATTGAGAGATATTTTCTCTTTGTCATGTGCAGATCCATCGAATACTATGCGTACTCGACTAGTTGTTTTGTCTTTCCGTATGACAGCATGATGGGGCAAATAAAATGATCTTTCTTCCGGATTTTTTAGATTAGTTTTTTCAACGATACCTTCTCTCAAATATTCATCAACAACACCTTTGTACTGATCGAAAAACCTGCTATCCATCTTAAACTTGCGAGTAAATCCTTCGAACCGTTTACAAACAAGTCCTATATTATCCTCTAAACCATCCTTCAAACCCGACCTCCACGGCAATTTTACACGATAGCGCCCATCAACAAAACGAATCGACTCATTGAACTCTCTAATCATCTCCTGATCCCTAATATCAACACCTGAGTCACAATCCTGTACACCTAAACTCTCCAACTCCCAAAACCTTCTCAATTCTGCCGAAATTGACTCTTCTTGATTGAGGACCAGATTGACAGATGTAAGTTCGTCAGCCTCACCACATCTCCCATGAAGCGACCACCCTAAACAAGTTTCAACTGCCACTAACGAAGAATTCAACCTTTCGACACCTCTAGTTAAATTCCAGTAGTAGTCCGATCCTATCAATAGCGAAATAGACTTGTCTGATGACTCATCTGAACATGTCAACACAAATCCCTTAGACTTCATTTTTTCCGACACCTCTTTACTAGGAAGTTTCACAACAGCGTTTGATATTTCCTCGACCTCTAGCGCTTCAACGATAAACTCCTCTCCGTTCAACACATTTTTTAAAACTATCTCTACTCTGCGACAAATTTCGGTACTAGGAGCCTTAGCACCAAACGAATAAATTTTCAAATTTTCGGAACCCAAAACCTTAAAACCTAGTTTCTCCGACACACTTTTTCGGATAAAACTACGTTGTGCACCATTATCAAACAAAACTAAGGCTAATCCCGATTTTTTCCGACCCACTATTTCTGCTTTAACGCACTGCAACAAAACCCCACTCAAATCATTCACCACATGGTTTAATGACACGTCATTCTCAACCTCCACTCTCGGCTTCTTGTCATTCTCGAGTTTAAAGCAAATGGCTTTGGCGTGGCGACCCTTACAAAAGCTACATGTTGGCCCCTTGCATCTTTTTACGAAACAGTTAATCTTACAACACATCAGACAACGTTTTTCACGGACTAGCTGATCTCTCCTCTCCTGGAGAGTCAAAATATTACACTCTGAGCTCCCATGCTGTGAGTCATTGCAAAAAAGACACCTGATAGAAAATTCGTGCTCTTCGAAACATTGGCGTGAAGTTCCAAAGCTGACTTATTCGTGCGATTCGGCTGAGAGTTGGACCCCCCTCTGAATAGCAATGGGGAGAATTTAGGGGTGGAGTGACCTTGGATTCGCTGAGCTTTTTCCCTCTCACTCACCGCTTTGTACAAGAAGCTCATTAACTCTTGAAGATCATGACATTTATCTGAGCTGACTTTAGCAAATTCTAACGTTATATGATGTGGGAGATTTTTCAAGATTATTTTTGTCAAAAGAGTAGTGTATGTTTCGGAATCTATTCCCAGACTTTGCAAACACCGAATCTGTGTTTGACAATCGAAATACAAGTTACGCAAAGCCTGAACGTTAGAAGAATTTTTGTAGTAATTGTGTTAGAAATTGTTGTAGTTGAGGTTGATTTTGTATTATTTGTTATTTTGTGTTAGCGATTGTCAAAATGTCGAAATTGATAAAGCTCAAAACCAAACGGGATGTTCATAGATAACAATTAACAAAGATAATTGACAAAATTGATAATTATTTGTTAGAACCAGATCTGAATCCTGATGTCTGTGAGTCTTTGTTTGAACAGTTAATTAGTAAAAGTGAAATTTTGAGTATGTTAAATGATGACATAGATAAATTAATTAATGATGAGGATGAAATAAGGGCTGAAGTTTAACTGTAGATGAATATTGTGAAAGGGTAATTTCTGCAAAAATTAAATTGCAAAATAAAATTTAAATCGTTAAACTTAAATTCTACCACTGAGCATAGAACCACCGAAAATTCGTTACCATCGAATACTCGTGTAGAAATTACTGCTAAACTTCCCAAATTGTCTATTGCAAAATTCTATGGATATCCGTCCGAATTTCTTGAATTATGGAATCAATTTGAAAATTCAATCCACAATAACCCAAATTTAAATGAAGTTGATAAATTTTGCTATTTAAAGTCCATGTTAGGCGGGAAGGCTCTCTGCAGCATAAAGGGGTTTTCAATTAATAAAGAAAATTACGCGCAAGCAATCAAGTTGATTTCTGAAACTTTTGGCGAAAGGGATATTTTAATAAACTCGCACATCTCAAATTTGCTTAATATTAAACCAGTCAAAAATTCTTCTAACGTTCAGGCTTTGCGTAACTTGTATTTCGATTGTCAAACACAGATTCGGTGTTTGCAAAGTCTGGGAATAAATTCCGAAACATACACTACTCTTTTGACAAACATAATCTTGAAAAATCTCCCACATGATATAACGTTAGAATTTGCTAAAGTCAGCTCAGATAAATGTCATGATATTCAAGAGTTAATGAGCTTCTTGTACAAAGCGGTGAGTGAGAGGGAAAAAGCTCAGCGAATCCAAGGTCACTCCACCCCTAAATTCTCCCCATTGCTACTCAGAGGGGGGTCCAACTCTCAGCCGAATCGCACGAATAAGTCAGCTTTGGAACTTCACGCCAATGTTTCGAAGAGCGCGAATTCTAGCAGGTGTCTTTTTTCAATGACTCACAGCATGGGAGCTCAGAGTGTGATATTTTGACTCTCCAGGAGAGGAGAGATCAGCTAGTCCGTGAAAAACGTTGTCTGATGTGTTATAAGATTAACTGTTTCGTAAAAAGATGCAAGGGGCCAACATGTAGCTTTTGTAAGGGTCGCCACGCCAAAGCCATTTGCTTTTTCAATTAGCCATTTGCAATTTCTAACAATTAAACGAAACCAAACTAACGAAAACAGAATGGCAAAGTCAACAAAATAACTACCGACAATCAAAACAAATGTCACAATAAACCAATTCAACAAAACTTTCAACAAAAATTTCTCACCCAAAATGACGACTTGAACACACTTCGAAAACGAACCGATGAGCACAAAAAAAATCCTATTACGACAGTCACGATTCTACACAAAGGCACAATGTCCACTTAACGAATTTTTAACGTGGAACGAGAACAAATTTTCTTGACACTATTTAGTAGTAGAAGGCGACTATTGGGTAGACGAAATTTCCGGCCGACACACCACTATCGAATTTATGACGAACTACTACAAAGTGACGACTACGAAGCTTTGTCTTTTGGTTTTATTGTAACATTAACAATTGTAAACATAAATAGAAAAATGTTTCCCCAGATAGGGATTCCAACGGGGGGTTACATGACCCTGTTTTACGAGAGCGAGGAACGAACTGAAAACTTCTCCCTCTCTACGGGCTTCGCAGCGCCCCCTCGATACAATTTTCTACATATATATATATATATATATATATACACTATCTGAAAACCCGCGCTTCGCTACGGAGTACATTCAAACTAAATACAACGGTCAATGAATGTAAGTAATGGCAATATATATATATATATATATATATATATATATATATATATATATATATATATATATATATATATATAAATACGACGATCAATATATACAACTGGTGTGGAAAAATATATATATACATTTATAAAAAAATCGTAAGGGATATTTTTATAGACAAAATAATGTCCAATCGTCTGCCGCTTTAGCAAGAAAAAAAATATTTTTTGTCTATTTAGTTGTTATGCACGTGACGATAAATTTATTTAAAGTACCAGAAAAAGAAATCACGTGATCAGAATTTAATAAATGAAATTCTAAAAATTAATCTTTAAAAATTCACCAAAAATCAGAAAATAGAGGTAAAGATTCGAAAAAGATTTCATTTTAATCAAATTTTTATGATCTTTCTTGTGATATAAATTTTATAGATCTCAAATTATTCTTTTAAATGCAAATTTAAAACAAGTTACTAAAACAGCTTAAAAATTTAATTAAAAAAATCTAAGAAGAATTTTTCAAAAATCTCTCATAGTGCACCCCTACACTATAAGAAGAATCGCCATGCAAAATTTCAGCCCTTTAGGTCCAGCGGTTTGGTCTGTGCGTTGTATGTCAGTCAGTGAGTCAGTTACGGAACTGTTTTATATATAGATATATATATATATATATATATATATATATATATATATATATAGAGAGAGAGAGAGATATATATATATATATATATATATATATATATATATATATATATATATATATTATCACATGGATACTTGAGATAACGTTTAAAATCTGGTAGCCTGATAGCACCCTTTAAGGTCCATAAAATGTGATGCATTGCTGTTAAAAATTCAAGCATACGAAACACAAAAGAGATAAAAAAGGCATAAATTCAGGAAGTTAAGTTTCTAAGTACCATGTCTGAAAATCGATGCATTTATATTGACTCTATTAAAGTTGCTTTGATTTACGCAAGCTTTTATGCCTAAAAGTTTTAAAGATGTTGGTGAAGTTATACTTTTTTTAAAGAACTATCTGCAATATTTCCAGATTGAAAGCTGTTAGTGCTTCCATTATGAGCATGTGCTGTTGCAATAGTGTTTCTACCAAAGTTAATGAAAAGCTTCATAAAATGTGATTAAAATAAGAACACTGGGTTTTGAAAATCAGTAAAAACCCTCATAATTTTAGTACTGAAGAGTCTAAGCTCTAAAGAAGATTAGATTAAAACGCCTTAATATTATCTTATTAAAGGGCAATCGTTTTGGGAGTTTTATTTTTATTTAAGGGGACAGTGGACCTTCAAACCTACCTTTTTTTATTTTGAATCGATTTGCTTGAAATTTGAAAATGTGATTAGTACCATAGATATGTAAAAGTGGTTACAGTTTAAAGATTAAATATTAATAATTTATGAATTATGAATTATTAATTATATCTAAAATTGGGCTAATTAAAAATGTTCCATGCGCATTTCTTTTGCATATAATATGGTACTTTTTATTTACAGGATACCTTATAGAACTAACAATGAAACCTATCGCTTATTTTAAGCATTCATTGAAAATATAAAGAGAAAAAATAATGATAGTGAAAACACCCTTTTTATTACGCAAAATACCTATAAATAATCTTTTCAAGTACAAAATATAGAAATTCTGAGCTACGAAGCATAATTTTTTCAAATAAGATTTATTTGATATAAAGTTAAGAATATAAAACATAAATTTCAAAGCAATACGATAGTTAGAAATGCGCCTGGAGCAGTTTGAATATTTCTATGACATGAAAATTTTATTTTGAGAAAAAAACATTTAAAGTTATTGCTATTAGTAACCACATAATATCTACATAAAATACAAATGCCTATAACTAGGAAAGTAATCACAGAAATTAAAAATTCTTTTTGCAACACATTCCTACTGGTCCGTAGTTTCACAATTCAATAAAATAAAAAAATCGAAATTTTGAACAAATTTCACAATTTTGAAAGTCTACTGTCCCCTTAAGAACTCTCCAGTTGCCAATTTGAAAGAGATAAATTCCAAAATTTTTATTTATGCTTTATCATAAACCTGTTTAATTATAGCTTGTTTTGAAAAGTACAATTATGCTTGGTAACAGGGAAGAAGTTCCAGAATATTTAAAGTATAACAAGTATTATAACTGGCCAGGTTATTTAAAGTATAACTATTATCTATATGTATAAAACAGTCCTGTAACTGACTGACTGACTGACAGATAACGCACAGACCAAACCGCTGGACCTAAAGGGCTGAAATTTTGCATGGCGATTCTTCTTGCAGTGTAGGGGTGCACTAAGACAGATTTTTGAAACATTCTTCTACTTTTTTTAATTAAATTTTTAAGCTGTTTTTATAATTTTTTAAAAGTTTTCATTTAAAATAATAATTTGAGGTTTATAGAATTTATATCACGAGAAAGATCATAAAAATCCCTTTAAAATGAAGTCTTTTTAGAATCTTTACCTCCATTTTCTAATTTTTAATGAATTTTTAAAGATTTATTTTTAGAATTTAAATTATTAAATACTGATTACGTGGTTTCTTTTCTTTTTCTGATATTTTAAATTAATTTTGCATCAAGTGCAAAAGAACGAAATAAATTGACAATAAATATTTCAATACGGTAAAAGATAAAATTTAACCTCTAGAGTAATTGGGGTGGAAGTTTTTTAAGAATTTAATTCAAAATAGTATGTTTTATGGATATTGAACGTAGAAATTAATGGCATACATTGACCGCTGTATTTAATTTGAATATTTTCTTCTACATGATTTTGTCTATAAATATATCCGTTGCGATTATATATATATATATATATATATATATATATATATATATATATATATATATATATATATATATATATATCATCTGAATCAAATTAAACGATGTGAATTATCTATGTTTATTTCGTATACTGAATGCACATAGAGTGAAATTTAAATTTACGTTAAGCATCCTGTAATAGGATCCCTCAACCCTGCGCCATTCTGTCACAGTTTGAAAAAGTATAGCTAAATAGTCTCTATTTATCTTTGTAACATAAACGACTTATTTATGTTAGACGTTTAAGATGAATATTTCGTAGGATATAGTAATGAATGTAAAAACGAAGATATACTTTCCATAAATATTGGTAAATATATATATATATATATATATATATGGACTGTAAAGGGAGTTGAGACAGACTATGAAATTGGATTCTAGAGCAATATTTAAAGGCATAATTTCTTTGCCTGTCTCTTTGAATTGAGATGAACAAGAAATGCATGGTAGGACTTCATTTTCACATTCCTAGAAAAGTCGCACCTAAATAATAAATATTCGATCGAAAATTTCCCCGCCCACACTTACTCATTACCAGGAATTGAATTTTGCTGTTTCAAGAAATTCTTTTTCTATATATTTTCAAGTAGATATTCTAGTAAGTAGGCGGTACTTTGAAGGACCCAATATCGTTCTTCTTTATTTTAAAATTTACTATGAACCAAGAAATGGTATTACATAGATCTGCGCTTCTGAAGTTTTGTGCAATTTTGCTTGGCAAAATGTTATTATCAGAATCAAAAGTATTAATGATGAATTGATTATCATATTTAAATAGGTTGTTTATGAAACAACTTTCTAAAGAAAAATTGTTGAAGTGGAACTATTTGATAGTATATGTCAATGTAATAAAAATATTTATTAATTGAAGTAATTATCTTAAGAATATATATGCTAGAAAGTATACCCATGCTTTTAATTATTAAGTAATATATTTGTATGATTTGAAATATTTAAGAAGTAATTGTCACGATCCAGTAAATCATGATATACAAATTATTATAAATCGAAAATAGTGAAGTAATATTCTTCTTTGCTTTTCGATTCATGAAAGCTGTGGAGATGGATAAAAAAAATTTAATAGACTCATCAAATGTACTTCTGTGGTGACTAGCAAACCGCACAGCAGCTGCGTACGACTTCTTGCAAACAAACAATTATTTTACAAACGATTCATGAAAAATTTTGACTACGCAACTCTCAATCCGGATGTAAAATGTGCTTCTAATGCAAGCTTCGAACACTGTTTCGGTGAGCTCATCATTCCATTAGTATGTTTTTATAATCTATACTTATATATAAAACAGTTCCGTGACTGACAGATAACGCACAGACCAAACCACTGGACCTAAAGGGCTGAAATTCTTCATGGTGATTCTTCTTATAGTGTAGGTGTGCACTAAGAAATATTTTGGAAAAATTCCTCTTAGATTTTTTAAAAAATTAAATTTTTAAGCTGTTTTTGTAACTTTTTTCAAGTTTGCATTTAAAATAATAATTTGAGGGTTACAAAATTTATATCACAAGGAAGATCATAAAAATTCCTTTAAAATGAAATCTTTTTCGAATCTTTGCCTCCATTTTCTGATTTTTGGCGAATTTTTAAAGATTCATTTTTAGAATTTAATTTATTTAATGCCGATCACGCGGTTTCTTTTCTTTTTGTGATAGTTTAAATTAATTTTGAGTCACGTGCATAACAACGAAATAAATCGACAAAAAATATTAAAATACGTTAAAAGATAAAATTGATCCGCTAGACCAGGGGTCAGCAACGAGGTTTCCGCGAAGCAATTTTTAGGTGCCCGCCGTTTAAATATCTAAATTTTAGATATTTGAACAACATACGCTTGTAGTTGTAATGAATAATTTTAGCCTCCCCCAAACAATCGTTAAACCGTAATAGCGCGTACAGACTGGCACAGCGCTCTCTGCCTCTGCCAGAGATTTATGTCTCTGTACTCTGTTCCCTGCGCCCGATCGCCTCCTCTGGCGGTCCTTCAAAGAAACAGAGTGGGGTCAGCGGGTCAAATGGTGTCGAGCGGGGTCGGGGGAGACACCAAGAGCGGGGGAGATCAAGTGCGGGAAGGGGGGTGGTTCTAAATACCGTGTCTAATGTTACCGTGACTAAGTGATGACAGGAAAGTCGGGGAGAGAACTCTGTCCAATGTGAATGCACCATAAAAATCAAAAACTGAGCAGCATGGTCTCTCGACAGCGTCGCCCTCCCCTCGCTGTGAGACTGCTTCCGGTTTCTTTCCACGCATGATCCGTCCGCTGGGGTCAAGGGTCAAAATAGCAGGTGCCCATCTCAACAATGACAGGGAGACAGTGTCATTACAGACCAGTCGTCCAAGTCGTTAAAGCGCCTTTCTCGAGCAACACCCAATTCGCGCAGCTTTGCATTTTTTTTTCGAGTTGTAAGTGTAACTGCGATCGTTTAATTTTATTGTTTTTATTTAACTGTATTGTTATCGGAGCCACCATGGAGAAAAGAACTGGAAAGAAGCAGAAAACACAGCATTTTAATGGTGAGTGGGAAGAACAATTTTGTTTCATTTGTTATAAAGAAAAAAATATACGTTTGTTGTGCAATTCAAGTGTAGCGATTGCTAAAAAATGTAACGTGGAGACACATTTCATCATTACTCATAAAAGTTTTAATACAAATGTTCCAATAAACTCAGAAATTGGGAAGAAAAAAAATTCTGAACTAAAACTTAAATTAACTGTTCAGCAGAGTTTATTTACCAGACCAATATCCCAATTAACAAAAGCCACTTCTGCTTCTTTCAAAATTTCTCACTGATTGGCAAAGAAAATGAAACCGTTTGTAGAAGGTGAGATTGTTAAAGAAGCCATGCTGCTGACTGCAGAAACTCTCTTTGATGACTATAAAAATAAAAACGAAATAATAACAGCAATAAATGGCATTCAGCTATCAGCGAAAACAGTAACTCGAAGAATCGAAATGATGGCTACTGACATTGAATCGCAGTTGTATAATGATATTAAAAAAAGTGTATTCTTTTCATTGCAAGTGGACGAGTCTACCGGTATATCAGATACTTCTCAATTATGCATTATTACAAAGATGGTTTTTGACGACTTCTCTGCAAAAGAAGAATTTCTGAAAATTCTACCTTTAAAAGGACGATCAAGAGGTAAACATATTTATTTTACTTTTAAAAAGTATCTAGTGGAAAATAATATACCTTTTAGAAAAATTGTCTGCAATTTCAACTGACGGCGCGCCTGCAATGAAAGGAAGAAATAATGGTTTTATTGCGCTATGTACGAAAGACCCGATATTTCCAAAATTTGCATCTTACCATTGCATTATTCACCAAGAAGTGTTACGCCCAAAGGTAATTCCTTTTTAGCACGTTATACAAACATTTACAAGAGTGATAAATTCAATAAGAGCAGCGGCAATGGAACACAGATTGTTTAAATTACTTCTACAAGAAGATGGTACAGAATTTAAAGATCTTGTCACACACACAGAAGTGAGGTGGCTCAGTAGAGGAAAGGTACTAGAGCGGTTTTTAAATTTATTACCACAGGTGAAAGAATTTCTATTATCCAGGAATGAAATTTGTTTAGAATTAGAACAAAAACCTTGGTTAATTAAGCTTGGCTTTCTAACTGATTTAATTGTAAAATTCAAGGAACTAAATTTGAAACTACAGGGTAAAAATCATCATATTGCTTCTATGATAAGTACGATAAAAGCATTTAAAGATTAATTGGCGCTCTGGAAATCGCATATGGAGAAAGATAATTTATCACATTTCTCAAATTTAAAAATGGTGATAGAAAATTATAGCGATGGAAATACTACAACCTATCAGTTTACCAAACATTTTGATTCCTTATTGGAAGAATTTAACACCAGATTTGAAGAATTCTACGAATTGGAGGCATTCTTGACTTTTTTAATTAATCCTTTCTCTCATACAGAGGTCGATGTCACTAATGAAATCGCAACATATTTTGATATTTCCAATAAGGAGGATTTAGAATTGTAAATTATAAATGTAAGAAATGACATTGAATTAAAATCCCATCATAAAGAAGAAAAATTCTGGAATTTAGTGAATGGAAATAGCTTCCAACTGTTGAGAAAATGTGTCTGAAATTAAACTCCCTTTGCGCGTCAACATATGCTTGCGAATCTTTGTTTTCCGATATGAAATACTTAAAATCAAAATGCCGATCAAGACTGATTGACACTCAGTTGGACCAAGGTCTGAGAACTGGAAATTCAACTTATGTACCACATTACAACGAGTTGGCTGCGGATTTCCAATGTCAAATATCGCATTAATTATAAATTTTAAGATTGTTTTGTTTAAATTAAAATTTGAATTATGTATTAAAAATTTATGTCGCATTAATATTTTCATGTTTAAATATTACCCCCCAGCAAGAAAACAACCAGGAAACCAAGGAAGAAACTGCCTTCTTACCACATTTCTGGATCTCCTGTAAAACAAGGTCTTGAAAAAAAGAAGAAAGAAAAACAATTGATGGAACTGAAACAACAGGAAAGATTGAAAACGAAAGCTGAAACATTAGCGTCAAAGAAAGCTAAATGTTTACCGAAAACACCTAGAAAAAGAAGGAAAACTAGGATGCGTCAACGGGATTGCTGGTCATCTGATGAGTCATCACAAGAAGAAGTTCCATATCTGGAGGACGACGACTATGATACTGAAACATTATTGTAAAAAGACTGCATTATTTTCGGGGAGGAGGGAAAGGACGAATTATGGTATCAGTGCTTCAGGTGCAAATCTTGAGCACATGCTCAGTGTTCCGGCTTGGATGATAATGAAGCGAAAGACAGACCCTGGAAATGCGATTTTTGTATATGAACTTTATTACCTATGTTTTTCTTAACTTTTGTATCTAATTATTTAAGTTTTTGTTTCATTATGGGTCATATGTCGTATTTTCAGTGTTATCTGTGCCTTTTTCACTAAGTACCTAAGTGAAATTGTTTCTCTGCATTTTTGAAAATAAACCATTATATTTTTATTTATATTCTTATCGATTCGTCATCTTACCCACCGTCCTTAGTCATCTTACCCCACCTAATAGGTAAGATGACGAAAATTACTTTCTTGGGGGAAAGGGAATATTTTGCCATCTTCCAAGAGGAGATGAAATCGTTTCAATTTTTTATATAAAACATAAAGGTTGAAAGAAGTCTTTCTGTAAATTTCAGGTTTTTAAACCACTTACTGAATTCAGGAAAAATATTTGAAGATTAAGTTCGTCACTTACCTCACCTTCCCCTAATTCAAATTTGTAAGTTTTATGGATATTAAACATACAAATAAATTGCATACATTGACCGTTGTATTTAATTTGAATAATTTCTTCTATATTATTTTATCTATAAAAATATCCGTTACGATTTTTTTAAATATATTTTTTCGGGCATTAATTGCATACATTGACCATTGTATTTAATTTGAATATACTCCGTAGCGACGCACGAGTATTCAGCAAATCTAGTATATGTATTTTTGCAACCGAGGGTAAAATTGCGTTCAAGCTGATTAAAATGTGGTTTTATCTTGCTGAACTGTTAAAAGCTCCAGATTTTTTAACAGTTCAGCAAGAAAAGAGTGTAAATGCCGAGAAGGGTTGGACTTCTGCCTTTTGGTCCGCGGAAGGTATTTTGTTTTCCTTCTACCACCCAAAGGAAACCAATGGAGACGTTCCCCTATCCGCAACCTGAGGACGCGCTCTCTAGGGGTTACAATTACCACGAGAGATGACATTCTTTACGAGAAGGAACCTTGTTTACGAGAATGAACCTCTATGATGAAAATATAGGGCAGATTGCCATGGCCGTCATCTCCGCACATGGCACTATTTGAATAGACTTCATCATAGACACGACATCAAACAATGTTTTGAATCTATGTAAAGTAATCTCGAGTCAATATTTCCAACAAGAGCTCCTACGGGAAAAGAAGCTATGAACAAAAAGTCAGTGGCGGCTTTTTATAGAAGGGAAATAGGCGGCGCCTAGGGCCTCGCGCGGCCGAAATGAACAAAAGTACATATTTAGATGCCTAATTTTGTTATGAGTTTAGATGACATCCGAGAGTGAAAGGCAAAGCTTCTAAACGCTAATGAATGAAACATTTTTATATGAATTCATTATTTCAGTAGTTGTATGGTATGATATATTGGTAAAAATACATACTCACTACGGGCTTAACTTCATAAGTGAGCTTTGGCAAAGAGCAGATACGGAACTGGTTTCAGCTATAAAATACTTTGAACAGTTTATCACTGTCACAGAGTACTAAAACAGTGGAATGGTGTCAGCAATGATAGCAGCAAATGGAATTACCGAAGAGCTTAATGTTTTAAGAGAATTTAAGGAAATTCGGAGCAGAAAGGGAAAAAAAATGAGTATGAAATACCAGATAACAGGAGTGAAAATCCAGCAGACGTGTTCAAAATAGATTATGTTTACATGATCATTAACATTATTTCATAGGGCTGTACTTCAAGGTTTTCAGAGCTGAAGAAGTATGAACAAAATGTTGAGTTTATTCATGACATAAATCGGATAAATGAAAAACCTGCGGAAGAAATTCTCCATAGTTGCCAGCAACTTCAAGAAGTTCTCAGTATACGAATTGAGGGAAAATTGTACTGTGATATTACTAGCGTAAGAACTTTACCAAGAACTAAAGTTGTTTAGAAGAATTATACATATAGACTTAAAAGTTAGTAAATGTCTCAAGAACATGATTTAGAACAGTATTAACAACGTTTATCCAAATATCTACATGGTTATGAGAATTATTTTGACTATTCCAGTATCCGTAGCTAGTGCTGAACGGTCGTTCTCATAGTTAATCAATACCTATTTGAGATCCACCGTGTGTAGAGAAAGGTTGTCTTCACTTGCAATATTGTCAACTGAAAGAGACATTGCTTCAAAATTAGATTTTTCCACAATTATTAATGATTTTATCGCTGCTAAAAGTAAAAAAAAATTGTTTTGTAAATTTTAGGTAAATTCCTTAGTTTACTATACCATGAAGTTATAAATGTATTGGAATTTTGTTTCATAAAAATAAATTTACACTAGAATAATTATTCTATTCTACGAGTATAATTATTTTTTGTATGTATTATTTTAGAGTGATATTTTTCACTTCGTCACAAGTTTATTTTTTCAGCGTCCTATAATTATCAATGAGAGTGCCCAATATTAATGACAACGCACTTTTTATTGCACTAATAACATTTTAACATTTCAGTTCAGTAATAATATTTTAACATTTCGTCAAAAGTTTTTTTTTTGCTTGAAGAGTACTAGATTCCTGATTGCTTTTCAGTTAAATAATATAGAACTTTTATGTTCCAAATATTAATATTATTCTTAAAATATTTGTCTAGGAAATGTTATAACAAATTTCTTGTTATATTAAAAACATTCTTTCCTTTAACTGAAGACTCATCCTATTTTACCCAAGATTATCTGAGGGGGGACCTCTCAGAAATTTTTGCATAGGGCCTCGCAAACCGTAGAGTCGCCACTGTAAACAGCAGTATTTCTTATAACGAATCCAAATATTCTAATATCAGAAAAATGTGCTTTATTGCCACCACATGAATGCAAACTGTAACAAGACAAACAAAGACATTCTTATTTGTGTAGGAGACCAGGGTTTATTGATTTTTTTCACGCCTTTCCATGCGATTGGTAGAATGACAAATGCAAATGGTGAAGTGTCTCAAACGAAAGGTAATAAAATACCAATGCGGGTCGAACAATCTGATTTTCGTGGGAAGAAATACAATGAATCCAGCCTTAATTTATCTAGTATTATATTTTGGGTGATATTTCTAGGGAATTTGTATCTGGATCGCTATTATTATATTTCAGAATTTTATAAAAGCTCAAAATAGTCTGACTGTTATTTTAACATATGGTCATTTTCATGATATTTATTCTCTTATCTTTCACGTAAGTTAAGAACAACTTATGTGGTTCTTCCTTTCTTTTTTATATCTCTAACGGTCCAGGCACATTATAAAGTACGAGGGTTACTTCTGAATAACTCCTTTATTCTCTACGTAGAGGCATACTAACATATACAGACTTGGGGCTTCCAAAATAATACACAACAGTACCGCAACCCGCGGTACTAAGAAACTAAAGGTCGCAATGAATCCTTCAGGCAGAGTACCCGTAAACCTCGGCTCTGAGCTAATTCTCGAAGTCGTGCAGCCACCTCGGCTAAATACCAATACACGCTCTATCAGTTAAACACCGCTATCACCTTCCGTCAAGCTTGCCTCGGCTCTCTCCGTATCGCTACTCCAGTCTTGGGCTTTTGCCAACTCAGCGTGTGCCCATTAAATAGATCAAACACCTGCGCCGAACTCACTTTGGCTGGCATGTACAGCGCTGCTACCCGAAATTTGTATCTGAGCAACACGCGAACCCTACAAACTATAAAAATTTTTCTAGTAATTCTAATTTGTATCTATCCGCAATTTATGAGTCGTAATTTTACCTGGAACAAAACAGACGAAATCAAATTTCACGAATCCACCTCTGATCTCAGTTTTTTGACGAGCGTGTATCTTTTTAAGTAAAATTGATTGAAGACCCCCATAAACCTTTCCAGTATAGCATTATGCAAACATTTAACGTCCATTTGTAGGATAATTCCCTTTGCACAACACCCCTTGTGATCTGAAAGGATCTCATTCTCCAGCAACCATACTTTCTCATGTTCTGTGGATGTATAATACACGTTTGTTGGCACAATTTGTTGGGAAAGAAAAGAGACTTTATGATTATTATTAAATCAAGGAAATAGTTTTGTATAGGCATTTAATACATAGCTAATTGGCAGCACCAGGAACTGTTTTCAAGTATTATAAATCCTCATGGACAAAACCCTCTTATGTATTTTTGACGGTTTAAGGGCCTGTTCACATAGGAGTCCGCTGCGTAGCGTTAAGGAAAAGATGACGTTGAGACGAAAATAAACCAATCATAGGTGTTAAAAATTTCATTGCTAATCGTTTGGAGGCCTATGATTGGTTTATTTTTGTCTCAACGTCATCTTTTCCTTAACGCAACGCAACGCAACGGACTCCTATGTGAACAGGCTCTAAGGCTGTTGTGTACTAACCCTAATGAATTCGCTGACCTCGACGTTAATATATGGAGAAAAAATGTCCAAGGACTGCCTACTTGGATTCAAAGTTTTATGTACTCCGTAAAAAAGGAAGAAATTTTACACATTTGGGCATTTTTCGTTTAAAAAAAATGCAAAACATATTTTAAAATTTAAATGATTCGGGAAAAAAATCTGGTCTTGTGTTTATTAAATCCTCATTCATTGCTTTGGTAGACGAAATTTATCAAATGAATCCTTTTGCGAGGTGCCGAAAAGTTCGGGCTATTTGAAAATACCTTTTTTATTGGATCTTTTAGCATTTGTGTAAATGTAAATAGTAGACGCATTTTTCTTCATAGCATACAGCCTGGATAGAGTCCAAGGGGACTTCCTGAGGAACCAGGCGATCACTGGGCACGGCAGCTTTGGCCAGTACCAGGCCAAATTCTTCGGGAAGTTGGACAACTGCAGTTGTGGCGAGATTCAGACAGTCCAGCACTGTGTATTCGATTGCAGAAACTTTGACCTGCGCGCCGACCTGCCAGGGAATGCAAGAACGTGGAGTAAATATAAACTATATAACGATTACTACTGTCGTAAAGTAGTAAACGAAATCGTTAAAAGGCTGATGGACGAACACGTCCAGCAGCCATAGCTTGCCAATCTTGATGTATTTTGCTGTGATGTAACCCATTTTAATAAAGTATGTGTAAATAGCGAAAAAAGTCGTTCTGCAGGCGGTTGGCCGATGTGGAGCGACTCGGTAAAGTTGCATATGTTGCTAAGTGTCGGAGCTAGGGATGTGCTCCTTAGCGACGACCGGTCTTCATAAAAACTCTGTTGGATGCTGTCAAGGTGGGACGATGTTAAGCTTAGACTTTTATTCATAGCATAATGGGCCCCGGGTTGCGCCAATTGGTCGGCAGATCTGTACTGTGCGTCCGGCGCAAAGGTCCACAACAATGAACTGCTCCGAACTTAGGAAATTAACCCTTGACTGCGAATACAGGAATTGCTACGCAGCGCCGGACTTCAGTTTGTCATTGTCGGGTGGTCTAATCTCCGGGACGACGTAAGATGCATTTCTTCATAGCTTAACACTGAGGTGAGCGAATCCAACAGGGTTAGTAGGCCTTAAGATACCCACAATGCATACAAGACATTCATATAATGATATAAGCAAGTCACACAATCATCCATGCTTTGTTGCTCTGAAACGTGTTGTCGTACTAGTAGGTGAATGGTACTAAGATATTTTGTTGTGGTAACTAAGATATTCATTCATGATGCCTTATATTAAAGAATCTTCCCATATCATTATGCCAGGTTATGGCCGAATGGCTAGGACGCTGGCATGCTGTTCTGATCCTGTGGGTTCGAGTCCCACTGTTGGCATGGATGTTTGTAGCCATTCGGAATAAGCTCTAAGGGAACAAGGGACCTTCATTCTCGTTCTTCTTTAATTTCCAATATTTTACCCTATATACCATATGAGTATAGTAAATATTCTTTTCTACTACACTGAAGAGACTTCGAATTCCAAAATAAGTATTTTGTGGAGAAATCAGTCCTGTTTCTCAAAAAATTCTTCAAAAATGCTAGAATTTTTCAAAGGGCTCCATGCGTATTCATTTGCTTCTGATATCTTGCAAAATTTTCAGAATTGTTAATTGAAGTGTTTGTCATAAAACTGTGCATGATTCTTTGAAAACATATATTTTTTAAAATTTATAGACCAAAAAATAAAGTAAAAGCATAAAAAATAACAGACAGAATAGAAAAAAATTAATAAAGACTTTAGATTCCTACAAAAAAAATTAAATGCACATTTATATTTATATTCATATGGTAAACTTATAGTAAAAAAATTAAAGACCTTAATTAATATAGGGTGCACATAGATCATTTTGAAAAAAATATTGAAAGCATATATTCAGCAATTTTGAAAAAAATATTGAAAAACAGTCATTATTCTAGAAAAAATTCCTTATTTTGAATTCTAGGAGTTTTCAGTGTAGTAAAACAGAAAATAAATTATTCTCATTTTGTATTTAGAGTTAAAAAATTGAAAATTAAAAAAAATCGAGTTTAAAAGTCCTATGTCCCCTTAAACTGTAGGTCCCGGCGGTATAATTAGCCCTCGTGTAGCAAAAAGTTAACCGTAGCTCTCCAAACCAAACCAAACCCATTTTCTCATACAATGGCCTTTATCGTATCTGTGGCTATAATTTTATCAGTATCGCAGGTTTCAAAGCATATTGTTTCTTTTTCCTGGGTTCGATCGGATTGAATAAATTCTCTTCAGAAAGTACATACAAAATAAATTTATAATTCTGTAAATTATTCAGGTCCATACACAAATACTAACAGAACACACGTAACAACTGTCTTCTATACAACAGAAAACTCTAAAAACACAAGTCAGCGTGACAGTCTTCAGTTCAATATACGCCTAACGCATTTTCAATACATTCAATACGCAGCAGAAAAGAACACTGACTCCAATGCAAATCTCAGGTATATTTATAGACTTCCTGAGCGCCCCCTATCGGCCAACAAGCTAGATAGTTCCAGAACATACGAGAAAGATCTAGAAGGTTGGCGACCATTTGGCGCCATATCGCCAAATTTTGCGATCAAAATATGTCACAAAATCCATCGCCAATTTGGCTATAACTCTTATATTTCGCGATATTACCATAGACTCATAAAATTCGCAACAATATTTTCTACAGATAAGCGCAAAAGAGGTTGGCGAATCATTATCCCAAGCGTATTTACAACAGTATATAGTGAGTGTCAAATAGTTCTTGGTTACATAGCTCGATGGTGGGCTGGTAATCGCAAATCTTTCGTTTCTTCATCAAAATTACATGAAGCATAAAAGAAGACATATAAGCGTAATTTCATTTTGTCAATGCTGCTTCTACAACTTCTTAATTGGACTTGTTTACATCGCTCGATGGTGGGTTGTTCATTGCAAAGCTCTCGTTCCTTGATCAAAATTAGATGAAGCATAAAAAAAAGGACAATTTAGCGTAACTTGGTTTTTTATGCTGCTTCTACAACTTCTTAATTGGACTTGTTTACATAGCTCGATGGTGGGTTGTTCAGTGCAAAGCTCTCGTTTCTTCATCAAAATGAGATGAAGCATAAAAAAGGACAATTTAGCGTTACCTGGTTTTTTTATGCTGGTTCTACAACTTCTTAATTGGACTTGTTTACATAGCTCGATGGTGGGTTGTTCAGTGCAAAGCTCTCGTTTCTTCATCAAAATGAGATGAAGCATAAAAAAGGACAATTTAGCGTTACCTGGTTTTTTTATGCTGGTTCTACAACTTCTTAATTGGACTTGTTTACAAAGCTCGATGGTGGGTTGTTCAGTGCAAAGCTCTCGTTTCTTCATCAAAATGAGATGAAGCATAAAAAAAAGACAATTTAGCGTAACCTGGTTTTGTTTATGCTGCTTCTACGACTACTGAATTGCGCTCGTTTTATTCTCCACTTACAAATCCTGCAAACATTTCTCTGCAATGTTAAAGAAAATTCGACGGTTTCTTCATTGCCTCACAATTTTGCAGAACAGCATTGTGTATTATCGTCAAGTGAACTAGCAAATGTGACTACGTTAAAAATTTTTTTATCATGCTATCTAGAAAATTTCATTTCTTACTTGCGTAAATTCAACAAATCGAATTAAAACATAAAAATATGTTCTTGCTCGTGTCTTTCTTTGAAATAACTATAATGAAAGGTAAAAGTGTTTTTAATAAAAATATTTTAATTATTGAGGAGAACAGAAAAATGGGCCGTGTAATCTTTTGTAATTTTTAAAATGGAAGTCTGATGTTATCTTGTTAAAAAAAGCGTGTAAAAATTGTGATCCAGGAATGAAAAAAATAAAACAAATAAATATATTACACTTATCAGTGAATATATAAGTTTATCTTTAAAAATAGTCTATAGCAACAGTAAACATAAGGGTTGAAGGTAAATGCAATCGCAAAGTTACTTGAAATGATGTATTCTATTCAGAAAATGGCATGCCATGATTAGGATTCAAGAATATGATTTGAACGAAACTGATATTTATGCATTTTATTGATAAAAACTTACATTTATAGGCATTATATTTTATTTATTTAACAGACTGTGTAAGTTTCAATATACTACAGAAAATGCATTATTTATTGTACTGTCATTTCTTTGGTATAGAAAATTTCCTTTGAAAGTACATTTGTTAAAGAGAGAAATATTTCTTTCGTTGTATTATTTTAAGCAATATAAAATCTTTCCTAATGTGATTCAATATTATTTCACTTACGGATAATTCAAGATATATTTTATCATCCAGACGTATTTCGAAATATATTCCTCGACATTTTAATACATCTTACAAAGGGAACATTTAAAATTTATGGTGTACTTTAAACCGTATCTCTTCAGTCGCCAAACGCACAGCTGAAATGTTGATAAAATATATATGATGAAATATGTAGAAAAAAATTAAATTCTATGTTTGATCACCACTTCTGCGAATTTTTTTCTTTGTGCATTTACATTACTAAATGGTTAACTGTAAAAGAACTTCTTTTGTGAAAAATATTTCACTCACTGGAATATTAACTATTTTTTCAACATTGGTGATGGAAAATATTTGCAAATAATGACTCTAAAATTTGAAATATTAACACTATGTGCGAGAATATTCATCATGTTTCAAAATAGTACAGAAAAATATGTAGTATATAAAAAAATGCAATCAAGGTGTAAAACTTTGTAAAAATCCTCAGTATAGTTTTAATTTAATTTTCAAAAAAAAAAAATTCCAACAAGGTTTTTCAAACTTCACAATTTAATTCTGCATTTAGCATATTTTTTTTACCTGCAAGAAAAACAAAATTTAATATATAACTTTCAATCTATTTAAGTATTTTCAGCATAAATGAAATAAACTTATTTTTTTACTGAAACTACTTCTTGAAGTTACGTTGCTTGGAGTTTAATTGAAAAATATTTCTACATTTTTTAAGTATAATTTGTCAAAGTAAAAGTATGAAGGTAAAGAAAACTAAATGTTTCGAATAAACTAGAAAGAGTTTTCAGTTGCATAAATTGCGCATCCCCATTTAACTTGGTAGATTTATGAAAATAATCTGGTTGCATAAATAGTGCTTAAATATCGCTCACATAAATAGGTTAAATAGAGCTTTCTGATACCGCGAAAGGAAAGAATAATTGCTAGGATAAAGCTAATAAAAGATAATATTGCTGTAGGATAAGGTAAATGTTATTTATTTCTGCATGGTTGGGTTAGTAATTTTAACATTGTTGGATTTGTTAGTAGTGTTAGCGTTTGCAAAGAGTCCTGAAGTAAAAATCGGGGAAATTTTAAGAAAAAAAAGGAAAGACGCATGGCTGTGACATTCGTAAATTACAGTAAGTGTATGGAGGATTAACAGTCATACAATCGTATAGTCTTGCAGTCCAAACAACGTCTGTGTTTAAATAGATGATGTACGTATTTACGCCGTAAATCAAATGTATGGTATATAACATTTCCGTTAATGACAGAAAAAAATGAGAATTACTCTTTTAGAAAAAGTATCATAATTGAAGGTAAGTTGTAACTGAGAAACAAACAAAATGTTACTTTCAAAATAACATCTTCATTTTCAATCGGTTATAATATTTTTCATTTGTAATGTTTTTCTCTTAAAAATTGCCTTTTCCTTTAGCTTACAGCTTTCTAGAATTTAATTATGATGAACAAACTGTTCTCGGTACTTCGTTAATTTGCAACGATAAGAAATATTTATTTTAGAAATTATTTTGCAAAGATGTTAAGAGATTTTTAGAAACATAAAAGAAATATTTTATTAAATAAAAGTAAAAATTGTCTAACACTGCAAACATAATCAATTATTATGCTTATTAAATATTCTTTTCAAATTAATGAAAATAATTATGCCATTAATCTATACGTCTGTTTAGGGAATTTATCTATACGTCTGAGAAATAAAGAGATGTAAACAAGTAAAAATTATATACACACACACACACACACACATATATATATATATATATATATATATATATAAATATCGTCTTTTGACGAGGAAACCAGTTTGCTAGTATTGGAGGGATTTCTCTAAATTATTGGTGGTTTGAATTATATATATAATAGCCGTTGTCTCTGTATAACACTTCCGGGCTGTACTCATCTTTCAAGTGAAGCTCTGAGTAAACAAACAGCCGGTTAGGCTTAATTTCAATTTCAGATGTGGATCAGAATTTTTTCTTACCTAAAAACTAATATATTCTCCATCAAATCACGTTTGTTCAGCCTATTTTTCTATAAAACATTCAGAACTAAAAAAAATGGATGCTTTTAGCTGTATATTTAACAGTTTTTAAAAATCTGTTTACTTTTGCGATGAATTCTGAAAGTACTCAAACTTGAATGTGAATGAATCAAGTAGCTCAAGTATTCATACCGCGTAGTGAGCTGTGAAAAACTGGAAGGCGGTCTACTACTCCAATCGCATGAAAAACTAAATAAATAAAAAATAATGAAAGGGTTTGCTTTTACAAGGTGTCGATTAAATGCAATATTGTTAGATAATTCAGGATATTTTTTAACTTTCATATACTTTTTTCCATTATGACGTCATTATTAGTATTATGACGTCAAAATGACGGGTTGGATGGCAGTCTACTACTCCAATCGCATGAAAAACTAAATAAATAAAAAAGAATGAAAGGGTTTGCTTTTACAAGGTGTGGATTAAATGCAATATTGTTAGATAATTCGGGATATTTTTTAACTTTCATATACTTTTTCCATTATGACGTCATTATTAGTATTATGACGTCAAAATGACGGGTTACCTTCTAGTAATGAAATAGTATGATAAGTAATGATTCTTCTTCACGGACAATACTTCACGGACAACAGGAACATTGTGGAAATTTAAGTATTCTTTAAAAGGTAGCTATTATAGAAAAATAAATAACATTCGTTGAAACGTCCTGAACCAAACACAAAAAAAAAAGAATCCTTGCTTTAATTCCTTTAGCCTGAAGTGTAAGGTTTCAGTGATTTTTTTAATATAAAGTAAATTTTCTTTCAGCATATGTAGTTGAATTTTAGTGTACGTTCAGACATTGTAAGGAAGATTCTTGTTTGAAATATATCGTATGCACTTTTAAGGAAATTTATTTACATGTGCAATTTACAAATATGTAAATACAAATTTACATTAATCTAGCTTATTCGTTCCGCTACTATATACTTATATATTTATTTATACATCTTAATTACATGTAGTATGCAAAATACTACAGTGGCATTTAAATAAAGAAGCAAAAATGTCGAAAATGTGTAATATTCATTGCATATCTATGCATTTAACACGTTAAACAGTTACTGATTTATGCTAAAATTACAGTTCACATCTCTCGATATTACGATGTTTTCCGAATCTTTTTACGTTCTTTTTTACGAAGTTTCGTCATTTTGCTATGTATTCAACTTAAGTAGGGAATCTGCAATAGTTCTAAATCAATATATTTATAATTCCGAATAAGCAGCCTCAATTTATAGTACTTTGTAGGAATTTTTGTATAAATATCATTACCGGAAGCTATTTTTCAGATATCCCGAAAAGTTCTGCTTAAAATAAATTCCATCTACATAATGATAAACATCAGCTTTAAAACACCGATATAAATACTTAAATAAACCCTGTAATTCAAATAAAACTTTTGAGCCTAGTCAAAACCTAGATTTTGTAACAAAGCAACCTTAAATCTGAAAATAAAACTATCCTTCATTTGACAGCTAATAATACTACCTCACACTACTTTAAAATGAAACGCAAAGTTACGGTTCCTCCCATTTTACATATAAACTGCTGTTTTAACGCACAGGGGAATTTCTCTACGTTTTAAATGATGATCATCGTTTTCAGTTTAAGACTTTCACGTCTGAAGACAAATATACAAACAATGCTCATTCTTTTCAAATCCTTTTGATGAATTTTTACTAATGATTGATCACAGTTAAATTGTACGTTTTACATATGAATATTTTTAAATGAAAAACATGAGACATGTTTCATGAAAAATGGTTCTAATTTCCTTGCCTGGGATAGCTTTAATAACTTTCGTGCTTGCTTATAAATTAGTACCATAATACACACGAACAAAGTTTATTAACAATTACGGATGATTAAATTCCTTAAAATTGTAAACCTACGTATCTTACAGAGTTAATTAGGGATACGTAATTTTCGTATTTATGAAATCGATGCGAAAATTATTTTTTTTACTACTTTTTGGGAAAAACTCGGTGATAAACGGCTTTTTAAGCGAAATTAGGTAATAATAGAAATAATTTATCAGCATGATTGCTTGTCTAAGACCATCCACTGTCTTTAACTGAAATATTTTATGCTCCTTCGGATTTGCTCCGAATTTCACCCGCACAATTTGTCCGTACCGTAGTCATCGATGGATGCAGCAATATTCCCAGATAGGTACATACAGTACCTAGAAACACCCGATGATGTTATAAAGATTTTAATTGCAATGAAATGCTGCTACCTTAACTTTGCAAAGGAAGCTATAGAAAGCTTCTATAGCTTATTCCATTAAAAGCGTAGATGCTGAGATATATTTTAGTATGTAAAACATACTAGTAATTAATTATAGAAGGCAAAGACTTAAAGAAAGAATGTGGAGACTACTACAATGTTAGCTTTTAACTAAGAATTTTCATACTTACCTATCCAAGTAAGTAAAATTGGGATTTTTAAAAAATAAATGCGAAATTCTTGAATGAATATATATATATATATATGTGTGTGTGTGTGTGTGTATTTGTGAATAAATGCGAAATTCTTTAATGAATATATATATATATATATATATATATATATATATATATATATATATATATATATATGTGTGTGTGTGTGTGTGTGTGTGTGTGTGTGTGTTTGTTTGTTTGCGAATAAATGCGAAATTTTATATATTATATTTTTTGTTGTTGTGGAATTTCGATATTTGTTTTGCGAAATTTACGTAGCCCTAGGTATAATGTTAAAAACTGGGTAATTTATAAATATTGATCTTGAAAATTGAAAAAATAAAATTAATCGAAAGATTTTTGTTTCCATTGTACATTATTTCTGGTTACTGTTTGTGTTAAATATTTGAGTCTGTTGTTTCTAAAAGTTGTGAAACCTAGAGGTAGGTTTGGTAGGATGCTGTCTCTCATATTCATTTTAAGTCTTTAACTTCTACGAGGAAGAATAATCTCAATGTCTTTAGCGCGGCCTCTGTGCTCATTTTACTGATACTGTAGAGCTTTCATATTACTTTACAATATTGTAATTAAGTCTCTCTTTGAAAGCAATTCCATATTTGTTTCCTGAGTTGAGTCAAGTTAAAATTTTTCTTTTGGGGAGGTAATGCAAAAAAGATGTTTATGTTGTAGTTATTGTTCCAATCCCCTTGGTGTAGGAAACTCCACACCTAAGTCCAAAGGACCTAGGTTCTCGGCGAAGGGTAGTAAGGAGCTTCACTTTAAGGCGAGGTACCACTAGGGCTGAAGTCTGACTTCACCTCGAGGAACACCGGTCCCGTAATTTTGAACCGAGTCAAGTGACAAGACCGGGACACTTGACCCTGTACCTCCAGAGGTACATTTGAGAACGTGGAGGACATTGGAGCCACGTCCTATTTTAAGTGCCCCGGCCACCATTAATGAACACAGCGGCGGATTTGCAGCGATGAGCATCGTACCAGGGGCGTTCAGATCACGTGCCCGCTGCTTTTGCCAACTGGGCCAGCGCTCCCTTTTGCGTTTATTATTTATACGAGCAAATTACGTTACATGTACGCTCAGACGTTACAGATAATACGCAGATATTTTTGTGGTTCAAAAGGAAACTGTAGCATTTTTTTTCTGTTTATATGGCAGTAAATATCGAAGAAAGTTGTAGATACAAGGACATACATAGACAAATATATAATGAATTTTATACTATGGCAAAAAAAATATTTTCCTCTAAGAAACACTAGGTTATATATATATATATATATATATATATATATATATATATATATATATATATATATATATATATATATATATAGTAACCACCGCTTATAGTGATCAGTGGTTATAAGAATCAACTGTTTATAAGAATCAATATCGCCAAAACAAAAACAAATGCATTATTTCCATGTTAAAATTTTCGCTTTAAAGAATCAATCCACCGGTTATAAGAATCAGTTTACACTGTTCGCTTTCCTTTCATTTTTCAAAAAAAAGCCACTTAAACCATAAAAAGGCACGAAGTTCTTTCTTTTTTCTTAAAAGAAAAATTGATAAGATGGGATGGAATATAGTCTTAAAATTCATTCCTTTCTTTGACAGACATAACATAATAGTTTTCCCTTAAACAATTTAGCACAACACTGTCCTATTAGCTTGAACTAGGGGCATCTTTACCCGTCCGTTTCCGATTTTACTTTTCTGCACTGACAAACAAAAATAGGGGCCCTTTTTTTTCCCCACCTCCCACATTCTGGTTGCGGCTTCCTGGACCCTGAAACACATAAATCTTCGGCGAAGTGTCCACTATCACTTAGGCAAACGTGACATTAGTAGATTCAGCACGTTATCAAACCGTGAAACGTAAGGTAGAAGGTGAATCTTCATCTGCGACTATTAGTATTGAAAGAGTATTGAAACAGCCTCCTGAAAACTTCAATACCTCAAACTACCATAGAAAACTTTTTCTTGCTCCCTTCCTGTAGTTGAAATGTTAAAACTGTTAAGCTGGTATGTTGTAACAAATATTGGATTTTTCTTCTGTTACTATAATCATGTGTATCTACTTATTGGTCTAGAAATGAAGTTGTATTTTTAAAATTATAAAAAATAATTTTAATAAAAGATAATTAACGTAAATTAAAGAGTATTTTATGGTAAATTATCTAATATATGTATATATAGGTGTGTGTGTGCCTGTCCAAAAACCTAAATTTCGGCTATAAGAATCAACCGCTTATAAGAATCAAAAACAGTAATAACAAACGTGATTCTTATAAGCGGAAATCACTGTGTATATATATATATATATATATATATATATATATATATATATATATATATATATATATATATATATATATATATATATATATATATATATATATTTATATATATATATATATATATATATATATCTGTATATATATGTATATATATATATATATATATATATATATATATATATATATATATATATATATATATATATATATATATCTTAACTTGGAGAACGAAGTCAAGCGTGTTGGCGAATAACAACACTGGTTCCTGCAATCGATCTTACAAATCAACTTCAGGTGTTTCATAACAGATATATCTCTCGCAAAATTTATTGCCCAATTTTAGCAATTAATATATTTGTATAATCTCAAAACAAATAATTCAGATTGATTCTGAAATATTATGTAGATAAAAGTAGAGTTTTTGGTGATATATTAAATGCAACAACTTCAGAATTATTAAAAATAATTATGAGAATAAAAAGACACTGTAAATAGATAAAAATATTACCTATAGATTTGGATTTAATTATACCGATAAACGTATTAAAAGCAACTTACTTTTTTACTTTCAACTGTTTTATTTAATTGATATAATTCACATATTTTTCAAAAAATGAATAAAAAAACACTAAATTTTATTCCTCGAAAAAGAATGACATAGTGCAAGCTTTTTTATTTCTTCAATGGCTTGCTTGGACGTAAATTTTCGTTCTGCACTTGACAATTTTTTATTGAAGGCCAAAAAAAGACAACTTTTTCTTTAACATCAATTTTGCATTTCTAATAAGGCTTATTTTCAAAATAAACCACATTTATTAACTTTACATTGATAAGAACACGTTGCAAGAACATGTACTTTACGATATGCATTGGGAATAATTAATTGACAGTCATAACACTTTATAGGTATTTTAGCGAAAATAGTAGCGTAAGATAAACAGTAGCCGATTTACATATATGCTTGTATCTGTAAGCAAATGCAATGCTTTATTGTGACTCTAAAATGAAAATATAAATTTAACTCCTTCGTAGATTTTGAGTATTACAGAAAGATGCAGATATTTAGAAATACATTTGCGACGTTTATTTATACTTGCTATGAATTATTAGCATGGAAATCATTCAGTTATTGATTTTGTAAATTAATATTTTCCCAGTTTTAACAACTGTAAAAATAAGTGGCTTTAAAATGAAATTTCAAATATTATTTACAATATAAGTACGTTTGGATTATATTGAGAACTTTATCTGCTTTCATGTCAACGACATTTAAATTTTTTTTTTTAAATTCGTAACCTTTGGTGTATCAATACGTATCACGTAGTAGATGAAACATTTAAATGATGCATTCTTTTATTTATTTTATACTTCTATTTCAATCTGAAGGCAACTTAATACTTTTTCAAACAAAATGCTTTTTCAAAACAGAGTTGTTAGCTGCTGCAACACTGTGTAATCTTCTAAATGCACGGAGATGTATGAACCATATTTATTTATATTCTAGTAAATTTCCTTTAAATCCCCCCAAAAAATAAATAAATAAAATTCAAGTACTTCTCCCCTTTTCTGAACATGGTTTTTACGGAGAATGTGAGCAATAAATTCTAATGTT
This sequence comes from Dolomedes plantarius, assembly GCA_907164885.2. Classification (NCBI taxonomy): domain Eukaryota; kingdom Metazoa; phylum Arthropoda; class Arachnida; order Araneae; family Dolomedidae; genus Dolomedes; species Dolomedes plantarius. The sequence continues at coordinate 200,096,076 of OU015493.1, forward strand.
AAGCTGATTAAACTTTTAAAAGATCCCCTGTCCGTTTTTTTTTCGCCCATGTATTGTTGTCCCGCTCAGAATGGCCAAAATAAAATTTCTGGGGTACACTTACAGTTGAATAAACATACTTTACGAGAGATACATTTTATGCGAATGTTCGGATTTAAATCACGTGAGATTCCGAGCGTATATTTTGACTTGACATAAATGCTACTATACGCGGGCATGAATACGTACTAGTTCACAGGCAGAAACATAATAAAAAGCAAATAAAACATAAAAAAATAGTTGATAAATTATTCTCTTGGGGTATATAAGTAAGAGTACATTTTGAATTTTATAAATACTAAAATATGAAACATTTTTTCTTATTTGCTTTAAAGCTTTCTACTCAAATCATAATTTTTACAAATCAAAACTGCTTTAATGCCTATTATCATAAATCTGAAATATCTCTTTTCTGAATTAAACAAGTGGAAATCTTCTTGTGAGACAAGCATAAAGTTATACAAATTTTACCGTACAAAAGACAACATTCGGCTAAAACATAAACTCCAAAACTGGTTGTATTACTTGCTTCCTCCTAACTTTAATTAATATTTTCTTAAGATTGCGCATTAAAAACTCAAGAGTTAGATAATGAAGTCACATGGTCAATTACACTTTCGTTTTATAAAGGAGATTATCTACATTTTTCCTCTTTAATGTCCAACCCTACTAAAAAAGTTATAAGTACTAGTCGATCAATTTTAGTTATCTCTTTTGCATTCTTGTTAAATATTACGTTATTTCTTTTACAATAAGAATCCCCATCAGGTATCAACAAACAATAGCTTAAATGTTTCCATATTACTGCATAAAAATCGTATTTTTTTAAAAGAATGTTAATTATTTGAAAATAAATCAGTCCCTCATTATAGCTGTAGAAAGACAATATTGTTTTAAACACATAAACCTGAACAAACTGTAAACGCATTTCTAGAGACGCCATTCCTCTTGAACGATAAATGAAATTTTTTTTTTTCTTGAATGAGAGGAAAATACAAAAGTATGCAATTATTTAAATAAACAGGAATAACATATTTGTGATTTGAGGTAAATAGTCACATCAGTTTAAAAAAAACTACTTAGTATGTAAACGGAATGCTTTATCACCATTAGCATTGTATTTAAAGCAGGGAATATAATAATATAGCTACGAATTCCTCAAATAAAAAAGAATGATTCCTTAAATTTATATCTGTTACAAGAATTCTCTAAATCTTCTTTCATCACTGAATAGTTATGCACATTCCTCATCTTAACTACAAATATATGCTTTTCAATGGTTATATTCCAGAGAATAATTGAATATTATGCAATTTTCCTTGGGTTCTAAGCTTTGGTGAGCAATTAGTCAAATCGTTTTAAATACCCTAATTAGTACCAGATAGGCAGATATTAAACAAAGAAACACCATAATATTCCGTTCAAATGTGTACTATTTTTTTGACTGTTCAATTTTCTCAGTAAAATTAATTAATTAAACCCTGACACTCAAATTAAAAAATGTACTCCCTTACTGTTGCTTTAGATCAGGCAAAAATAATATCAAGAAACTATTCATAAATATCTTATCTTCGAAAAGAGATTAATCCAGTTGATTATAAACGATAGTAACAATTTCGATGTATAAATTATATACATACCTTAAATGTAAAGCATATGTTAAGTTTTAATAATATATTCCTGGCTTACGTGAATAAAATTAAAAATTAATATATTATTCAGTGAGAAAGAGATCCATGATTGAAACTGACAGCTCTTAAACCCACAACTGTTAAAATAAAGAAAAAGTTTCAATAAAGTCAATCAATGAGCTTAACATTTCTATCTTATTGTTGCCACTTCATTTTAATTTATTGACGATAAATTTATTTAAAGTACCATAAAAAGAAATCACGTGATCGGCATTTAATAAATTAAATTCTAAATATTTATCTTTAAAAATTCACCAAAAATCAGAAAATGAAGGTAAAGATTCGAAAAAGATTTCATTTTAAAGGAATTTTTACTCTCTTTCTCGTGATATAAATTTTATAACCCTCGAATTATTCTTTTAAATGCAAACTTAAAAAAAGTTACAAAAACAGCTTAAAAATTTAATTTAAAAAAATCTAAGAAGAATTTTTCAAAAATCTCTCTTAGTGCACTCCTGCACCATAAGAAGAATCGTCATGCAAAATTTCAGTCCCTTAGGTCCAGCGGTTTGGTCTGTGCGTTGTATGTCAGTCAGTGAGTCAGTTACGGAATTGTTTTATATACTATATATATAAATAATATACGTAACACTTACATGCATGTAAAATGAATAAATAATATTTTGTAACACCTTACTGTTTTATTCATAATAAATTTTATGTTCACTTCAAAATAAATAGAAATTTTAACACAATAAAGAATGAAGACTGGTGGTGTATATTCGCGTTCATTTAATTAAGTTTTCGTATTGGTGCATGTTTGGTTAGTTTCTTTTGCCAAGGTAATATTTCAGTTTTAAAGTGCTTAATATAAGTGCTTGAAATTTGAAAATAATGCAAAAGGATGTTTTAAATGGGAACTTTTCAGATGAAACTTGATAAAAAAATCTTTGTTCATTAAAAAAAAGAAAATTTGCTGATTCCCAGCAAATATACTGCATGGCTTTAACCACATGTTCATGTGCAAATATAACAATATCTAACATAATCACTCCAGCATAAATGTCATATTATTGTTCACAAGCTGAATATTTATAAATGCCCATAAATCATTATAAATATTTACAAATAAAAATAGTTATGAAGAGTAAAATATAAAATGCAATACCCCTTTACTTTCCAGTACCCTTTAAATTTGAAATTCTGTCCTAAAAATTTGTAGGCACTCTGTTTAGGCCTAAAAGATTACACAGTTAAAATTTCATAAAGATTGTACTTCCGGTTTCGATTTTGTGGGTGTTCCATGACCTGGAACACTAGGAAACTAGCGCTCTGAAAAGTGCGGCTAAGCGAGCATTGCGGTGAAGCGAGCAAGCCAAAAAAAAAACGCACACACACACACAAAAAAAAACACAACAAAAAAACTTGATTATATATGATTTTAAATAAATATTTACAGTTCCTATATACAAAAAATTATACAAATGAAAACACAACAAAAAATTGATCATATATGATTTTAAATAAATATTTACAGTTCCTATATACAAAAAAACACACAAATGAAAGCACAACAAAAAAACTTGATTATATATGATTTTAAATAAATATTTACAGTTCCTACATGCGAAAGCAGTTCCTATATACAAAAAAACACACAAATGAAAGCACAACAAAAAAACTTGATTATATATGATTTTAAATAAATATTTACAGTTCCTACATGCGAAAGCAGTTCCTATATACAAAAAACACACAAATAAAAACACAACAAAAAAACTTTATTATATATGATTTTAAATAAATATTTACAGTTCCTATATAAAAAAGCAGTTCCTACCTATAAAAATATTCACTCACTTATTTTTTTTGCTTCGTGATATTTTTGGAAGCACGTCAATCCCTTCTGAAAAACCGGTTGGACCGGTTTGGACTGGCTGAGCTCGACAGAGAGGTCGCCAGTGAGAGACATGCAAACCGCTCTAGTTTCCCAGTGTTCCATATAGTGGAACACCTTTTGAAATTCTTTCGTTATTGCTATGGTTTCGGTATGAAAAATTTAAAATAATATAGAATAAATAGTTTAGAGTACAGCCAATGAAATAATATAGACATTTTTTTCCTAGCAATTTTTTTTGTATTTAAAAATGATTTTTATATTATGGCTCTGAAATATGGCTCTTTTTTAAAACGCCGCTGGATCGAGGGTATGTATGGCCTTGTGACATGCTGTCATGTGTTATCAAAAAGAGTGGATCAAAGTAAAAAATGAAGCTAATTGCTTAGTTTTTCACCAAATTTTGACGGTTTTAGAAGAGAGTAAAGTTTGGTGTTCCACTATGTGGAACACCGGGGAGAAAAGGGATAGAAGAAATCTGAAACTACAGAGATTTTACTTTTGCTATAAAAGTCCCCCTTTTTCGAAAGATTACTAAGTTTGAATCTATAACAGATTTTGTTCTTAGTTTTCATGTCATGTTAATAATTTATTAGAGGAAACAGTGTCGCAGTAATATTTTGGAATTTAGGGACAAAAGTATATTTTATGCTTGGCCATCTTTATGTGATATCTTTTTAAACTTCTTTAACTGTATATTAAAATAAGTTTTTAATAACATCGAACTATCTTATGAATGACTAAAATTTTCCAGATTTAGAATACATATTTCAGAATTCTAGATCGGTTTTTATGAAAAATAAAAGATTTTTATAAACTAAAAGTTACATAAGTTTCAAAGTATTTCTCATCTAAATCATATTAAATTTTTATTCCTGAAGTTAATGAAATTTCTTGTCGAGTCGAGTTGTTTAAAAGTGTTATTGACAAACACACAGAAAAGACGAAATAATAAAACAGTCTTAAGGTAGAATAAAACGAGAATAAGGCAGCATCTTCATTGACATCCTGATGAAAATGAGAAGAATTCAAACGCATGCCAATCCACAAGGGGAAATAACAAGCTATGTTTCAAGGAAATATTTCCTTTTCATCGTATCTATAAGCGAACACGCATAATCGTAAAATATTGTTTACGAAAAGCTATTTTGCCTTTCATTTTAAATGTTTAAAGGAATGAAAATAAAAAGAATATGTGTGAATCTACTCTCCGAGAGTGTTGCATGCAATCCATAAACTAAAAATGTTAGATGCCGAGAGAAATGATTCCTCAATACGATTTACTTGTTTTTAGACAATTTCTGGAATCCGTGTTTGCAAAAGTAATGAAATCGAACATTTTCTACTATTTCATGCATACATACACGATATATACTAAGCACACACACACACATATATGTACGTATGTTTATATATATATATATATATATATATATGCATGTATATATCTTAAGTATATAGTGTCATTAATGTAATTAAGTAATTTACTTTCTTAAAGTCAATAAAAAATAAAGAAAACTCGTTATAAATCAAATGGAAACTTTATGATACTTTTGCGTACTAAAGCTAGAACAGGGTTGTCGTTTGTATACACAAACTTGTCGAAAATGTGGCAAAGATTCATATGTAAATAATCAGAAATAAGTATTTAAGGGGTCAGGTACCTATTAAACGTTAAGAGACTCGACAGAGATATTCCTATTTTAAATCACCAGTAGTTATGAAAATCTTTTATTCAGGAATATGAAAATTTTACTGTGAGTTAAACACACTTTCTTCTTTATAGATATGGCGCTTAATTTTTTTCTAGCTTAAAGGTAAATTTTTAATTTTGTTAAAATTTCAACCACTGTTTTTTACAATGTTATGTCATTGCATGCATACTTGCGTCTGTATATTAATGAATATACATATTTTTTTTAAATTGTAAAATTAAGTTGCGTAATATATCTTTAAAATGACGAACGTTGAAATCAAAATTCTTAGTTCTTCGTAGAAAATATTTTTTTATTTTTTTTATTTCAGAAATTTCATTGATAAATTTTATTGTAATTCAAATTTTTATGGTAGGAATGACATACTTAATCCTCATTTTACTGATACATGTTTATATTGAACGTGTATAAAATTTCACGGTATTCTAGCCAACTGCTCTGGAGATATCATGCGCGCAATCACATAACAATGAAAAAAAAACAATGGTTAAAATTTTTAAAAAATTAAAAAATTCTCTTCAAGCTAGAAAAAAATTGAGTGCAATATTTATAAATAAGAAATAGTGTTTAACTCACTTTAAAATTTTCATATTTCTTAATAAATTATTTTAGTAACTACTGGTGATTTAAAATAGGTATATGTTTGTCGAGTCTCTTGGTCTTTAAAAGGTACCTGACCCCTTAAAGGATAGTTTGAAATACCTTTTTGAAAGAGTAACAATATATATGTCACGACACTTCGCCTCGTACTATTTTATCTACTAATTAATCTAAATGGCAGTCAATAGGCCGATGAAAGAACTGGTGCTTAAATTACATTCGAACAACTTATTTCTCAACAATACAAAAAAAAAACCTGAACCCAGCTAAAACGCCATTTCCTTTCATCTCTCAAACTTCGGACAGTCTCGCGTCCTCTCCATCCGAAAAATGTACCTAATCTGATGCTGTGTTCTTTTTCTCGCGTTATGCAAAAGCGTGGGCGAGCGTCACTGGGGCTCAAGCCATCACACGCCTTTGAATGTTCGAGATTAGTTCCCTTTACACGTACGCTCTTTCCCACGTGAAAACGCAATCCCGCGCGACTGAGTGCACGTGTGAAAGTATCGGAGAGGAAGGGAAGGCTGCTTTTGAGCGTACTGCAAGATTTCCCGCGCGCAATTACGTACGCTCCAAGCACTCCAAGAACGTTCGTGTAAAGGGCGCTATTGTATGAGACCGAGCGCGTGCGAGCAATTAATTATAGATGACCATGAACCCTCCCCTGCGAAAAACAACCTACTTCCTGAATTGGAAAACACACTAGAACCGCTAAAAGAAAAAGACCGTTTAACGCTAATTAATATAGCATTTAAATATAGTTTATGCTTCTAGCATTATATATATAATAGCCCTTGTCTCTATATAACACTTCCGGGCTGTACTCATCTTTCAATTGAAGCCCTCAGTAAACAAAAAGCCGGTTAGGCTTAATTTCAATTTCAGATGTGGATCAGAATTTTTTCTTACCTAAAAACTAATATCTTCTCCATCAAATCACGTTTGCTCAGCCTATTCTTCTATAAATCATTCAGAACTAAAAAAATTGGATGTTTTTAGCTGTATATTTAACAGTTTTTAAAAATCTGTTTACTTTTGCGATGAATTCTGAAAGTAAACAAACTTGAATGTGAATGAATCAAGTAGCTCAAGTATTCATATTGTGTAGTGAGCTGTAAAAAACTGGATGGCAATCTACTACTCCAATTGCATGAAAAACTAAATAAATAGAAAATAATGAAAGGGTTTGCCTTTACAAGGTGTGGATTAAATGCAATATTGTTAGATAATTTGGGATATTTTTTAACGTTCATATATTTTTTCCATTATGACGTCATCATTAGTATTATGACGTCAAAATGACGGGTTACCTTCTAGTTACATATATAATGCCTGAGTGACGCACTCGGATTCTACTCCACCTGAAAATAATTCATAATGTTATCTTTTGATACAGTTTTGCACAAAGTTAATCAACAGCAAAAATTAAAATTCTGATCATATAAACAGCTCGCAAGAAATGAAACTTTGTTATTTTCTGTGTGAACAATTTAGTAATTTGACTGTTTTACCTTAACAGAAACATCTGATGTCAGTGTCTCATACCTGAATGCACATGCATCTAAGACAAACACATGTTATGTTTAGAAAATATATAAGCTTAATTTCTGTTTTTACTTCTGTATAATTCTCATATTATGACGTCTCCAAGTGCTCAAAACAACTTTCGTGCACATATGAAGAAAGTCATTTAATCATAAAAGTTCAACGGAATTTTTGAGTATGTGCCTGCTTAAATGATTAGACTGCCCTCGGTATGCTTCAGGTTCTTGAGATTCTTTTGCTGGGAAGATCATGTAATAGTTGCGCTTGTAATCCCTTTTCCCTGCTTAAATGAGCTTCATCTTCCGGGGAGTTTTAATGAATATGATCCTTATTAAGACTACTAATTTGCTCGCCAAGGTTTCTTCGTTACTGAACTTACACTTCAGTTTTCAGAATCTAATATATAAAAATGAATGTTTGTATCTCTGTAATTGTATAGAAATCCACAGTTTAGGAGCAACGATCGTGAAATTTTACATACAGTCGTCTTTAAAAACAGCCGAGGGTCTGAAGAACTTCAAAAATCGAAATTAATTACCGTTGATTTTTAATTAATAAAAAACCAAAAATTTTGAAACTAAATGTAAGATGTTACACTTTGTGGAATCACCACTCTGAATATGGCGTCCACGTTAGGCTTAGCTGGCAAACAGCGAGCGAAAAGATAAAAATAAATAAAATCAAAAAGTTTCAAGTTATATATTAAACCAGAATAATAAATGAAAATAATAATCTTTCAAGTCAGATTTTATACTCTAAAATAAATCGGATCCAACGGCATATTGACACTATCACACGCGATGGAAAATTCGAATCAACCACGCTAAGTGTCACAAGATCATTTTTAATCGCTACTGCAACCCCCCTCGCTTATGTCTTTGTGTCTATTGAAGAGTTAAAGACTAAGCTTCTATCCTGCTAACTTATTTCTAACTTAAAACTCCTCTTACTCCATAAATACATGTATATTCACCAACCCATAGCAACTTTCCAGGAATTTTAGTACAAATATTCTCCTATTTACACAATACACCAGCATGTTATTGTGGCGCATTCGGTAAGAGCGTTAATTTACTATACAACATGACGCGGGTTCGAATACGGATCGTACAGATTTTGCTAAACCTGTATTTTCAGCTTTTTTATGGAGGCTTTTTTGTTTCAGCTTTTATTTTATTATTTTTTAAATTATTATTATTATTATTTTTATTTATTATTTTTTAAAATTATTTTTATTTTATTTTATTATTTTTAAAAATTATTATTTTTATTTTATTTTATTTTTCATATTATTAATGTGTATAACATTTCGTATACTTTTTTTTCTATGTTATTTATACTGTGTTTATTTTTTTAATGGATTTTCGTAGGTTTATTATAAATTTATGTATTTTATGTTTTACTTTTCAGGAATTTTTGCTCCAATGATAAAGGCTAAATCTTTTCTATGTTATTTATACTGTATTTAGTTTTTAAATTGATTTTGGTTAACAAACATTCGACAATTTGACATTTTTACTTTTCAGCTTTACTTTCCTAAAGACAATTTGACATTTTTCCTTTTCAGCGTTTAGTGGTTTATTATAAATGTATATATTTTATGCTTTACTTTTCAGGGTTTTTTTGCTCCAATGATGAAACGCTAAATCTAGCTGAATTCTGAAGAAATTATTGTAAATTTATGGTTTTTTATGTTGGGATTTCTTTTTATTCATGTGTATAACATTTCACATGCTTTTTATTCTATATTTATACTGTGTTTAGTTTTTAAATTGATTTTGGTTAACAAACATTCTTAAAATCCCGGGCAACGCCGGATAAATTATCACCTGTGTAGGTTGATAATTTATAAATTTTAAAACTGTTACCATATGTATATTTACAGATCCACAAGAACTTTCCAATATTTTTAATTAATAAATAACCAACAACTCTCGATTCACAAGCGTACAGTAGATGGCGCCACTATTTTAATTTTTGTGTGTCTATTTCGTTGTTATGTGACGATAAATTTATTTAAAGTACCAGATAAAGAAATCACATGATCAGCGTTTAATAAATTAAATTGTAAAAATTAATATTTAAAAATTCACCAAAAATCAGAAAATGGAGGTAAAGATGCGAAAAGAATTTCATTTTAAAGGAATTTTTATGATCTTTTTTGTGATATAAATTTTACAACCCTCAAATTATTATTTTAAATGCAAACTTGAAAAAAGTTACAAAAACAGATTAAAAATTTAATTTAAAAAAATCTAAGAAGAATTTTTAAAAAATCTTTCTTAGTGCACCCCTACATTATAAGAAGAATCGCCATGCAAAATTTCTGTCCTTTAGGCTATGTACACATGAGAGCGTTGCAACGCGCGCTCTGGGGCAGTTGACTACTGTTTTTTGACAGGCATATTTCTATTTTTTTACAAAGTGCAGAATAAATAAGATATATATGAAATACATGAATTTTTCAAAATGAACTTATGCGAAATTTTCAAATGTTATTATTTTTAATTTTTTTTAAACATTTGAATTAAAATAAGGGAGTTTGATGTTACATGAAAGATACGCAACTTCGTGCCCAATATGCTAATGTATATTTTTTATTTTATGATTTATGTATTTTATTATTTTTCTGATATAGAACCACAATAATACATTCCCTGAGTACATTATAAATTTACATTTCTTTAAATTTTCTCTCCCCTTTCTATCTACAGATGATATTTTTTGAATGTAATATTTTTTGAATGTTTTTCGTGATATAAATTTTACAACCCTCAAATTATTATTTTAAATGCAAACTTGAAAAAAGTTACAAAAACAGATTAAAAATTTAATTTAAAAAAATCTAAGAAGAATTTTTCAAAAATCTTTCTTAGTGCACCCCTACATTATAAGAAGAATCGCCATGCAAAATTTCAGTATTTTCTTATGCTTTTTTTATTATTATCATCTTTATAATAGCTTTATTTTCATATGGTTTTAAGCAACTATCGTTTTTATTCATATTATGTTGGTTTTTTATTAATTAAAAATTAAGGGTAATTAATTTCGATTCCGGAAGTTCTTATCTTTATTTTTATATGCTTTTTCATTTACGAATTATTCAAATGTTGGTTAAAAAACTTCTGCGCAATTTATATATTTGTGTGTGTTTAATTATTGAAATTAATAAATTTATATTTCTGGAGAGGATGTTTCAGATTTTAGTGGTACTATGATGAAAGGCTGAATATACCAAAATTCTGAGGAGTTTATTATGGAGAGAAAAGGAATTTAATATGTAGAGGATGTTTATAGGAGTTAAATGTGGAGAGGAGTTGAATGGTTTGCAGCCCTCAATCAAACACTTCATTTTTTTAAGAGGCAACGCTGCAGTCATATCATTGTTCTATTGGAAATTTCTGTGTGAACCTGTAATTGCAGCTTTTTTTTACCCCAATGATGAAAGGCTGATTCTAGCTGAATTCTGAGGAGTTTATTATAAATTTATATATTTATAGATTTCACAAGGTTTTTTTTCTATGTTATTTATACTGTGCTTAGTTTTAAATTAATTTTGGTTAACAAACATTAGAGAATTTGACATTTTTACTTTTCAGATTTTAGTATTAAAATGATGAAAGGCTGAAATTCTGAGACGTGTATAACATTTCACATATATTTTTTATGTTATTTATACTGTGTTAATTTTTAAATTGATTTTGGTTAACAACAAACATTCTTAAAATCCCGGGCATCGTCGGGTACTTCAGCTAGTTAAAGATATAACTAACTCGTGCCTGCATAAATTTATCATACCTTTTGTTTCTTTTTAGTTAATCTCTTACTATTTTTAGCTAAGTCACTTTTTTTATGGAATTGCTTGATAGGATTTGGCAGCTTAAATATGTAATGCTGAGGATAGGTAAAAATGATCGATGCAACTTTTTATCTTTATTTGTTTTCAAAATGCATGCATTTAAATTTAAGCAGAGAAAGAAGTTTCTACGCCACAAATTGAGACCACAGATGCAAGTATTTTTGTGCATAGCCGCAACCATATTATAGCTTTTACAAGTATATCAATTTTCACGGGAACCTATCGTGTTCGAAGTATCAATGAGCCTGTTATTCAACAATGTGTTGTTTGGTTTCAACGCCGCAGCCGTAGAAGTTCTTAGGGCCTATTCACATAGATTCCGTCAGCGTTAAAGAGTCCGTTGATGCTGATTGGTTGAATGGATCAATGATTGGTAAATGATTGGTTAAAACTTTTACGCTGACGGATTCTATGTGAACAGGTCCTTAGGGGCTATTCACGTTGCGTCCATCATTGTCAGCATTACTCGCATTGAAATATATTTAACCAATTACAAAGCACCAAACGATTTGCCACGAAATTACTAAGGTCTGTGATTGATTTAAAATATGTCAACAGGAATAACACTGATGCTGACGGACGTCTGAACTGTGTAAGGTATACACAAGATTCGATTCACAAGAATCGAACTTTTGAGTGAATGAATTAAAGAAGCTGCTTTAGATATGCTAATTTCGGCATACGCGCTTAGTATAAATACCATGCAGCGTCATTAATAAAAAGGTGGTTAGGGTTGAAGAAGGTTGTTAAAGTTGACAGATAAGCGATAGGGAGCTACGAGGTATGCAGCTCCAGTACTATCCTGAGCTAGTGCTTAGGGGGCCCGAAGTTTACGTGGCAGTACTGCTGGTTTGACTTACTGTTTGTGAGTATTGAAAATATATTGTTCTTGAAAGCTGTATTTATATATTCCGTACAAGTAGTACGTATGCTTATTACTGTAAAAGCAAATTCTATATGTGCAACGAATTCAATAAACATTGTTTCATGTATAAACTGTGTTTGTATGAAAATCATTTAGAGTACCACTTCAAATTATATACACCCAAGTCTGGGTAGAAGTGAGCTAAAAACTCTATAACTGGTCCTCAGAGTTTGAATAATATCTATCGCGTCATTCCAGTGACAGTTGTGATCTGAGACGTCCATAACTTAGTTAAAATACTAAGATCAGGGTTTAAATCTTTGTCAGCTCAACAAATATTGATATATTTCAATTTAAGTTAGAAATTAGAATAATGTTCTCTGTATGCTTGAAAATTAATTAAATAAAATTAATTGAGGAAAGTCTTACCTGATTTGGCAGTTACAAGACATGAGTTTGCTAAGACTATAGATAAAGTCTACCTCATTAGACCAAATAATGAAAAATTTCTGTATAAAAACGTGAATTACTATTAGGGAATATATTGTAAATGCTTTCCTTATTGAATCGGTTTTTGCGTTATATATCAGTGATCTTAGACTAGGATACAGGTATCTACAACTTTTGGCTCTGTATGTATTGACGAAAAATAGAGGTTCTCCGAACTGAATAAACCAGTCACTCTATTTCCAATCCAAATTGGGGGAAAAGAGTCCGCATTTCTGATTTTAATATTGTTTTACTCATAATTTAATGTCCCTGCAAATTTTAGAGACATAATTATAGAGATGACACATGTCATACTCTTTTCTTAGATACCCGAATAACATATCGGTTAAAAACATACGGCTCAAAAAAGATTTCCAAAAGTCTAAGAAAAGGCGATTGGAAAAAAAAAAAGAAAAATGCGTGGTGAGAATAAAAGCAAAGGAGAAATCCTTACTAGATGTTTGAAAGATGCTGAATCATTGAGACGCTCCGCAAAAAAAAAGAAAGAAATTCTGAGCTATTTTCAATGTCATTTACAAAGGTATTAATATCCCATTTGTGCTCTCTTATATTCTGTCAGCGAGTCTGATGCCACCAGATGTCTTGTAAGTTTTACTTTTCCTTTATTTTATTTTCGTCACACAAGAGACAAATAATTTATTAAAGAAGAAATAAAAGAAAAATTGTAACTATATTCTTTTATGCATTTTTCAAGTTGGGCACAGGAGGACGCGACAAAATGAGATTCTTTTTTTTTTTATAGGAGTGTTGGAGAAAATTAAAACAGTTCAAGAGAAAATTTGAAAAATTGATCTTGCCGTTGGGTATAACTAAGCATCCTATTTTAAACAATCCATATTAACTAAAAGTGATAGTCAAGTTTATTTTGAATTTCCCGATCGTAACAATAAGGACTTTATATCGAATTTAACACAAATCTATATATATAAAACAGTTCCGTAACTGACTCACTGACATACAACGCACAGACCAAACCGCTGGACCTAGAGGGCTGACATTTTGCATGGCGATTCTTCTTATGGTGTAGGGGTGCACTAAGAAAGATTTTTGAAAAATTCTTCTTAAATTTTTTTAAGATTAAATTTTTAAGCTGTTTTTGTAACTTTTTTCAAGTTTACTTTTAAAATAATAATCTGAGGGTTATAAAATTTATATCACATTAAAGATCATGAAATTTCCTTTAAAATGGAATCTTTTTTGAACCTTTACCTTGGTATTCTGATTTTTGGTGAATTTTTAAAGATTCATTTTTAGAATTTAATTTATTAAATGCCGATCACGTGATTTATTTTTCTGGTACTTTAAATAAATTTATCGCCACGTGCATAACAACTAAATACACAAAAAAAGTATTCTTTTTCTTTCTAATGCGGCAGACGATTGGATATTATCCCAAAAAAAATAAATATCACTTACGATATTTTTATAAATATATACTCTCTCTCTCTCTCTCTCTCTCTCTCTCTCTATATATATATATATATATATATATATATATATATATATATATATATATATATATATATATATATATATATATATATATATATAATATATATCTTACATCAATTGTATACATTGATCGTCGTATTTAATATAAATATATATATTTATTTTTTTTGGCATTAATTGCATACATTGACCGTATTTAATTTGAATGTACTCCGTAGCGCAGCGCGGGTTTTCAGCTAGTATTAGTATAAATAAACAGAGCACAAGGAAGTGAAAGATTCTATAAAAGTTTCATATGGAGGTTACATTCTGGTCAAACACAGGGTGACATCTTGGCGTAAAATTTAACCTTTTCCTTACGGGGTGGGATAGCATGTATCCCAGGAATACGAGCTTAAGAATGAATATGTATGTATGTATGTATGTATGCATGTATGTAACCAACGCCCTTAATGGCTGTTCTTACAAAGGGGAGGGGGTATGAAATTTCCCGTTGTAAAGAGGGAATCGAAAAAAATGGGTTGCGTAAGCTAAAGGTTAATCTTATCAACAGTGGCATCAGTTTGTAGTGTGGTCGCATATGTATGCGTTCAGCTGCCTGAAATTTCGAAGAAAGTTACTTTGTATTATTTTAAACCAATGAACTAAAATTTTCGTTTTTGTGTTTTCGGTTTATCAAGAGTGCAATTCAATAGTTGTGAAATTACAAATAAAGACCTTAGTTTTGGGTCAAAAGAGTTATTCTTTTACGGTAGTCAAACAGACAGATGCTTGCACTGGGCGCAGAAACTTTCGGATATCCTAGGCTTAGTGAATAGGCCTAGTAAATAAACGTAGGCATAATTACGACGGCGAATAAAATAATACTGGGGCTAAAAGTATCCAAAAATTATGGCTTATTTTTATGGAACTACCCATTAGAATTAAAAAAAATAATTTAAATAGAAAGAACATCTCACCAAGTTTTAATGTCAATCATAGATTTCGATCATAGTATCACAGATTTCGATGTGTACACCTTTTGTAGCCCGACAAACGTCTAAATGGTAATCCAGTTCTCTCCAAGTGTTTCTTAGCGTATCAGGAGTTATTACACGAATTGCTTGAATGATACGCTTCTTCAACTCGACCCCAGTTTAATTTTTTTTTGTTTATACACAACGGATTGAATGAATCCCCAAGTAAAAAGTCTAATAACTCCTAATATGTTACGAAACACTTGGAGAGAACTGGATTACCATTTAGACGTTAGTCCTGCTACAAAAGGTACACACATAGAAATCTATGATACTATTGTTGTCACTCCGCCCAACTTTCAAATTAAATATTTCGAAGTGACACCGAACTTATAGGGTAAGCAAAATTCCTACCTCCATTTTCCCGGGGTAGCACCTTTAAATGAAACAGTTCCTGTGATGTTATTCTTTAGGTACTCATATAATATCGAGAAATATTAAAATGTTTAATTCAGATTACTAATGACACACACACAACTTTGTATATATATATATTAATTTAGACCAAAGTTACATACTTCCCGCCGTAAAAACGGGACCGAAAAATATACTCACCAACAGGCGCCGTATCTTAACATAACAATAATAAAAGAAAAGAATAAAACTCAAAATTTAATTGCGTGTTGCCAAACATCAAAAAGTTATCTCGCGAAATGTGGCAGGAGTCAACAAAGGTAAATCAAACAACGAGTGAAGACCATGGTAAACCATGGAGTCTGCGATAACTATGATCGAAATCTATGATTGATATTAAAACTTGGGAAGATGTTCTTTCTATTTAAATAATTTTTAAAAAAATTCTACTGGGTAGTTCCGTAAAAATAAGTCGTAACTTTTGGATACTTTTAGCCCGAACAACCTGCATTTAAAGATACTCGAGCAATGCTTCAGAGCAGGGAAGAGAACAATATAAGAACTATTAACCCTTTGAGGGGCGCCGTTTGCAGAGTGCAAACGCCTAAATCTAGTCTTTTTTCATTTGCATTCAATGTATTCCAGTTAAATGAGCAGAAAAATTGTTAGTACTGCCATCTGTTATCAGTTTAAAGAAGTAAAAATATTTCAGGATTCTTTAGGTTAAAAAAATCGGGAAAAAAATACCTACCGTGCAAACGGTGGAAGTTGTTGCCCCTTAAAGGGTTAAGAAGTTTTCACGTTTTGGCTTCTTTGCTGCTAACCTTAAAAACAACTTATGCGTCTTTTCTTTTACTGCATACCAAATTTTGCTTACCATATTGTATAATTCGCTCAAAAGTTGTGACTCTCATAGCCAGATACACATATCGACAAAGGCAGAAAATCTATCTTTTCAGACTCTTTTTCGAACCGAAGGTAGTTAATATTGAAGAAAACTTTATTTTTATTTCTATCATAATTGCAAAAGATCATAGAATTAAAAACTGGAAACCTTTTGTAGCATAATCTTTCAAAAACTTTTCTTTCCTTTAGTTATATTCAAACATGCATATCTTATCACTTGAGTCTCACACGATGCAAGTAAGTATCTAAGAATATTTGAAAATCATCAGTTATATTCTAAAAGGTACCAAAAAAAGAAAAAAGAAAAAAAAAGAACATTTTGAAAAATGCTCAAAGTTTAAAGTTTCTAGGATTAAATAAAACAGAAAACACGTTTTTTTTTTTCAGGGCATTAAATAAATCTTGACAAACAATCATAAGGCCCGGTTTGAGTGATATCATGATTCTTGATAAATTAGGTAATTAGTCGTGAGAGGGGAAATTAATTACGAGCTCAAGAAAGGAGAAAAATAACGCGTGCCTTAATGACCGGTGTTTTTCCCAGACACTATTAATTTGTGTCTTCTTAGATTACACTTGGCTTTCAGCTCTTGACATGGCATTTGTTACCTATTAAAAAAGAAACATTTCTCTCTGGGTTTTTGCAGGTAATATGCGCAAACACTGCAAATTCTTTCCTGGGGGAAATTTATGAGGAGGATGCCTGTGAGGATTGCAAGCAACCGGAATGAAAAAATATTGAGAATATTATATGTTGTGATGGGGAAAAATTCTCGAGGTTGAAAAAAAAAATTCTACTTGTTATTCTGTATATTCTTTCGAAATGCAAGCTTTGTCACCCTGCGTTACAGACTGAAAGTTTAAAAAAAAACATTCTTTCTCAGCTGATTTAGGGCTGAAATATCCCAGGGGATACATTTCACTGTTTAGTATTTTACACAATAAGAGTGTTTCGTTCTGCTGTATAGCCTTTTTTACATTTACATTTCTAACCTATATTTTAAAAACCAACAGTTTTCTTTTTATGCAGAGCTGCTAGTGCATATCTATATATACAGTGGCTCCCAAAAGTGTTCGTACACTTACGAATTTCAATGAAATATGGGTCTATCCATTAATTAAAATGAATATTTCAGAATGGGTATTTAATAATACGATATATAATCTATTCTTAACAAAACTACATGAAATATTTTGAAAACATAGTAAAACTTTATTTTTAAGAAACCAGTAATCAAAAAGTACCAAAAACTTTATCTCACAAAAGTCATCGTACACTGAAATATTTTCGGATAAATTCATAATTAAAATTATCGTCTGGCTCTTTATTTTTATTTTTGAATTGTGGTGGCATTTAAAATATCGTTTGGCTTTAATTTTTGCTTGCCTACTCCGTAATATTCTATTTATTATTTAAAAATGGCTCGTAGTCGTAAAGAAACAACAAACAGCATTCGAAAAATGAATATTTTTCATCATAGTAGTGGTAAATCAGTTCGGAATATTGCTAAATTACTTAATTTATCCCATTCTACTGTGCAGTATGTGAAAAAACGCTTTAAAGAAGAAAATTGGATCGAAAACAAGGTAAGAAAAGGCCGTCTGGCAAAGTTAACAAAACGTGATCAGAGATTTATAATTAGAAAATTTGTGAAAAATGCACTTTTGAGAGCTTAAAAGTTTCTGCAGAATTCAATGAAACATTTTCTACTTCAATTTCACCTGAAAAGTTTTGACGAGTTCTCAGAACAGCTGGATTACATGGGTGTTCTGCCCGTAGAAAATATTTTGTGAGTGAGAAAAACAGAAAGTTTAGGCTTCCCTTCGCACTATCAATGATAAATAAGCCCCAAACCTATTGGAATAATGTCTTATATGCCGATGAACATTTTTGGTGCTGATGGCCGTATAATTGTATGGAGAAGAAAAAAATGAGGAACTTAATCCCAAGAACTTAGTAAGAACAGTTAAGCATGCCGGTGGAGGTATCCTTGTGTGGGGGTGCATGTCAGCATCAGGACTAGGAAATTTAGTATTTATTGATGGCATAATGAATCATGCTGTTTTTATAAATATTTTAAGAGACAATTTAAAATTATCAGCCCAAAATTTGGGTATTGGAAACAACTTTGTTTTTTATCAACATAACGATCCTAAGCACACGGCTCTCAACGTTCGCCTCTGGAGTCTCTATAATTGTCCACAAGTTTTGAAAACACCACCTCAATCGCCAGGTTTAAACCCAATAGAACATATTTGGAGAGAACAGGAGGTTCGAGTACGAAAATACGACATTCACACGAAAAGCGAACTAAAAACAATTATGATGGGAGAATGGATGAGCATTGATGCAAAAATTACAAAAGAACTAAAGCAATGTATTCCCAGAAGTTTAAAAGCTGTTTTGGATGCTAAAGGATATCATACTAAATATTAATTTAACGAATAATTAGAATATTTACTTATACATAGAGATTTTTTACCAGTGTACGATGACTTTTGTGAGATAAAGTTTTTGTTACTTTTAGATTATTGGTTTCTTAAAAATAAAGTTTTACTATGTTTTCAAAATATTTCATGTAGTTTTGTTAAGAATAGATTATAGATCTTATTATTAAATACCCATTCTGAAATATTCATTTTAATCAATGGATAGACACCTATTTCATTGAAAATCGTAAGTGTACGAACACTTTTGGGAGCCACTGTATAAAACAAGTTCCGTAACTGACTCATTGACTGACATACAACGCACAGACCAAATCGCTGGACCTAAAGGGCTGAAATTTTGCATGGCGATTCTTCTTATAGTGTAGGGGTGCACTAAGAAAGATTTTTCAAAAATTCTTCTTAGATTTTTTTAAAATTAAA
Organism: Dolomedes plantarius; assembly: GCA_907164885.2. Taxonomy (NCBI): domain Eukaryota; kingdom Metazoa; phylum Arthropoda; class Arachnida; order Araneae; family Dolomedidae; genus Dolomedes; species Dolomedes plantarius. The sequence continues at coordinate 200,115,336 of OU015493.1, forward strand.
TTAAGCTGTTTTTTTTAACTTTTTTTACGTTTGCATTTAAAATAATACTTTGAGGATTATAAAATTTATATCACGAGAAAGATCCTAAAAAGTCCTTTAATATGAAATTTTTTTCGAATCTTTATTTCCATTTCCTGATTTTTGGTGAATTTTTAAAGATTAATTTTTAGAATTTAATTTATTAAATGTTGATCACGTGACTTCTTTTTCTGGTACTTTAAATAAATTTATCGTCACGTGCATAACAACTAAATAAACAAAAAATATTTTTTTCCTTGCTAATGCGACAGACGATTGGACATTATCCAAAAAAATATTAAAATACAGTAAAAGAAATGTTCCACAAACTGTACTATATTAACTGTACTATATTCTTTAGTATTCTTTATATTAGATTTAATCTGAATATTTTCTTCTACATTATTTTGTCTATAAATTTATCCTTTACGATTTTCTTATAAATATATATATATATATATTATATATATATATATATATATATATATATATATATATTACATCAATTGTATACATTGACCGTTGTATTTAATTTGAATGTACTCCGTAGCGAAATACGGGTTTTCAGCTAGTTAATCTATATATAAAAACAGTCCCGTAACTGACTGACAGATAACAAACAGACCAAACCGCTGTACCTAAAGAGCTGAAATTTTGCATGGCGATTCTTTTCATAGTGTAGGGATGCACTAAGAAATATTTTAGAAAAATTCCTCTTAGATTTTTTTTAAAAACTAAATTTATACGCTGTTTTTGTAACATTCTTTAATGTATGCATTTAAAATAATTATCTGATTGTCATAAAATTTATATCATAAAATCTTTTTCGAATCTTTACGTCCATTTTCTGACTTTTGGGGAATTTTTAAACATTCATTTTCAGAATTTAATTTATTAAATGCCGATCACGTGGTTTCTTTTATTTTTGTGATACTTTAAATTAATTTTGTGTCCCATGTATAACAACGAAATTGACAAAAACATATTACAATACGGTAAAAGATAAAATTTTACCACTAGACTCATTGAGATGAAAGTTTTTTAAGAATTTAATTCAAATTAGTATGTTTAATGGATATTAAACATACAAATTAATTGCATAACATTGACCGTTGTATGCAATTTAAATATTTTGTTCTACATTATATTGTCTATAAAATTATCCGTTACGATTTATATATATATACATATATATATATATATATATATATATATATATATAATATATTAAATATTATGCCCTCCATTTAAATTCCCTTTCCTAAATCCAATCCCCAGTAATCTTAATTTATCGCTTTAAAACCCTTAGCCACAGAACTTCCCATATGCTTTTGCATTTCTACACGTGTACATGTTCAGATTCAGGAGAGTGGGTTCGCATCGCGAACCCCAAATTCTACTGACCCTACAAAATAATAGACACATGTTTTTTTTGGCCCTCTCGCGCTAAAGGTTGAAAGGTGATATATGCTTCCGAGCCGTCTTCTGAAATGAACGGACGCACTTTTGTCGCTCTAATAAACGATTCAACCCACTGCTTCCAAATTTAATTTTATTCCTTTCAGGCTGAGTCTAGCTCCAGCCATGTAAATATGATTTAGTTTTCGTTTTCAGATTATATTTTAAGGACGTGATGTAATGGGTATATAACATATGTATATATGTATATTGTATATACAGTGGAATCTCCATCTATCGTTTTTCAAGGGACCGATTGAAATGAACGATAAATGCGGGAAAACGATAGATGCAGAAACATAACAAAGCAATATGATTGTTGGGACTGTTTAAAATGAACGATACATATGGAAAAACGACGGATCCGAAAACGATCGATCGAGATTCCACTGTATATATATATATATATATATATATATATATATATATATATATATATATATATATATATATATATATATATATATATATATATATATATATATATATATATATATATACATACATATATATATATATATATATATATATATTGGCATTAATTGCATACATTGACCGTTGTATTTAATTTGAATGTACTACGTAGCGAAGCACGCGTATTCATCTTGTAACAAAAAAGAGTTATCCCTTAAACTTCTGGAATTCCTTTAAATTCAGAAATGACAGTTTACCATAGAGTAGACTGTCGGAACTGTAATGTTCTGAAACAAAGATCTGAACTTGTATTAAAATCGGAAAAAGAAAATCTTAATGAAAATTTAGCATTATATTTGATTCAGAACGGTATAAAAATTTTTAATATTTCTGTTTTGAAATTTATTAATTTTTACAATTTGAAACGTAGTTATTATATCTTGCGTTATATATTTTCATGGAAAACAATGGAGTCAATAATGGAATCCAATACCTTTCGAAGGACTGGAATGATGTGCCGATACTTATGAAAAGATTTTTTTCCTTGAGGAATTAATAAATGTTTCGAAAATGTATTGTAAATATTTAGTGCATTGTGGGGAACAATTAACACGTTTCATTTTTATTGCATAGATACATTAACAGACTAGTATAATCAAAATTAAATCGGGCCTATCAAGTATACCGCGATGCTTACATATCTGTTTTTCAATTCCTACTATTAGTTAACACTCTCTCTATATATATCTTGTTCAAATTTTCAATCGTTAATAAAAGTACTTTTTATTCATCCACTCAAGTTCAAATACATTTTTTTAAACTTGTAGTGGATGACACTTGATGTTAATACAGTTTTTTCAAATATTAATTCATTAATTAAATTTAATTAATGAATTTTAGTTTTAGACCTAAAGCGTCTCTTCTCTTGAATAGTAATTTCCCTCTTGTTACTGTGTAAACGGTAGCACTGCGGTATCGCGGGCTTCTCCCGTCCTGTAGGTTGCGAGATCCTTTTTTCAATTCCTACTATTTGTTCACACTCAAATTTTTCTTTGTTGACCTAAGTAGGAATTGACTTTAAAATTTTTTTTTATATATTACTTGTTTAATTCTTAAAAACTATCCTTTTCCAGTCAAACGAAAATGTACATTTCTGGCAAAGGTAGCCTATATATTGCTGAGGAATTTTTTGAAGGAATGACTGTTTTTTTTTTAAATTTATCATTTAAGGCTGCTGTGTACTAACCCTATTGGATTCGCTAAACTCAGTATTAACCTTTGAAGAAAATGTGTCCAAGTATTGCAGACTTGGATTGAAAGATTTTTTTAAAATTGTACTCCGTACTAGAGAAAGAAATTTTACACCTCGGGGCATTTTTCGTTTTATAAAAAAAAGAGCCCCTTAATTCCTTTGGTGGACGAAATTTATAAAATGAATCCTGTTGCAAGGTGCAGAAAACTGCAGGCTGTCTGAAAATAGAATTTTTACTGGATTATTAGCATTTATGGAGCTGTCAATAGTAGACCTTAAGTAATAAACGAAAGACTGTTCAAATTGTGATAAAAATATATTTCATGGTGGCAAGAAAATTTATGTTATTTTCCTATAAAATGACGTAGATCTTTTTTAATCTTATGTATAAAAATACAGGTCAATAAAGTATCATTAAAACTTTATTTTTTCCTTTTTTACATAAACCGATTTATACTTATAAGATTTTAGAAGATAGGAAATACATTACACGCTCAGTGTATCTTAAATCTTTCCTTGGAACGTAGTGTAATATAATGTAAGTTCAATAAACATTCCAGTTCAAGACAGACTTAATTTTGTAACTTGAAAGTTAACATTATGATCTTTATTGGATTATATTTTACCTCGAACTCTTAAGTAACGCCAGGTGGTAAAGAAAGCTAATTCAGTCATACTGAATGTTAGATTTTTTACTTTTGATAAAAGTGTCAAATCCTTAAACTTTGTCAATACTTTGTTATTACTTTAACCCCATTTTTAGAAAATAATAAACAGGAAATTTAACAATTTCCTTTCGATGAGGTAACTAAAGGACGAAATTATAGTTTTTAATAAATGAAAGGGTACACCCAATAACTTTACGTGGAATAAATTTTAAAAAATGTGAAATTTATGAATTTGACATGGCTTATGTGCATGGATAATTAGATAAAGTAATTCTCCTTTGAAAATTATATAATCAATGGAAACGAAATAAGTTCGTTTAACTGCAGTCTAGTGATAAAAGAAATGATGCCAATAAAGCAACTTCCCGTTAAAACAATTCCGATACACCAATCTCGTTTTCCTCCTTATTAAAAAGTTGTTTAATATTCATTATTATGCTACTCAGTTGGAAAGTTTGGAATTATGAGAAATTGCAGTTCTATGGTCACTTCATTTTTCTTCGCTTGACGTTTACAGCCCGTATGCAGATATAAACTTTATTGGATTTACGTGAAGTAAGTTTCTTCGAAGTGATCACAGCAGTATTGTGAGGAGAGATACTAACCTTTGAGATTTCTTAGCATGAAGGTATAACTTGTTACTAATGTGATACCTCTCTCGCCATTCTGTATAGTTAGTATATCGTATCGTTTGAAACTAGTTAATGATAGCACGTTCCAGGTAAAACGTGATAGTGGCATTAATGTTGATTACCTTATATGCTGGCTGAAGTCATGTTAGGGTTGTAATGACTTCAATAGTGGCCTGCATGAAGTAGAAGATAGTGACGTAACAGCTGCAACACTTATTAGTGTTGTTTTCCCCACGCGCTGATTCAACTCAACTCCAAAAATAATATAAGGGGATTTTTAAATAGATTGTATAAAATTTTTTGAACTCGTTGTGTATCAACAAGATTTCTGGTGAATGGATGTTAAATATAATTTATTTTCATAAGAAGAGAATTATTCCTTTCGTCACAAAACACAAACACGCTACAGACTTGTATTATTGGTGGCAAGCGTCGGGATGGAATTATCAAGTGCCGATTGCAAGCTAAGTAGAATTTGATTTGAATTCTAATAAATAGTTTGGCGATTAAAGAAGAATATCGAATTTGAGAAGCTTTGATTTCGTTTATGATTTATATAAAATATCTGTCTTGAAATTATTGACTCTAAATTTGTATTAGTGTTAGGGTAATAATTCTTTAATGGAATTTGATAGTTTGGCGTTTGAAAAGTCTCATGAAAAAAGTTTCCGAGAAGAATTCTAGATAAAGTTGATGTATGACGTTTTGAATGTATTTTCACTAACGTAAAGTCTGAATTTGAAATTATTTATTTCAGCAATTGTATTTTTGTTTTGGAATAGTAGTTCAGTGAAGACTTTATATCAACTGTTTGGCCAGCGATTTGGCGATATTTTTTCAAGAACGACTGAAAGTTCATTATTAGGAACTGTATATATGTTCTTGTTTAAATAAATATGAAATAGAAGGGAAGAGTTCCGTATCCTGTGCCGGGAAATTTGGCGATTTTTTTTTTGGCGATAAATATTTCAATATGGTATATTATCATTCGTTTGTATTACGATGTTTTTATGGTGGTTTCTTATTCGGGTACTTACATATTAACGCCACCGCAGCTACAGAGTTTCTGGAGAGAAGTCATAAGAAATGAGCTCCTGATGTACGGACATTTCTAATAGAATCTGTCGGTAAAATGTTATACTTTTTCGGCATTGGTTATTTGACTTTTACGGCAAAAGTTTCTATATATATGCATTCTTTATTCTGACAGTTGGAATTTATTCTGACAGTTGGAAAGGTTACCAAACAAATAGAATAGAAATATGTGTTTGCTATAAAATTTATTTTGTTTCTATTTGTTTTGTTTTAAGTCTAAGTGACACCTGAAAGATGGCGTCGGACTTAACCGCGATGGCGCGAGTTTTCCGCCAAACGCGGAAAAATCAGAAATCGTGCCAAATAGCGCCAAGCGGCACAGGATACGGAACTCTTCCCAAATAGAATTTGACATAAATTCAGAAGAAGTTTGGGAAAGAAAATACCCGAAATATTATTGAAAATAAACTTGGAATTTGTTTTTGAAAGAAGTGCACGTGATTATAAAAGAAATATTAAAGTCATATTTTGTTTTGAACGTGCGTTTCAGTGATATAAAAAGCCGAATTGAAACAAGAAAGTTTGACATTTATTTCAGCAAACGATTTTTATTAAAAATAATTTAAATTGTGCAGTATTTGCAAAACATTATTGTGTATTTTTAGATTGTGAAAAGTTTGTGGAGTTAGAACAGACTTCATTTTGAAAGGTAGATTTTTGGTTGAAAACTTTACCTATTATAATTGTGGTAATTTGGTGCAAGTTCAAGTTAAAAGAATTTATTTTGAAATTTTTCAGAAGGTTGTGATTTGCGTGTGGTTGCTAACATGTCTTTCTTAGCCAAAGGTAGGAAAGTGGACTTATTACTTGTTTGCGAAGAATTGGGAGAAGAGATATCATCTTCGAATAAGATTCCCGAAATAAAAGCAAAAATTTTAAACAGTAGCAATTATGTTGAAGCTGATGTTAAGATTATTCTAGAAAGAGTAATTGAAGACAGGAAAACCGAAGAAGCTCGCCAAGATGAGTTAACTCGCCAAGATCAAGCTCGCGAAGATGTGTTAGCTCGCCAAGAACAAGCTCGCCAAGATCAGTTAGCTCGGGAGAAAATGCAGTATGATCTAGAAATGAAACGTTTGGAACTTCAGACTCAAAGTGTGTCAAATCCTCCAACCCGTCAAACAACCGGTATGGAAGAGCATAAAATACAATTAATGAATATAACTCCAAAATTTGATGAAGAACGTGATGAAATGACTCTCTATTTAATAAACTTTGAACGAAAAGCAGAAATGGCTAAGGTTCCAAGAAGAGATTGGGCCGCCTATTTATTGGGAGTGCTGCCAGTGGAGGTTTCCAATATGTTGGCGAGAGAACCACCGGAAACCGCAAACAATTACGATTCTGTAAAAAGTCTTATCTTGAAGAGATACAAATTAAATCCTGAAAAATTAAAGCAGTTGTTTTACAGACATCAGAAGAACGCAGAAAAATCTTGGAGAAATTATGCTTATGAATTGAACAGCTATTTTACAGAATGGGTCAATGATTTAGAAGTATCTACGTTTGAAGATTTGAAAGATTTAATCGTAACCGAACAACTCAAATTTAGAGTTCCTGCTGATATAAAAGATCACTTTCTCGATGATTGGATAAAATGGAAAAAGCCTTACGAATTGGCGGAAAAATTAGACGAATGTGATGATATTAGACAAAGTTTCCGGAAAAAGGAATTCCCTCGGAAGAACACAAGTATAGTACCAGGAGGTAAAAAGAGTGGATATAAACCTAAAAACCAGACAAACAATTATAATGATAAGCCTTTTCCACGGCGAGAATTTCCCAAGGAGAGAAATGAGGAAGCTGAATTCGAAAGAAGGAAACAGCCTCGTTGCTATGAGTGCGGATCTCTTTCGCATTTAAGACCACAATGCGATAAGCTTAAAAAGAAAGTTGAAACTATTGCTTCCAACATGACTGCAAGTTATGGATACCATGATGCACATGCCCCCTACATAAGTATGGGAAAAGTAAATGGGATCGAGATGCCGATACTACGAGACACGGGTGCGATTTTAGACTTGATTTGTAAGAAATATGTCAGTCCGTCGATGTATGCAAGTGAAACAGTGTGGATTAAATCTCCGCTGGAAGAAAACCCCACTTGTTACCCTTTAGCTAAAGTAGAACTTGAATGTGAATTTGGGCACATAGTGACCAAAGCTGCTGTTTTAAGAGACACTTTGGATCAAGGGAGGTATCCTTTGGGGAACAAGACCGCTGCATTGTTTGAAGAAGCAAAGAAAGTCGAAGATGTCAAGATTCATATGGTGAATGCTGTTCAGACCCGTGCTCAAAAGAAAATATCTGAAGATGTCCAGAGTCTAGGAGTGGATGAAAATATTTCGGAATGTAGCCCAGATAATGAAGTCCCTGTGGAAGAAAATGTCTTACCTATAGCAGATTTTAAGATTCCGGAATTAGACCTTATAAAACTATCCCCAGAAGATTTTTTTGAAGAACAACGAAAAAGCGCTCAATTTAAACCTGTGTTTCAGGAGGCTGAAAGCAACTTAAGTTCTGGGAACTCCAGGTATGTGGTGCGAGGTCAAGAACTATTCTTCCGTAAAGAAGACAAAGATGGGACAGAACGATTATTGCTTGTAGTTCCAGAGAGATATCGAACACAAATGATGAAAATTTGCCATGAAGAAACTGCGGCTCATTTGGGTGCAACCAAGACTAAAGATGTTTGTTTCAAAACATTCTATTGGCCGAACTGTTATAAAGAGGTGGAAAATTTTGTGAAGACCTGTGACGTATGTCAGAGAGTAGGAAAGCCACAGGATAAAAAGAAAGCCCCTCTAAAGATAGTTCCGGTTATTTCAGAAGTATTTTCCAAGCTAAACATTGATGCTTGTGGTCCTTTACCGATTACGCCTTCTGGAAACAAATACCTCATCACTGTGATCTGCATGTCTTCCAAGTATCCAGATGCCATTCCTGTTGAAAATCTGCGATCAACTACTGTAGTGGACGCCCTGCTTCAAGTTTTTAGCCGCATGGGGTTTCCAAAAGAACTGCAAACCGACCAGGGCACGTCATTCATGAGTGATTTAACCACAGAATTTCTGGAAAGGTTTGGAATCAAAGTCGTGCGAAGCTCCGTACATCACCCCCAAAGTAATCCAGTTGAGAGAATGCACAGAACGCTAAAGAGGATTCTTCGTGTCCTATGTCTTGAATCTGGTCCGGACTGGGAGAAAATTTTACCGCAAGCCCTTTTTGCATTAAGAACTGTGACTCACGACAGTACAGGTTATTCCCCAGCAGAACTTGTCCATGGAAAAAATTTAAACACTCCTGTTATGTTACTGTATGACAAATTAACAGAATAAGATAGTGAAGAAGATAGTGTTGTAGACTATGTTTTCGAACTGATGAATCGCATGAAGAGATGTCAAGAAATAGCAGTGCAAAACATGGAAGTTGCCAAAGAAAAACAGAAACTATGGTACGATAAGAAGACCGTTAAAAGACAGTTTGCTATAGGAGATTTAGTGTTGGTTGTGGCACCATCAAGACCTAATAAGTTATCAGTACAGTGGGTAGGACCTGGTGAAGTAGTACAGCAACTGTCAGAAACCAACTATGTGATCAAGTTTCCTGAAAAAGAAAAAACTCATGTGTACCACATCAATATGCTTAAACCATACTTCCAAAGGGCAGAAAATGTAAATCTGTTGTGCTTGGAAGAAACTGAAGAAGATGAAGATATTCCTATTCCTTGCCATGAAGAAAATCCAAACATTTCTGAACTGCCTGAAATTTTTAGAGAACTCAGATTGAATGCGCGATTATCTGAAACTCAACGAACTCAAATGGAAAATTTGTTGACTGCCTACTCCAATATCTTTTCGAATCAGCCTGGATGTACTGACTTGGTTGAACACGATATTGAATTAGAGACAGAAAAACCAATATTTGCAAAACCTTATAGGATGTCCCCAAACAGAAATTCTAAAGAGGGAGGTGAAAAAAATGTTGGATCTAAAGATAATTGAATCAGGAGACTCTGACTTTACCTCTCCACTAATACTGGTGGAAGTACCAGGAAAAGAAGGAAGACCATGCATAGACTATCGACGCTTAAACAAAGTAACGAGAACACAGTATTTTCCTATGCCAAATATAGAGGAACTTATAGAGAAAGTGTCATCAGCGAAATATATTACTGTTCTAGATTTAACCCGAGGTTACTGGCAAATACCTTTGAGTGAACGGGCCCAGCGTTATACTGCCTTTGTGACAAGCTTCGGCACCTATAGGCCATTAAGGTTGCCGTTTGGACTCAAGAATGCTCCATATTATTTTAGTAGAATGATGGCTGGGTTGTTGGAAGACTGTGAAGAATTTGCTGTACCCTACTTGGACGATGTTGCAATTTTTTCTAATACCTGGGAAGAGCATGTGAAACACGTAGAACAAATCTTATCTCCACACGTAGAAAAAAAGCTTATCTCCACATAAAGCCTTCCAAGTGTCAGTTCGCTCAGGAACATGTCAAGTACTTAGGCCACATAGTTGGACAAGGGGAACGGAAACCTGGAGAACTTAAAATACAAGCCATCAAAGATTTTCTCAGACCACTGAACAAGACCCAAATTAGATCATTTTTAGGTCTTGCTGGCTATTATCGCAGATATATATATTCCTGATTTTTCTGTAGTAGCGGTTCCATTAACAGATCTACTAAAAGGGAAAAAAGTCAAACGTCAGTGGATTGGAACAGTTCTTGTGAAGATGCTTTCAAAGAATTAAAGAAAAGACTTTCAGAAAAACCAGTATTATTTAGCCCCGATTTCACCATTCCATTTGTCATTCAATGTGATGCTTCAAACCTTGGACTTGGTGCGGTGTTGTCTCAAATAAACCAAAGAGGTGAAGAACACCCTATCATGTCCTTGAGTAAAAAGTTTTCCCCTGCAGAACAGAAATATAGTATTACAGAAAAAGAATGCGCAGCTATCGTTTATGCAATACAAAAGTTGAGATGTTACTTAGATGGACAACAGAGCTTCATTATACAAACTGATCATAATCCACTGGTCTGGCTAGAAAAGAACACCGGCACAAATCCAAGACTTTTAAGATGGGCCCTTATTTTGCAACCTTTCAACTATAAGGTGGTGCACCGGAAAGGAAAATTTCACCAAAACGCCGATAGTTTAAGCCGCACTGCTTAGCCTTACACCAAAACTTTTCACTGGTGACGTAGTGAAAAGTTTATCCGAAAGGGGAGGAATTTAAGACTGTAATGACTTCAATAGTGGCCTGCATGAAGTAGAAGCTGGTGACGTAACAGCTGCAACACTTATTAGTGTTGTTTTCCCCACGCGCTGATTCAACTCAACTCCAAAAATAATATAAGAGGAGTTTTAATAGATTGTATAATTTTTTTTGAACTCGTTGTGTATCAACAAGATTTCTGGTGAATGGATGTTAAATATAATTTATTTTCATAAGAAGAGAATTATTCCTTTCGCCACAAAACACAAACACGCTACAGGGTGAATACCACAAACTTCAGTTGTTCAAAAGTCAAGTCGGGAAAAATTCAGTATTTCAGCGAACAGAGCAGCATTTTACACATCGGAAGTTTAAATGAAATGAAACTTTGCGATGTTTTACCTCTATTGTTTGAGTTAAAGTTCATTTAATAATATAACTTGTCTTTTTTATGAAAAATATTGTTTTAAGTTTTGGCTCGCTGATTTGGAGAACTATGGTCAACTTTTGCCATAGGAGGAAAAAACTGGCTGGGAACTACAGTTTGAAGCCGGTTTCAAATGGCTACGAGCAACTATGCCTATCGAGAGATTCAAAACACGTTAGTAATTTGTCGATTTAATTTTCTGGAGAAAATTATGCAAATAGGAAATAAACACAAATTTGGAAAGAAACGGGAAACCTACAATAAAAGAATAAAGCCTACGAGTGTAATGCATTTATATAATTCTTAACTGAATTTCATATTTAACCAGTATTTGCATGATAAGATTCAAAATTTAATTATACTGTCGATCAAACTGGATTGATACAGGAATAAATTTATTTAGAAAGCATTAGGTCGTATTTGAGTACATGAAATGTACTACAATATTTCTTTTTTATCGATTTTAGGATTTATTTAGCTAACATGTTTTCTTTTCAGCTATTTTTAAATCGAGAATATTACATTAAGACCATTATGTTTAAGGATAAATATTGATTTTCGTTTGCTTAACTACACAAGCACCGAATTTTGAACAATGCAGAGAATTGATTGATGTCTGCGACAAGACAAAAATAGCAAAATTTAGATAGAACCCTCTGCTATGCTTTTAATTAGTTTGAAAACACATGTCTTCTGATGATTAATGAACTGCATATAAAAAACTACGTAATACGTCCTTTCTTAACTCAGTAATAAATAAGAAATAACTAGTAAACATGAAGTATGTAGGAAAGTGTGAAAACATGTTGCTTTATAGATTTGCTTTTCAGAATAATATAAAGCATAGCCTAGCACACTGACATTTACAAACTTTCGAAATAGGGCCAGGGTGCTTGTTAATTTCAACTGTAAATTCCATCCTTTTAGCCTACTGATTTTTTGAACAAAATATAAGGAAAAAAGTTCGAATTCCCAACACTTATGCTTGACTAGCTGAATACCCGTACTTCACTACGGAATACATTCAGATTAAATACAACGGTCAATGTATGCAATTAATGCCAATATATATATATATATATATATATATATATATATAATAAATTCAATGATCAATGTATGCAATTGGTGTAAAAAAACAAAAAAAATGAATTTATAAAAAAATCACAACGGATATTTTTATAGACAAAATAATGTAGAAGAAAATATTCAAATTAAATCTAATAGAACATACTACAGAATATAGCATAGTTAATATAGTTCAGTTTTAGGAACATATCTTTAACTGTATTTTAATATTTTTTTGGATAATGTCCAATCGTCTGCCGCATTAGTAAGAAAAAAAATATTTTTGTCTATTTCGTTGTTATGCACATGACGCAAAATTAGTTTAAAGTATCACAAAAAGAAAAGAAGCCACGTGATCAGCATTTAACAAATTAAATTCCAAAAATGAATCTTTAAAAATTCACCCAAAATCAGAAAATGGAGGTAAAGATTCAATAAAGATTTCATTTTAAAGGAATTTTTATGACCTTTCTTGTGATATAAATCTTATAACCCTCAGATTATTATTTTAAATGCAAAGTCGAAAAAAGTTACAAAAACAGATTAAAAATTTCATTTTAAAAAATCTAAGAAGAATTTTTCAAAAATCTTTCTTAGTGCACCTCTACACTATAAGAAGAATCGCCATGCAAAATTTCAACCCTTTAGGTCCAGCGGTTTGGCCTGTGCGTTATATCTCAGTCAGCCAGTTACGGAACTGTTTTATATACACAGATAATGCTATCTAAAGTAACGATACGATAGCAATGTTTTTTATTTGATATCCGCTGACGATCCAATGAATAAAATGTCAAAAAACTAATCTTATTTTACTTCCTCGTGTGAAATGTTGTTGAACATTTAACATTACATCAAATATTTCTTGACACTATAAATATTTAATTTAGTATTATTTTAATCTCATAATGCAGAGAGATTTTTTGCAATTCGTTTTACTCAGCCATAGGCACTTGATAAGATATACAAATTTCCCGCACATATTACATTGCATCAAACATTTCTTCACTGTATAAATTAACCAAACGGCATGATTTCTTTTTATAATTTTGTCACTTAAGGTTGTAAAATTTGGCCAATATTCTCAACTATCGAGATGGAGAATAATGGAAATTTTTTTTGAATGCATTTATCTAACTTAAATCTCGAGAGAGTCACAGTGTGAAGGCAAGTGTGACAACCTGTCATTAAACTGGATTAATTTTTTCACAAAAATTTATTGGGGTAAAAAATTCGCTTTGAAGAAAATATTCACATTTAAATAAGGGAGCAAAATTTATTCCTCGTAGACCATCTAAGCCGACACACACATACTAGTAAAAAGTTAGGTGGTTAAAAAGAGATGTTCTTGTCTTCTTTCATGAGGTAGTTATTAAAAAATATTTTTGCCTTGTTTACAGATAATTAAGCCTCTCAAGCGATTGTACTTTTGTTCCAAGGCAGCGAATCCTCAGCCATTGCTTCTTAGTTTTAAATACCTTTTGAGATTTTTAAATTACAGTCAATGTATGTATTATATTCATAAATTTTATCGATCATGTGTCAGGAATTAAGAATATGTTGAATTGTGTATAACTTGAATTGCGTATATTAAGAATTTAGTCATTTATGTTTGATTAAACAAAATGTAGTTATCAATTTATGTTAATTTTTGTCTTTCGCTACAAGAAATAAGAAAAAAATTATTTTAATCACATAATGCCCTACAATTCCTCGGTATAGAATATTACTGACAATAAGTGTGGTTCATACTCCCGCAACTACCTGCACGGGGAAATGATTCATTTACTTTATTCATATATGTTTAAATTTTAAAACAAAAGTAGATTGAATTTGAATTAAAATATGGAATGATTTGTCGTATTTATTTTTAGAGAATTTTTACGTAGTGAATATAAAATATTTTATCTCAATTCTCTATAATAATTTATATATCCCATTTTTAAATAAAATACCAAAAAGCAAACATTCGAAAGCATTTGAAGCAACGAAATAACGACAATTGTCGGGAAAATACGACAGTTTGTTGAAGGCAATATTATTTTAATTTTTGCATCCTGTTTAATATTTCTTCTGATTTATAATTTTTTCAAAGTATATAAAATTTCATTTTATAACATACCTTATTTTTCGAACCAAAAGACGCACATTTTACTTAAAAAATCGACTTAAAATTGGGAGGGGGGCATGTTTGTGTCCAAAAATAACATTAAAATAATACAATAATTTTATTATATATATTATATATATTTACTAGCTGAAAACCCGCGCTTCGCTACTGAGTACATTCAAATTAAATACAACGGTCAACGTATGCAATTTATGGCAAAAAATAAATATATATATTTATAATAAATGCGATGATCAATGTATACAATTGATGTAAAATATATATCTATCTATCTATCTATCTATCTATATATATATATATATATATATATATATATATATATATATATATAAAAATCGTAAGGGATATGCATTTTTTTGGATAATATCCAATCGTCTACTGCATTAGAAAGAGAAAAAAATATTTTTTTGTCTATTTAGTTGGTACGCACGTGACGATAAATTTATTGAAAGTACCAGAAAAAGAAATCACGTGATCAGCATTTAATAAATTAAATTCTAAAAATTAATCTTTAAAAATTCACCAAAAATCAGGAAATGGAGGTAAAAATTCGAAGAAAATTTCATTTTGAAGGAATTTTTATGATCTTTCTCGTGATATAAATTTTATAACCCTCAATGTATTATTTTAAATGCAAACGTAAAAGAAGTTTGAAAAACAGCTTAAAAATTTAATCTAAAATATTCTAAGAACAATTTTTGAAAAATCTTTCTTAGTGCACCCCTAAACTATTTAAAGAATCACCATGCAAAATTTCAGCCCTTTAGGTCCAGCGGTTTGATCTGTGCGTTGTATGTCAGTCAGTCAGTCAGTCAGTGAATGAATGAGTCAGTTACGGAACTGTTTTATATATATATATATATATATATATATATATAAAAATAAATGCGACGATCAATATGTACAATTGATGTAGAAAAATATATATATATATTTATAAAAAAATCGTAAGGGATATTTTTATAGACAAAATAATGTCCAATCGTCTGCCGCATTAGCAAGAAAAAAACTTATTTTTTTGTCTATTTAGTTGTTATGCACGTGACAATAAATTTATTTAAAGTACCATAAAAAGAAATCACGTGATCGGCATTTAATAAATTAAAATCTAAAAATTAATCTTTAAAAATTCACCAAAAAACAGAAAATGGAGGTAAAGATTCGAAAAAGTTTTCATTTTAAAGGAATTTTTACGCTCTTTCTCGTGATATAAATTTTATAACCCTTGAATTATTATTTAAATGCAAACTTAAAAAAAGTTACTAAAACAGCTTAAAAATTTAATTTTAAAAATCTAAGACGAATTTTTGAAAAATCTTTCTTAGTGCACCCCTACACTATTAGAAGAATCGCCATGCAAAGTTTCAGCCCTTTAGGTCCAGCGGTTTGGTCTGTGCGTTGTATGTCAGTCAGTCAGTCAGTCAATGAATGAATGAGTCAGTTACGGAACTGTTTTCTATATATAGATTATATACTAGTTGGCACCCGTCAAAACAAGACAGCTGGATAGCAAATAAATGTACTAATACGCAAACATATCATAATAAGAATAGAAAAATACACTTTAAAAAATTACTATTGAACCCAATAAAAATAAATGGGGTTATTAAAAAGTGCGGAATTTACAGTTTATGTCAGGTTTAATTCTATATCTCACAAACATTGTTAAAAATAAAAATGGCAGCGAGCGAGAGAGCTAGAGAGATTCCTTGGAATAAGTAAATTAACGTGTTTATGCAGCCAGTTCTTAGTGAGTATCTAAAGCCAGATTTAAACCCGTTAATGAGCATGCGCAGAAAGCAATTTTTTAATATAAATTATCGGTAATGAATAGAGATTGCGGTTACAAAAACCAAATCTGATACATCTATCGATTTAAAATCTTTCGTTTAAGACTAAAATGAAGTCAATGGATGGAGTAGTTTTCTCTCACGGACTGCTCAAAAAACTCGGGTTAGCAACTTAAATATATGTACATTATATATATTTATTGTGTGTGTGTGTATATATATATATATATATATATATATATATATATATATATATATAAAACAGTTCCGTAACTGACTCACTGACTGACATACAACGGACAGACCAAACAGCCGGACCTAAAGGGCTGAGATTTTGCATGGTGATTCTTCTTGTAGTGTAGGGGTGCATTAAGAAAGTTTTTTGAAAAATTCTTCTTAGATTTTTTAAAATTAAATTTTTATGCTGTTTTAGTAACTTTTTTAAAGTATGGATTTAAAATAATAATTTCAGGGTTATAAAATTTATATCACGAGAAAGATCATAAAAATTCCTTTAAAATGAAATCTTTTTCGAATCTATACCTCCATTTTCTAATTTTTGGTGAATTTTTAAAGATTAAATTTTAGAATTTAATTTATTAAATGCCGGTCACGTGATTTCTTTTTCTGGTACTTTCAATAAATTTATCGTCACGTGCATAACAACTAAGTAAACAAAAAAAAAATTTCCCTTGCTAATGCGGCAGACGATTGGACATCGAAAAAAATATTAAAATACAGTAAAAGATATGATCCTCAAACTGTACTATATTAACTGTACTGTTATTCTTTAATGTGTTGTATTAGATTTAATTTGAATATTTTCTTCTACATTATTTTGTCTATAAAAATATCCCTTACGATTTTGTTATAAATGTATTTTTTTTTTTTTTTTTTTTACATAAATTGTATACATTGATCGTCGTACTTATTATAAATAAATAAATAAGTATATATATATATATATTTATATTTATTTATTTATTTTGTAATTAATTGCATACATTGACCGTTGTATTTAATTTGAATGTACTCCGTAGCGAAGTGCGGGTTTTCAGCTAGTATATATATATATATATATATAATTCAATGGATGGAGTAATTTTCTCTCACGGACTGCTCAAAAAACCGGCTTAGCAACTTAAATATATAGATATTATATTTATTTATTGTATATATATATATATATATATATATATATATAAATTATTTATTATAATTATCTATACTAATATATAAAGAGAGAGCGGATTTTGTACGTGGAAGGTAATCTCCGGAACCACTGCACCTATTTGAAAAATTCTTTCACTGTTTGAAAGGTACATTATTGCAGATGGACATAGGCTATATATTATGCATATCTGATCAGTAGAAATAAAGTTAGGGGGGATACTCTAGATTTGTGTGCACGGCCGCCATCTTGGATTTTTCCGCCAGGGTTTGGCGCATTTCGCATGGCGATAATTATTGCGTTCTGGTAAAAATAACCCAATGTCAAATTCTCTAATTTTAAAATCAAACAGTTATTTCTGATGTGATCATTTAATTACAGTATAATAATTTTTGGTCAGATCTTGGCCTTGACCTGGAAATCTGAGTCAAATTGACTATACTCAAAAGAGTAAATTATTTTTAAAACTAAGAGTCTTTTTGTTGAAAATTTTTGAATCCATTATCAGTTTTTCGTTAACTTATTAAATTTAAGTTGCTTTTAATTTTGTTTATAGATTGTCAATTAGTATACTATAATGATACACCATTTCATTTATTTGAAGTAAAAATTATCTGCCATCATTTTTTCGTAAAATGTAAAATACAGTATACATTTTAAATACAATATATTTTAAAATATTTTATAATTCCAAGTTGTAGTGGATTACAAATAAATTTAAATAACTGAAGTTCAACTTCTCTCTCCCCAGGAACCTAAGTTAAAAAGTTAGTTAAGGTTAAGTTATTGGTTTAGGAAAAGGGTTTTTTTTCTTATTTCCAACACAGCAGGATAAATGGTCAAATAATCCTTGTCCCGATTTTATTGTATGCACCAAATATTTGGTTAAGGTCAATGGTTATTCACCATAAATTTATGGGTTCATAATTATTTTACATTTTTCAAAGCTGAATTTTAGATAATTTTTAAATTGCAAGTTATTTAGGTGGTACGAAAATGCTGTATTTTTTTCTAATTAACAATATATTGGCATAATATTTTGGTGATTCATTGCTTAGTCAAAGAGTTAGGGCAAACTGAATAGATGGCATTGAAATTTTATCTGTAAGTAAAATTCATTTGACCAAATTTTTCATATGGATCATAATTTGAAAAGGTAGTTTTTAATTAAAAATTACAAGAAAAAAATCTCAGTCCAACGATTAAATGATTTTTCAAAAATATTTCTAAGTTTCACAATTTAAAAAGGTCGTTTTTATTAAAAAAGCTAAAAGAAAAACCCAAAATTTCCAATATTTGAGAATGATTTTTTCAAAAATGTGGTTTTTATCAAAAACCCAAAAATAAATCTAAGTCCAACGTTTAAATGATTTTTCAAAAATTTTTCTAAGTTTCATAATTTAAACAGGTAGTTTTTATTAAAAAAGCTAAAAAAATTCAAAGTCCAGCGTTTTGAAAACACCGCTTAAAACACATTGGCGAGAATTTTTCCACTCCTCAAAACACGGTAAAATCGCCAAGTTGGCGCAAAAAAATCCAAGATGGCGGCCGTGCACACAATTATATTAAGTAACGTAATATTAATTTGAATATTATTTTAGGTGCTTAAAATAATTATGAAAACATTCTTTACTTAAAATCCTTTTTTTTATTTTTGTATTTTTATTTCATCTCTTACTCTAATTTTGAGATACCAATGTGTGTCTATACTTCTATAATCTATCTATACTTATATATAAAGAGAGAGCGATTTCGTACGTGTAGGGTAATCTTCAGAACCACTGCACGTATTTGAAAAATTCTTTCACTGTTTGAAAGGTACATTATTCCAGATGGACATAGGCTATATATTATGTATATCTGATCAGTAGAAATAAAGTTAGGGGCTTAAGCCTAACAATCTCCATTGTTACCGCTGCTGTCCTCTACCGCTTTTTGTGCCGAAGTCTTCAACGATCCTTAGCGTGGTGGTATCTATACTTATATATAAAGAGAGAGCGATTTTGTACGTGGAGAATAATCTCCAGAACCACTGCACCTATTTGAAAAATTCTTTCACTGTTTGAGAGGTACATTATTCCAGATGGACATAGGCTATATATTATGTATATCTGATCAGTAGAAATAAAGTTAGGGGCTTAATCCTAACAATCTCCATTGTTACCGCTGCTGTCCTCTACTGCTTTTTGTGCCGAAGTCTTCAACGATCCTTAGCGTGGTGGTATCTATACTTATATATAAAGAGAGAGCGATTTTGTACGTGGAGAATAATCTCCAGAACCACTGCACCTATTTGAAAAATTCTTTCACTGTTTGAGAGGTACATTATTCCAGATGGACATAGGCTATATTATGTATATCTGATCAGTAGAAATAAAGTTAGGGGCTTAATCCTAACAATCTCCATTGTTACCGCTGCTGTCCTCTACCGCTTTTTGTGCCGAAGTCTTCAACGATCCTTAGCGTGGTGGTATCTATACTTATATATAAAGAGAGAGCGATTTTGTACGTGGAGGGTATATCTTCAGAACCACTGTACCTATTTGAAAAATTCTTTCACTGTTTGAAAGGTACATTATTCCAGATGGGCATAGGCTATATATTATGTATATCTGATCAGTAGAAATAAAGTTAGGGGCTTAATAATAACAATCTCCATTGTTTCTGCTACTGTCTTCTACCGCTTTTTGTTCCGAAGATTTCAACGATCCTTAGCGTGGTGCTATCGCGGTGGGCTTCTTTTCTGACGCTAGCGGTTCGAACCTAGCCGTTCTCCGGCACGCCTTTTTCTTTTAAAAAATTTATTTTAATTATTAACTAACGTAAAATTAATTTAAGGTATTATTTAGGTTATTATTAAGGTGAAAAAAGATTTACAATTTATTCGCTATCAACTGGAAATTTATTGGTATAATATTTTGTTCAACCCGGACAAAGTCGGGACGGGCCGCTAGTTATATATATTTTCATAATATGCATTTTTTATCTTTATTAAGTAAGAAACTGAAAATATCTCTATATACCTCACAAAATACAAAATACGTATTCTTTTCTAAAAATCCTCCCTTAAATTGGAAGTGTGTGGTCATAGGGTCCGAAGAATACGGTATTTCTAAGCTTTGCATATTACCACCGAGCTTTATCGTAATAGTATTGATCACGTGATCAGCCTCCATTTTCAATTAACCCAACTTAACCCAATTAAATATGCTAGGTATACAAGCGCTTTTATTGACTGCGTGCGAAGTAACAAGGCTGCGATATCCTCGCCTCTTGACGATTATTGACACTCTGTAATTTACTTCTTTTTTCTGTTTGTCATTCATTTACTTCTTTTCCAAATCAGAAAGTAAAAGGCGGCTCTCTAATTTAATTTTCGTTAATAACGTTCTTTTCGTCCGCTTCTAATCATTTTCTGATTCAATGAGCCTGAAGGGTAGCATAAAACTTGTGAAGAGTGAATGTATGTTTAACATTAGTTTCACGATGGAGATGAATATTGGCTATTATTACAAAACTATATTAATACTGATTAACAATTTGTAAAGTTTACATAAGATTCGATTCACGATAATCGAACTTTTAGGTGAATAAAGTTAAAGAAGCCGCTTAAGATATGCTAATTGTGGCATATGCGGTTGGCATAAATACTAAGCTTGGTATAAATACTAAGGCGAGATTAAAGAAACGAAGTGAGAGAAAGAGAAAGGAGGAGTATAGTTGACGAAACGTAGTATCGAGCAGGAGCTAGGCTTAGAGTCTTGTTTAATAATAGCTGAGTTTTGCGAGCAGCCGCTCGAGGCATAGCTAGGTTGCTTCAAACCTACGCGAGTTCTTGGTAGGCCCAAAATTTACGAAGCAGCATTTCTGGTCGACTTTCCGAAGTATTTGTGAGTATCTCAAGTTGTATTTTCATTGCATGAATAGTTATACCAGGAAATATATTGAATTGTATAAATGTTGTATACCTCGAACTAGTTGTAAGCATTACTTAAGTTGGAAAGAAAATATATATGTGCAAATGTTTGAATAAATATTGTTGTTATGTAAGAACTGTGTTTGAATAAAATTATTTACAGTGCCAATTCAAGATATACATACCCAAAGTTAGGGTAGAAGTGCAACATTCTCTATAAATTCTTCGTACATGTTTCGTTTCATTGAGCAAAAAGCCTCGATCATTGCATTTGTATGAGTGTTTATTGACTGCATAGGATTCGAGATTTACATAGAATCAGATTCAAAAGTTAACCTTTTCCTTACGGGGTGGGATAGCATGTATCCCAAGAATACGGGCCAAAGAATGAATATATATATATATATATATATATATATATATATATATATATATATATATATACATAACTCCCTTAATGGCTGTTCTCACAAAGGGGGGTATGAAATTTCCCGTTATGAAGAGGGAATCGGTAAAATGAGTCCCGTAAGCTAAGGGTTAAATGCCATCGCCCCAGCTGCTCGAGCATCATCTGGAATAGCTGCAGCTTTATTCATGTCATCGACACAGGATGTTGATTATATTGAATTTAGCTTATTTAGTTTATTTTTTTCCACAAACTCTGAATTCTTGGTTTTTGTCATAACATTCATTGGTGCTTTTTTTAAACACTTTTCGCAGGTCGAGCATTGCAGGGATCGACTTCCACGAGCGGTTGCCAATCCTCTGTTTCTGAACTCCGAAACTATTCGTCTATCTTGGTGATGTAAACAATCCTTCTCGAGTACCATTCTTCAAAAAATGTAAGTTAATAACAACAGTATATATGCATATATGTAGGGTGGAGATAGATGTAGACAGTGTGCTAATCCTATCATGCAGTATCGTGATTAAAAGATAATTGGTTCCACATATTTCAATCCTGCATTCAAGCAGTTTCAGCCCCGGGATAGAAAAATAAGGAAGGTATAGGGAAGAATTTGCATTACAGGGCACTATCTTTATACTAAAAGCAAAGATAAAAACAAAAAAAAAAATTCATGCATAATCTAACAATAATACAATGAATCGAACTTAAGAATGAAGATTTTATTTTTCTCGTTTATGATGATTTCTAAGCATTCGGGAATCTTAAATGAATAATATTTATCCAAGTTTAACTAACAACAACAAATGCCAAACAACCTGTTCTTACAAAAAACTAATCGATGAAATCTTACACATAACTCCCATAACTCTGCATCAATACCTTTCTGTAGAACACTGACTATCAGAGCCCAGATTATGAACATACAAAAAACCGATAAATTTAAAACAATAAGATTTTGATGCATATACCAACACTATGCAAACGCAGAGATATGATAATTTTTGCTCTAATATCTGTACCTCAGAGGACGTTTTTCATAGTTTAAAAATTTTAAATTAATCCCCAGTAGAGTATGACAGTTTTATGCATATCTTTTTATCAGTGAAAGGGATTTAAACTACACGTAAAATATATTAAGCAACATTTTCAAACGCATGAAAAAATAAAATGTTTTGCAGCTTCCAAAACCTTTTTAAAAAAATAATTATGATCTTTTAAAAAATACATTTTAAGATAAGGGCGCACTTACCTTTTCATATTGGCCAAGTAAAATAACAACCTCTAAAAAAATTAGCTATTTATTCATATAGGTGATGTTTACGCCTGGTTAAAGGTTGAACTGTAACCGTCGTTGGCGCCTATGATTTGGCTGCAACAAGTGCTTTGCGCAGTTGAATTTTGTCTTTCGCTCGAGTAGGAAGCTTCATTTGGAAGCATCCCTAAATAAATGAGCCATATTGTTGGCTAACGTTAATAAATCTTTGATAACTGAAGCTTGCCAGTTTATTTGAACTTTCTTCGTACAGTCCATGTCGACCAGTATGGTCCTTGTACCGCCGGAGCTGAATTGGCTCGAATATTTCGCTTAAAACTTTGTTTACATTTAACTTGGAAACGTATTGCATAATACTATTGTTTGAAAATGTCTAAGAAAGAAGAAAATAAAAAAAACTTCGGAGCTGTTAAATACTGAATCGTCGGAACCATTAAAGACTTTGAATCGTCGGAAAGGCAATTGCCAGTCGAGAATTACAAAATTGCGAACATTTCTAACCGAAAAGGTATCGGAAGCTAACAAGATTGTGCTGCAAGCCAAAATTGATTCTGTGGTGGATATATCTGCTAAATTAGAAGACTTAAAAGTGGAGTATTATGAATTACTAGATGATGACCCTTTGGAGGACGTAGAATTGCAGTTTGAAAAGCTAGAAGAAGAGCTAGAAAATATCAAGGTAGGATTACAAGAATTTCTATTTCATTCTGAATCAGTTGATAAATTACAATTAAGCAAAACTCAAAAGGTGGATGATAATTATGTTAAATTGCCGGATGTTAAGTTACCCGAATTTAATGGTAATATAGAACAATGTGGAATATTTTTAAAGTACAATTTGATAGTGTTCTTTGTGTAAATAATCACATATGATTTATAGATGTCCTTCGTTTCTGAAAATGACTCCTGTGCAGCCATTTAATGTGGTTAAAACGAATTAACTTTTTTAAACTGTTTAAGTGTATCCCACAAATTAAGATCTTGCTCCTCTAAACACTCTTGCCGCTTATGTCAAGGCAAACATAATTATCTGTTGTGTCGGAATGAAAATAATCAGTTCAATGAAACAAATTCGCCGGTGAAAGATTCCTCGCCAAGCTGGCAACCACCGGCCTAGACGTCCTTTTCGCCAGCGCCAATTGCAACCCCTCAGGTCTCTAATGATGTAAACATTTCAAATAACCAGGAAGTGTTGAGTTCTTTCTCGACCATCAATGAAACTTTGAACAAAACAGTGCTGCTGACGACAGCTAATGTAAGGGTTTGGTCTCCTGCTAGACATAACTATATTCGGGGGAGAGCGATGCTCGACAATGCTGATATGTCAGGCTTCATAACAAGAAATTTTGCCAGGAATTGGGTCTGGTAAAGAAAAAAATAAGCATTCCTGTTTGCGGTTTAGGTGGAATCTCAACTTGCGTCAAATGGAAAACGAGAGCATTAATCAGTAATAAAAATAGTTCTTTTAAGCAGTTTATGGGTCTATGTGTTGTATCGAAGATTACCGATGTCATCCCGCACTCGGTTCTTGACATTAAGGAAGTAAACATCCCACCGCGCTTAACACTCGCAGATCCGCAGTTCGATGAGCCTGAACCAATAGACTTGATAATTGGTGCAGAAGTCTTTTTTAATGTAGTTAAAGATGGTAAACAAATTGTGTCAGATAATTTAATATTTCAAGATTCGGTTTATTGGTCTCCTTGCCAGTGGTTCGGTTATGACAAAAACTTCTAAAGAATATTGTGGGTTGATTTCTAATCCTGAAAATATAGAGGACAGTATTCGAAAGTTTTGGGAGGTAGAAGAGGTGTCTTGTGATCGACCATTAAGTAAGGAAGAAGAATTCTGTGAAATTCATTTTCAGAAAACTCGTAAGCGAAATGAAAATTGTAGATTTGTCGTTAAGATCAGGGCCGTTCCTAGGGTAGCTGCCGCCCGTGTGCGAGAATAATTTTGCCGCCCCCCCCCCCCTCACACCGTATGGATTAATTGAAATTTCTCTGAAATATTTTTACCTTAACTGAAACAACGAATTACAAAAAATATTATAAATTCAGTTTATTTTTTTAATTTTACAACCTAACTTAATAATTATTAATGTATTGATATAATAACCAAATGAATACGTTATATTAAATACATACAACACATATCTATTAATACATATACTTAATAAGACAGTGAAAAAGCTTAAAAAATCTTTGCTTTTCTTGCCTTTTTTAATGCAAATTCTGTTATAATATCTGATACATCTATATCTTCCGAAATGTCCTTTTCGATGCTAATAATAGATAAGTCTGAAAGCCTTTCTTGTCCCATTGTTGATCTCAAATAATTTTTTATTATTTTAAGTTTTGAAAAGCTTCTTTCCCCGCTAGCCACAGTCACGGGTAATGTTAAAAAAATTCGTATGGCAATCACTAAATTTGGAAACAGGTAGATGAGGTTACTTGCAAATAAGGTATTGAATCACATTTAACGCGTTCATTTCAGGGGAAATAAAGGATGCAAAGTTATCAATTTCATTGCATAAATCTTCAGCTATAATATCTTTTTCATTTTTAAATGGATCATGTAACATACTTTCCACAGATTTACATTTTGTAGACCTATTTGATTTATCTGCTTTAAGGAAATTATTTAGGTCGTTGAGAAAATTGAAAACTGTGTGATATTGTTTTATTTGTTCGAACCTTTCTTCTATTTTTGATAATGCAGTGTACAATATTACAAAGTAAAAATTAATTTTAAATTGGTCTTCTGGATTTTTTGGAGCCTCATCTTTACATTCGTAGTCAAATAAACGTTTTTTTGTTCGGGGTCTAACAATATTAACCAGAGGAAATGAAGGGTCGCAATCGATATCTTCTGCAATATTTTTTGCCTCTTCTAAAATATCACTAAAACCTTTAACTGACCTAATATTATATAAATATGTTTTAGTTTTCTCTAACATTAAAATAATATTTGGTAGTATAGCATCCGATTACTGCATAGCTTTACTTACGATATTAATTTTTGTTAACACGTTATACCATATAATAATGGAACAAATAAATTTAAACGACTTAATTTTCAAAAGTAACGAATTTGCCATGTTTCTAGATTCAGAGCCTGTGTATTTTCAGAATAGAGGATATATAAAGCATCATATATTTTTGTTAGATTGTATCTAAGAACTTTTAGCGTATCTATTCTGCTTTCCTATCTAGTATCTGAAAGGGGTTTAAGCGTTAAAGTTGGGATTTTATTTTTTAAGACCTTCCAACGTTTAGTGGATGCGGAGAAGGAAACATAGCTCCTGTATAATTACAAAAAAGCTTGTAATTTCTAAAGACGCTTTTGCAGCGTCATTAACAACTAAATTTAAATTATGGGCCGCACAAGGCACATAAAAAGCTCTAGGGTTTAAATCAAGAACCTTTGTTTTGTAAACCATTATCATAACGTTGCCCCCTTAAATCCCCCAAACAAATGTTGTGAGTCTCCAAAAAATCTAATAAAAAATTAGTTAAACCCTGTCCTGTCGAATCCGATATTGAAATAAATCCCCCAAAATGCTCCCTAATTTCTATTTGCTTTGATTTATTATTTAACTGATTTATTTTGCTTTGATTTTTTATTTAAACGAGTATTTTCCTGCAACCTGACAAAAACCGCCCGCACCGACGCGATACCGGCGACGCGACGCGATTTGATGAGATGATGGGTTCAAACGTGTTAAAACAAAAACGAATAATGTAATTCCCAACTGGTTGCGACGTGGAGTAGCGCTTTTAAAACCAATGTGGTTTTGTTTATTTAAATTTCTCCATGGCCGAATTTAAATTATCATTAAAATATAGGCATTCTCGCTTCGCCAAATAAAAACGAAGTCTTAATTTAATCAAACACATTGGATTATATATAGAGACACACAGAGTTACAAAACGAAATCACAATAAAAATAACATAACGGGAACGCAATTGGTCTGACATGACCTCACCCTAAGACAAAATCTCCCAGAATAACCTTGTTTTAACATTTTTCGCGCGCAAACCTCATCACATCCGGCATGTGCCGAATAAACAAAAATTCCACTAGATCAGCTATGTCCTGTAGACACACTGGCTTCGAAAAAGCGATAAATGTAAGACGTAACGTCACTTCCGCTTCTGAGTCCGAACCTTACTGTTTATTTCCAGTTATACTTGTAAAATGCATTTTTAACTCGAAGTAGTTACCTAGGATAATGATAATATTTTTATATTGATTATTTTACTAATAAATTAGTTTCAAATTTTTTTTATCCGGACGGCTGACTTGCCGCCCCCCTTGATTTGCCGCCCGTGTGCCCCGCACTCCTGGCACCCCCGGGTTAGAACGGCCCTGGTTAAGATGTCAATTCAAGAAGAATTAAATACTTTAGGTTATTCTCGAAACTTAGCTGAAAAAAGACTGCAACAAACAATTTGTAGACTCCACAAGAATCCGGATATGTACAGGCTCTATGATGACTTTCTTAAAGATTACGAGTCTCTTGGGCATACGGAAAAGGTTTCGAACGAAAATTCGTCTGCTGTAGTGTATTATTTACCACATCATGGAATTTACAAACCAGAAAAAGTACAACGAAACTTCGAGTAGTGTTTAACGCGTCGGCCCCTACCACTTCGGGTAGAAGTTCAAATGATCTACTACTTACAGGCGAAGTTAAAGAGGGTATATTCGATATCATGATACGATTTTGTAAACATAAAATAGTGATAACTGCTGACATAAAGCAAATGTTCAGGCAGATAATAATAGATCAAAGTCAGAGGGATCTATTGAGAATGCTTTGGAAAGATAAAGAAAATCAAAAAACCGTTGTCTTTAACTTAAACACGGTGACTTATGGCACAAAAAGTGCTCCATTCCTGGCAACAAGGGTTATTAAACAACTAGCCCGAGATGAATCTGTAAAATTCCCATTAGCTTCAGAAGTTGCGTTATCAGATGTTTATATGGACGATATCGTTACTGGTTGCCCAGACGTTACTTCAGCCAAACTTTTGAAGGTTGAACTAATTGAAATGTCTCAAACATGCGGTATGAGCCTTCACAAATGGAATTCGAACTGTGAAGAACTTCTTGAAAATCAAAAACAAATTCGAGACGAACATTCATTTGCTCCAGATTCAGAAGCTACGATCAAAACCTTGGGAATGGTCCGGAAATCTAAGGAAGACCAGTTTATCTATAAAGTATCTGTAAAGCCACAAAATTTCTATACTAAACGAAATGTATTATCAACGATTGCTAAGTTATATGACCCATTTGGATTAATCGGACCTGTTATTTGCTGAGCTAAAATTTTTATGCAGAAACTTTGGTTAGAAAAACTGAACTGGGATGATGAATTACCAGAAGAATTCGTCAATGTATGGCATTATTTTCTTAGCTCTTTAAAAGAAATTGAGAATATCACAATCAACAGGTATGTATTAAGAGAGGAGGTTAAAGTTATCGCACTTTTTGGATTTTGTGATTCCTCAATCTCTGCCTATGGAGCTGTTGTTTACCTAACTTGTTACACTCGAACGAGATCTCATACCTCTAAAGTACTCACTAGCAAATCTAGAGTCGCCCCGTTAATACTTTATCTTACCTCGTTTAGAATTATGTTCTTGCTGGTTACTTGCGCAACTGGTCAACAAAGTTCTTGTTTCTTTGAAAATGACTATTGACAAGGTAGTTTTATTCTTGGACTCTACCATCGCCTTGGCATGGATCAGATCACTTCCTCATCAGCTAAAAACTTTTGTTGGCAACCGAGTTTCCAAAATACAATCTTTAACCTCAAATCATCAGTGGAAACACATCTCTTCCAGTGACAACCCTGCGGATGTTCTTTCCCATGGTGTCGATCCTAAAGAACTTAAAACCTTGAAATTGTGGTGGAATGGACCACAGCTTGCCTTTGAAGAAATTCTAAATTCTCCTAAGGAAAGTGGAATGAACTCTCCTGATAAAGAACTATATTTAAGTGAACTAAAACAATCTTCGAACGCAAACTTGATTCTCACATCTAATAATGGCTTTATTAACCAAATTCTTGATTTAAGTATGTTATGTTAAAATAATTAGAATTCTTAGCTTTATTTTTAGGTTTCAATACAATTGCAGAAATAAAGAGAAAAACGTGGACCTATCACTAAGGAGGAATTTAATGAGGCTAAACGATATTTAATCAAATCAGTACAGGTAAAAGTATTTTTCAAAGAATTAAGTTCTTTAAAGAAAAAGGAAAGGTTGAAGGGCAGTCATGTAAGTAATTTAAATATTTTTCTAGACAATGATGGATTAATTCGTGTTGGAGGTCGACTTAATTATTTAAATTTGTCATTTGACCTAAAGCATTCTATTTTGTTACCAAGAGATCGTAAGCTAACTATTTTAATAATGCAATATTTCCACCTAAAGAATTTGCACGTTGGTGCTCAAACATTACTTAATTTAGTTAGACAAGAATTTTGGCCTTTAAATGGCAGAAATAACGCTAGAAAAATTGTCCATAATTGCATTACTTGTTTTAAAAATAAACCTAAAATAGAAGAACAATTAACGCCATCATTACCAAGGGAAAGTGACGATTAGCCCTACCTTTTTTACCACTGGTATTGATCTATGTGGCCCATTTTTTTATAAAATATAAAAACCAACGTAAAGGTGTTGTAAGCAAAATTTATGTTGCCATTTTTGTGTGTTTTTCAACTAGAGCTATTCATTTAGAAATTGTAACTGATTTGACCTCGGATGCTTTAATTTGAACTTTGAAGAGATTTTTTGCCCGACGTGGTGTTCCCGCGACAATATTTTCGGACAACGCTACGAATTTTGTCGGAGCTAATTCTGAACTGAAAAAAAACTGTACAAACTGGTACAAAAGCCATCTGATGATTTAGCATCATACTTACTATCGCAGTCAATATCTTGGAAATTTCTTCCTCCCAGATCTCCGAACTTCGGGGGATTGTGGGAGGCTGGAGTCAAATCTTTCAAACATCATTTAAAGAGAACAGTGGGAAATTCAAAATTGACTCTGGAAGAATTGTTAACGGTAACTAACCAAATCGAAGGAATTTTGAATAGCAGGCCACTTATTCCACTCTCTTCGGACCCTAATGATTTTGAAACCCTAACCCCTGGCCACTTCTTAATAGGTCGCCCAATCAATGCTATTCCAGAACCTGTATTAACCGATATGCCAGAAAATAGATTTTTTTGATGGCAAAAAATAACTAAATTTAATCAAATTATTTGGAAAAAATGGACACGAGATTATTTAAATCATTTACAGCAAAGAGCCAAATGGCTTTTTGACAAAAATAACATTACCACTGGAACACTAGTATTACTAAAAGATGCCAAATTACCAATTTGCACTTGGTCTATTGGTAGAATTCACGACACGATCCCAGGCAAAGATGGAAAAATACGAATAGTCTTAGTAAAAACACCTCGTGGTATTTTTAAACGTAGTATATCTAATATTTGCATTTTACCTTTAAATAATATGGAAGGTTAAAAGAGTTAATTTTATCTATATCTTTAATTTGTATAGTCTACTGAAGTATTTGTATGGAAGTGTATTTATAATTATATAAGTGTATTGTGTTTTACTGTATTGCGATCTACATATTAATTTTGTTTGTAAATTTTGAATTGTATTAATCTATGTATAATTTGGATATTGTACAAATATGGCTGTAAAATTGTTATTTTTCTTGAAATCACTAGGATTTCACAGTCGGGCGGTATGTTTACGCTTGGATAAAGGTTGAACTGTAACCGTCGTTACTTGGCGCCTATGATTTGGCTGCAACAAGTGTTTTGCGCAGTTGAATTTTGTCTTTCGCTCGAGTAGGAAGCTTCATTTGGAAGCATCCCTAAATAAATGAGCCATATCGTTGGCTAACGTTAATAAGTCTTTGGTATCTGAAACTTGCCAGTTTATTTGAACTTTCTTCGTACAGTCCATATCGACCAGGTGATAAATATGAGTAAAAATAAAAAAGTTGTTATATAGTAGGGACATTGTGTGATTTTTAGATTATTTTCAATGTTACTGAAAACAGAAAATAATTATATATTATAGAAATAAAACCCTTTTTTAATATTGACTAAAGTCAAAATCGAACATTGAAAAATAAAATATCCTTTATAATTTAACTATTTCAATTCAGGACTAAGGTTTGAACTTAAAAAGCTGAAACAATTTATTTACGTACGATACAATTTGTCCGAAAAAGAACCTAATGACACCGCAAATTATGGATAAGAAATTAAAATACTTTAGAAAAATATTATATTCCGATTATGTTAGGATTTACAATAATCATTTGAAAAATGCAAAACAATATTAATTATTTGAAGAAATGACTATTTAGATTTACTAAAATATATTTTATTTAGTCACGGATACTTGATAAGAAAGCACAATAAATAGCTATGAATCTATGTAAGAAATCATCTTTTAATTAAATATACAAAGTAATGGTATTCCTTTTGCAAAATTTATTTTCTGAAACAAGGACTTTTATACAGTTTGTATAATTATTTTTATAATTATAAAATCTATAGCACTGAATGAACACATACACACACAGATATATATATATATATATATATATATATATATATATATATATATATATATATATATATATATATATATATATATATATATATATATATATATAAATTCGTCTCCCAGTGGTGAAGTGGATAAGTGCATCGGAGGTCAAGCTACAACCCTTCTTGTCCATCGCCAGTGTCATTATCGTTTCTCAATAAAGAAATTCTTTGCGTTTATACGTCTATTTCCTGACAAGTCTTCTTCATATGTCTACTGGAATGGGGTTTCGCAGCGATCCTCAAGGACATACGACAAAAACAACGAGTATTGATTAATTAATTAAAGGTAAAGTCTGAAGTCCATTGAATTTGGTATTAAAGTAGTTCTTTAGATGTAGTTATAAAAAATATGCTATAGAAATGTCTCATACCATTTATTCGAAATTGATCCTCCTAATAATAACCATAAGATAATTTTAGGAAGACTTTAAATTTTCCAGGGATTTATCTTTCAGATGCGCCTCAAGCACTTTTTTTATCGAAGTACATTTCAGTCTCCTCGTATTTAAATCTATTTTTATCGAATTTTCACCGAAATTCCGGAAAAATAACTTACTGATTTGATTCTCGGCCTACTTTTGATGCATGATCGACGAATCGTGTCTCTTAATCCAAAAGTGGTCGAAAAACAGTTTTCTTCCAAAGATAACTTTGATTAAGATGTGGGTGTAAGAGAGTTTCTGGTGACGCTGCGAATTTCCCGTTCGATGAAATTCTTTTTATTTTGCTGCATAGGTCAGTGGGAATAACGATGGAAAGTATAAATCTGTTGGGCTCAAAGCAGTTTTTATAGTACGTCCGAGTGTGTTATTGAGAAATTTACTGTGTTTGAAAATTTCGGTTTTGAAATCCTGGACATAGGATGAATGTTCCTGTGCTGTTTCCATATTGGGGTTCAAATCCTGCATATTACATGACTATTCCTGTCCTGTCCTCTTATTGAGGTTCAAATCTTGCTACGTGACATGAATGCATCTGTGATGTCCTCTTATTAAGGTTCAAATCTTGAACATAGCATGAATGCTCCTGTGTTTTCTCCTTATTGGGGTTCAAATCTGGGTACGTGACATGAATGCATCTGTGCTGTCCTCTTATTGGGGTTAAAATCCTGAACGCGGCCTGAATGTTCCTGTTCTGTCTTCTTATTGGGTTCAAATCTTGGTACGTGGCATGAATATATCTGTGCTGTCCTCTTATTGGGGGTTCAAATCGTGAACGTGGCATGAATGCTCCTACGCTGTTCTCCTATCAGGAGGAATGTTGTTTCACATGCAGGGTGTCCCCATTATAAAGTAGCAAAGAAAATTCTCCAAGGAAATGAACCCAAGATAAGTGCCTGTCGCATTTGACAATGTTAGTGTAACTGTGAAATCTTCCAGAGGTTAAATTTGTATAAGACGATGAAAATTACATACCACTGCGTTATCCTTCACCATCTACTGACGAAGAACTAGACTATCTAGATAAAAATAACTCCCTTTTAAAAGATAGTGTAATTAATGGCATTCTTCCAGAGGTTAAAGTTGTATAAGACGATGAAGATTGCATACCACTGCGTTATCCTTCACCATCTACTGACGAAGAACTAGACTATCTAGATAAAAATAACTCCCTTTTAAAAGATAGTGTAACTTAATGGCATTCTTCCAGAGGTTAAAGTTGTATAAGACGATGAAGATTACATACCACTGCGTTATCCTTCACCATCTACTGAAGAAGAACTATACTATCTAGATAAAAATAACTCCCTTTTAAAAGATAGTGTAACTTAATGGCATTAAATAATTCAAAAATAGTGTAAAAAGCAATATTTCCTTACTAGTTTATCTTACACCTGGTACCATTGGTTTTCTAATAACATGCATTATATTCAGTTTTTAAATTTTCTCAATTATCCACATTATTTAAAAGAAATAACGTTTCCTGCAATTCTGGTGAAGAAGGAAGGTTGATTTTTCAGGAAGTCAGACAGATTTATGTACTACATATATTACTTTTATCACTTTTCTAACAGGTGAATGGAGAGCAAGAAAGCACTTAACTGCAAGCTTTTGTGATGAATACAAAAGCCGAGATTCATTTGTCATTTATAGTACCCTAAAATGATGTTATCTTTTGTGGAAAGACAAATACATTGCAGAAACTTAAAAGTCCATCTAAACAAAGGTTTTCCTTAGAAAAGTTTAGAGGAACCTGATTGATAACAAAATGATCGTGATCATACGACATGAATAATAACAGTGAAAGATTTCCCGAGAAAGATTATAGAGAATATAGCTCACTTCTACCCAGACTTGGGTGTATATAATTTTAAGTGGCACTCTAAATGAATTTGATACAAATACAGTTTATACATGAAACAATGTTTATTGAATTCGTTGCACACATAGAATTTGCTTTTACAGCAATAAGCATACGTACTACTTGTACGGAATATATATATTAACATTCAATAGAAATACGCTTTGCAAATACTCACAAACCAGCAGAGAGTCAAACCAGCAGTACTGCCACATAAACTTTGGGCCCCCTAAGCACTAGCGCCGGTTAGCACCTGGAGCTGCTTTTCTCGTAGCTCCCTCTCGCTTATCTATCAACTTTAACAACCTTCTTCAACCTCTTCTTTCAATCTTAACAACCCCCTTTTTTTAATCAAGCTGCTTGGTATTTATACCAAGCGCTTATGCCGAAATTAGCATATCTCAAGCAGCTTCATTAATTCATTCACTCAAAAGTTCGATTCTTGTGAATCGAATCTTGTGTATACCTTACAAGATGCTAAAGCTGATTAAGGAAACTACACCTGACGATTCAGAAAACAACATAAAAACATTGAAGATGTTGCGTTTAAAGAAAATCAGATTTTGAAATTGGGATAAATATACAAGTAATAAGCAGAATAAATTATTTTATATCAAGAAGTATGATTTTGAAAAGAATTTATTTAAGTATTTCTTATATTTTTTTTATTCATGAAAGTACATTACAAGCATAATTTATTATAAACTAGTATGTTTAAGCAAATAAATAATTGAATCATAACTTATAAGTGGGACATTGTACCTATAGAACAATGAATGGGCACTAATCAAGGAGCTTTAGAGCGTTGAAATCAACAGTTAAAATGAAGAATTTTCTGGCGACAGAATACCCGTAACTTAAGAACCTGTAACTTGTACGCTGTGTAGCCACATCACATTGTATTCTCGTGGAGTACTCATAAAAGCGAATTAAGAGGATATTACCGTATTTTACGGACATAAGACGCACTTCAAAATTATGAGAGGATATTTAGAAAAGAATATTTTTTATTTTGTCAGATATATAAATATATTTTCAATTTCTTACTTAATAAAGATAAAAAAACATATAAAATAAATATAATAAATAATATATATATAGGGTAAGTAAACCGAATATGAGACAACTTTTTATTTTCATATATAACTAGGAAAGTAAGTGAGGGATTATAGTACCAAATTGATATCCTTTTAATACATATATTTTACTACATATAACAATGACAAAAAATTGAAAATAACATTACAATTTTCTTGAATGAAATTATAAACACAAATGTTCCATTTTTGGGGTCTGAAAAAAATTGTCCTAATATGAGACCCCCATTCTACACCTCTAAATGTGAAATAGAATTACTGAAAAGTTCATAAAAGCAAAAGTGTACACACTAGTTAGATAACGCTTACCTATATACACTAATAGGGGAAAAAGAAAAAATGACATTTTAAATAAATTAGTTGGTTTACACTATAGGTTTTGTTTACTTTTTGTTTTTGGATTCAAACTTTTCACATTATTTACAAATAAAAAATTCGTCAGCTCCACAATCTTCATGGGCCCACGTGAAACACCCTCTACATTGACTCCACTGCTCTCTCCGTTTGTCTTCTGAATATAAACAACCACAAAAAAGGCATTCAGCGCAGTTTTCATTAAAGCTATCATGACTGCTGTCATGGAGAGAAAGTTTTTCATCATCTTCAAATGAGCTGAGATCATCATAGGTATAATTAGGCTTATTCATTCTCTGTTTTTTCACTAGTGTTGCATTTTCATCCATCCTTAATTTTCCCCTTCCTGTAGGGGCCCCTTTTCCTTTTCCTTTTCTCTTTGTTGTTTCCTTATCCTTTTCTTTTTTATCTTAATCCCCTTTCCCTTGTTTATCCTTTGATTTCCTATCGCTTAGGTATATTCCTCTTTTTTTCTTGTATGAAACAAAGTTTCTTTTTCGAATATACTGTAGTTCTTTTATTGATGCAATCAATCAATTTATTTTTATAGGGCGATGATGTGATAATATCGGCTTTACGGGCCCTACTTGGTTTCGATGTGTTTTTCTCAGGTAACGTATGCAAAGGATTTATTTCTTCAGGAATCACTAAGAACTGGTTTCAACTTGTTGTTTGATCAATACCTTCCACATTGTCACTACTGCTACATGGTTGTGCATTTCGCCTGGGCGTCATTGCATCTGCAGCTCCAAAGGAAACAAGGCTGTGAGAGTAAAAACTAAAATGCCTAATATGAGACTCTATCTCATATTAGACATGATTTGGGGTCTCCTGTTGGGCACGACCATGTTGTTGAACACGCCAGCAAATAGGTTAGGATTGACGTGAGCTTAAAAACAAACAGGCGTGTTTACACTCCACATTTAGAGCTACATATCCAATACTAACAGTTTTAATAACCGTCTTACCTTAAAGGGGAATACAGCCAATGAAAATGGCGATGCAAAAAAGTAGACGAGCACACATTCAGGGAAAAAAATACTGCATCTTTGTGTGCGCTTGCAAACACTCGACTGACTCATCTATTACGAATGATGCAATAGACTACGCTTTACGCTCAAGTCGCCAGGCGGCAGCGCTTTATACCTCCTATAAGCTGGGGTCTCATATTAGGCATACTTACCCTATATATATATATATATATATATATATATATATATATATATATATATAAAGATACGAATTTTATTTTATTGTTACCCTCAGACCATAAGAAATACACCCAATTTTAAGTCTATTATTTTTATGTACAAAGGTGCGTCTTACGGTCCGAAAAATACGATAGCTCGTTTTCTGCACGATAGATGCAAAATGACTACACGCCATAAAGAATCAGCCATGAGGATAACATTTCAGAGAAGAGGTTTCAGGTTTGATGTCAATTTAGCCCCGAGAAAATATAAACTCAAAAGCGTAGCAGGATTTTAGCAGGCGTGCACTTCGAAAGTATGCAAACTGACACTTATATATAGGAGAGCTAGAAAATACAATTGTAAAGAAGGGAACTGGATAATATTAATTCTGAATGCATAGCTAATCTTTGATGCTTTTTACGCCTCTGTTGGTCTAAATGCAAACCTTTTAACCAGTAAGTAAATTACATTCCTTTACATGTTTTTGATTTATTTGAAATGTACAAAGAAAAATAACAGATTCAAACCATACGGTTTCGAAAAAGTGATGAATTTCAAAGATTTAGCTGGCAAAAATACTTCTATAAAATATGGCATGAAAACTTTTATACAGAAAAATCTTTGAATTATTTACATACTCATTGTCGTTTGGACAATGACTATATAAATAAAAGATATAAAAGCTAATGATAAGAGAATATTAAAAAATATTGTTTGAGCATGACAAAGATGAGTATACTGGTCGATTTCTTAAAAAAATCTTAAAGCAATTATTGAATATTTTTTAGTGAAAAAGCATTCAATGTCCTCTGAAAATAAAATTAATCGTTGAACATTATTGTCTAATGAACGAATGAACATTCGATTGAAAACTTGAAAAATTTATCAGGATTTCACCAAAGGAATTATATTTTAAACACATTAAAATATGTTCATTCCTTAATGAGATAAATTAAAAAATAAAAAGTGAATAAGTGTGGAAGAAATCTGCTTGAAAGTCTTTTCATAAGTAACAGGATCCTTACAGAATCAAATCCTAATAAAATCTTTGTAAATTCTGAAAACGTTCTCTGATGCGAAACATTTATATGTCTATTAATAAAAACAAAAATTAAACCTGAACACAAAATCTGGGTCTTGTACTCGTATTATCTATGAATATGTTCTGAGATTTCATTCAGTATGCAACTAATTACCATGTTTTTATTAACTCCCTTTCTTGTTTGTCCAGTACAAATCTTGCAATCGATTTCTAACTAACTTCCCGACTAGCAAGACATTTGAAACTTTTAGAATAGCTCAGAACACGATGACAATGAATTTTTTTAATACTTTTAGCCATCTTCAAGCAGATTTGAATTCATTTTCAGTAAATTTTGTTGTTTGAAAATTTCTTATAATTGCTCTCTTTATTACATGACAATTTTCGAAATCGTGACCAACGAAATGTTCATTTTCTACATTACGTTTTAAGTATTAATGTGCGCAAGGTGTCTTTTCTTTCTAAATCGATGATGTTGTACAACTTTGCAATTGACTTCCCGATATCCCGTATCTCGTACCGTTTTTGAGATAAAAACGCTAATTTCAAAATTTGCCGGTAGATGGCGTTGTAAGTTGTCTCATCGAGTAGCGCATAGCCTTTTTACTATACCTAAACACCAACTTTATGGCCTTAGCTCTCACCGTTTAGAAGTTAAGGGGGTGTAACGGATATAGGTAGGAACCCTGTATAATTAGACACATTTTACGTTTTACAAGTTAGATGGAAGTTGGCTTCCACACAACAAATTGTGTATTCGCTAAAACAACCCTGTATATACTCATCGGGAACTCTGTATATAATCATCGAAGATAATGTGTGACCAAAAATAGACGGTACTAAAAAAAAGATGAAAACAAGATTAAATAAATGAATGTTTATTTCACAGAAATATGCAAACAGTAACAATTTAAGAGCAAAAGAATTAACACACAAACCAAAATTTAACCGTACTTTTTACAATGCTGTTTGCAGACTTTCATAGCCATTCTTATGTAAATTTTTGAAATATTTCAACATTTCATGTAAGCTTTTAAGGATGCAGTGAAAGCAAGATTTAACTTTACACCTTGACACAAAGATAATTAGAGTACACCAATATCTCTAATATACTTGAACTATAAAATGCACTTGATAATTTAGTGGACATTTAAAAGTACAAATTTCATAACATTATGCCCCAAATGTTCTTTGAAATTTATGACACGCCATTATTATTTTATTCTTAACTGAAAATAGATTTATACATCCATATGATCTACAATTATTAATATTAAAATACAATTTTACATGCAACTGTCTAGTCTGGAAAAACGTTTGGCACTTCATATATGTATATAATGATATTCAAAAGTTTTTCAATCTATGATTTTGTATGCAAATAAAGATAAATTTGTTTTGTCCTGGTTTTACATAATCCTTTTTGCTAAGATTAATGAAGGAAAATTGATAAGACAATGTTTTGAGAGAAAATAGCTGAGAATTAAAGAAGTTAGAGTCATTGGATTAATGATAGAAATTATACTTGCAATTACAATATAGAACAAAAAGTTTGTTTTATCAAAAAAATTACAAAGAGCACTAAAATTTCTGAATTATAAATTTCAGTTTTGAAAGGTTCAATTTATATTCGGTTCGCAAAGCGTGGACATCGTCTGTATATGCATTATATTAGGGATCTTCAAATTTTCAAGACGGGGTTTCAATATATAAGTTCGTAAGTTTTAGCTGGACACACATCAGTCGGATGAATTGACTCAAGCATGTTCATTAGCATTATACTCTGATTTTCACGAAAGAAGAAACATAAAATACTTAATAAATTAAGTGTCAATAAGTTACTAACTTTGCAGGAGAGAAGCCCTTCATTGCAGTTTTTGAGATACAGTTTTTTTTACTTCACTAAAACA
Organism: Dolomedes plantarius; assembly: GCA_907164885.2. Taxonomy (NCBI): domain Eukaryota; kingdom Metazoa; phylum Arthropoda; class Arachnida; order Araneae; family Dolomedidae; genus Dolomedes; species Dolomedes plantarius. The sequence goes on from OU015493.1 coordinate 200,154,843, forward strand.
ACACGAGCCTGCGTCATTCACGATTGGCAAAGTGTCCTTCACATATTTTCCCGTCAGAAAATATTTTTGAAAAAGATTTCAATGTATCTTCCAAACTGGAATTCATACTAAATAGACACTGCATGCTTAGTATCAATAATAGTTTCAGATTTCGTTTATCTCCCAGAAATAAGAACTGATATCTATAACAAAAAATAGCTGGAAGACTCGCTACATTTCATCCTTTACCGGGAAAGGTTATAAAACATTGCAGTGACAGAGTACGAACTCTGCAGGTAATTTTCCTTTCTTACTGATATTTCGAATTTTACAACAATTTTAACTAAAACTGATGTGGTATGGTTTAGTGGGTAACTAAAATAAAGCAAACGGGCAATCTACAAGGAGTTATTTTGCCTATTCTCTTTCTAACACAAGCGGTAATCCGATATATATTCTCAGTAAATATGGATTTTAGCATACATTATCACCCTTTTTGATGTAGCTTAATATAATATGAACTGTTTACCGATATTGCATGAAACAATGCTTTGAAATTTATTAAAGCATTGTTTCAATACCTGCTTTAATAAATCATTCGATTAATAAATCATACATGCTTTAATAATCATCATAATTCACTTTTTTTACTAATAATATTTTAGTTATTAATGTGGCTTAAATCAACATAGTTTTTTCTATGTGTTCAATGTTAAAATTTATTAAATTTATTAAACTTATTAAACTTATTAAATTTATTACGCTTTAAAATTTATTAAAATGTATTAAAGCATTTCAAATTTATGAAAGATGAAACCGAATCTTCCTAAAATTTTAGAGTTTCTGTCCGGTGGTTCACAATTTTTATGTATGCCAAGCAGTTTACAATATTACCTTTAGGTTTACAATATTACCTTTAGGGTTACAATATTACCTTTAGGCCAATATTACCTTTAGGCAGGCGGTCCTCCTTTAAAGTCCTCCCTGATTTTAGGTTCTAGGGAATTTACCAATTTAAAACTTCTTAACGATCGAATTTCTTAACTTTAATTTTATTTTACAAGGACGCGGTGGCCCGGTCAGCAAAGGCGTCGATCCAGTGATCTACAAGTTGCTGGTTCGATACCCGATCGCGACAAAACCGCCGAAGTGTACAATAATGGCTGCTGGTGCACGGAAAAAAAACTGTCGTAGCTGCGATGTCCTCCAAGTTCTCATACGATACTTCTGGATGTGCGAGGTCAAGTGGTCCGTTCTCGTTACTTAACTCGGTTCAAAATTACGGGACCGGTGTATTTCAAACAGGTAGAGCTTGGGCCCACCCCCTTGTGGTGTACTCAGGGCAACGCATGCGACAAAGTGGTCGCACACTTCTGGCTTCTCCCGGAAAAGAGCATACGCTTAGCTCTCAGGCATTGGAGAAAAAAAATCTCACAATGACGCGAACTAGTTAAGCAAGCCAAATGGTTACGGGAAAACTGTTGAAGACCCCTAATTTATATACAGAACTTTCCTAACTTAATCAATTCACAGAGAGTTTGAGGCATGCGCTTTTAGAATTATAGCACAGACATACAAAATAAAAAGTTCTTCTTAATGCATGCACACCACTTATGAACCAGGTATGATAACTTAGTAACTTTTCGTATGAAACCTGATATCTTAGAATACCTCAGCCTTGATATAAACAGTTTCAATACGTTACAAGATATTTACCAATGGTTTTCCTACTAAAACATTTCATGATGACAGTTCAGATCAAAGTAATAATAAATTTCCTAGTTTGACTAACTATGGCATAATTTTATAAAGACGACATTTTACATAAAACATTGCATCCAGAAGAAGATGAGACGTGAGCGAATCCTTGTAATTTCTTAATATGAAAGATGTGATGGATCATTTTTACACATATTTCAAAATTTAATGATGCGGGTATTGTTTTACATAGTTTTAAATTAGAAGGTATTTTGAGCTGAGAATATATATGTCTGATATAGGTATTTGAAAAGGACTCCAATAAAGTTTTATTAAACCACATGAAATAACAATGCACTTGACTAATTTTTAAATCTTATATTTGTAAATTATAATTTTTAAATCTTAAATTTTTAAACTATATAACTAAATAAAATGAAATAAATGATGATAACAGATCAATCATACTGCTTACTATCTTTTACTATTATGAGAAGCAAAATATTTTAATTTCACTTTTCTTACTAATAATATTTTGGTTACTATGTTGATTTAAGAGACATTAATATTTTTATTTGTAGACAGTTTTATTATTTTTTAAAATTTTACAACATCATATAATGTTAAACAAAGAAATCCATAACAAAGAAATGTAAAACTACAACGTTTCTTTTTACTTAAAATCAGACTGCATGTTTATGATCTTGAAATAATTTTAGAACAAAAATTAGAAATACAATTTTTATAAGCAATGACAATTAAAGTTATATATATATACATATATATTTCAGTTTTAAAAACTGAATGCTTCTATCATTATTATTAAAATAAGCTTTTTTTTCAAGATATGTTTAGCAAATTTATAACTTAAATATTGCTTACCCTACATATATAATCCGAAACCGTCAACAGTTAGTTAAACGTGAATTGCTTTATTAAACTATTTTGCTAGGACAAACATTCAATATCCGAGTTTGAATTGTGGCTCAGGCTTTACACTCTCAATTTTATTAATATGGTTACGTATTATAAAATAATCACATTTCATACAATCACTCAGTTTTAAATACATTTCCATGTTCATAATTCAGAAATTACTGTCATATACAATGTAGTCAGTTTCTTTATGAACAGAGTGTTAAGATAAATTTTTGTTGGAATTGTGATATTTTAGTATATGCTTTTTGCTTTTTATTATAGTTGTAAGAGAGATTTCGGTGAAATATAAAACAGCATTTGCGCGTCACATTTATCGAAAGCAAAAAAAAAAAGCCATAATTCAGACATTTTACAATCACAGTAGACACACACTGAAAAGATACAATTATGATATTCACGAAAACATTGTAGAAAGCCGCTCGGTATAATAATAGACCTTTTTTAAATAGACTTGTGTGATCTACAATCACATATTTACCTTTGCTAAATTATGCCACGTTCACTATCTTTTGAAGTGAAGTCGACTTAAAAAAATGCAAGGGTTTGAAATTCAAGCCAATTATGTTCAGCTGCTTACATACTGCAAAAACATGCTTTTCGCTGTCTATATATATTAAGCATGGATGCACATGAAGCATGACTTAATTTGTACAGAGTATAAATATGGTTTATATGAGAATTTTCTGCTGAAAGAAAAGAAATGAGTACTTGCGTAAATAAGTCTGGTTATCTGCTTCTGCCTCTACAACATTTAAATATGTTTTTAACATTACGGGAACTTTGTCAAGGTAAGTGCAACACATGTTTTAAAAAAGGATTTAATTGGATTCAAATAATTCATTATTATTATTTTTAAGAACACTGTAAATCCTTGAGAAGGCACATACTTTTATACAAACTACCTGTTCCTGACATTTTTCCATGCCTATGTATACAATGAAATTAAGAGGCACAATTTAAGAAGGAACGTTTAAAAAATTGCAATATCGGAAGTACTTGAAATATGTTCGAAATCGAATTCTGCATGCATATCAAATTTATGGAGTGAATTTTCTATTTTTAAAATGTACACTAAGTGCCAATTTTGAAGTAATTTATGTTAACTATAACGATGAAAAATTACTTTAGATAGTTATTTGTAAACAAGCTAAATATATATTTCTTTTAACGCAGTTAAAAAGAATGTTTCACTGAATACTTTACTTTAGTTAGCTAATATCTACTAAGACTTAATAATGTTTTAGCATAATCATGTTGTAATCGTCTCTATAAAATTGGATATAATTCATTCATAGATTTTGCAATAGCTATCTTTTACTTCTCTTTTAACAAAAAAAGAGGGCATTCTAAAATCAGTATTATTCTTATGGACAGGAATTTCTTCTCTTAATACCGTTATGTTGTAAACTACGAAATGTTTTAGAGAACCATATTTATAGAAAATAAGCTTCCCATTAATTGTTAAGCAGATATATATTCGTACTTTTTTATTCATAACTGAAACAACAATGATAGGTTTGAAATATTCCAATTTTTGGTGCCGTTAGCTTTGATTATTCAACTGAATATCGTGACTTATCTGACTTGCAAAGCAGTTTTTTTTTCTTCTGCTTAACACCGGTGACAAAAACTCGATTGAAAAACGGGGATGAGTAAATCTTTTCAAATGTGTTTTATTCACTACAGGCAGAAGCAGTTTTAATTGTTTCCGGTCAGTTTTCGAACGTGAGAGAACTAGGTGTATTATATACATATAACAATAGATAGTTAGATATGTACAAGTTCAAGAGACATGCAAGTCGAGAAAGAAATTGTAAAGCTCTATACATTCTATGATTTTGATAAGCAGAAAAATTGGTTAAAAACTATCTTCTCTCACAAGTTAAGAAGTTTGACATCTTTTATATATTTGTGACCACCACTTACAAAAAGTCATTAAGGCTTCATACAACATGCTAAAAAATCTTTATAAACTGAAACTAGAGGGAAAATTTAGGCAACTCTAACTGTTTAAATAATAAAAGAAACATTTATTAGAAACGTAGGAAAACTATAAAATGTCGTATAACATGTTTAATAGTTTGCCCCTTTTGTGATTATAATTTACTTACTAACCCTTTTTCATAAAGGGTAAAAATGCTTATTGCCTGTCATTAAAATAACTCCGAAGTTTATAATCTAGGTAATATTTTTCCTTGTAAATTATGTATGTATTAAACATAAAAGTCTTCTATGATAACGTTATTTCAACTCTCAAGGAAAAATACATATTAATATTTAAAAACAGAATTATAACAAATAATACCAACTTTTTTTCTGCCAAAATACAAAATAAGCTATCTTACATAAATTGAATATAAATTTTACAGAACTTTAATATTATTTTTTTTCTATTTTCGGTAGAGAAAAACATGACTGCAAATTTTGATGTTGTCTGTATTATTAAAAACAAAAAAATATTCATCTACAACGAAACCCCGAATCAAGATTTATATCGAGACATTAATTACCATGTCATCATCGAAGTTGGCCAACTCGGATACACATATTCAGAATAATTGTGTTTTTAGAGATTCTCTCAATATTAATATTCATAAATATTTTAAATCTTAAATTTGTAAATTATTCCCTTATGAATTTGATATCAGGTATATATTTCACTAAAATGTGTATTTACATTTCAAAAATAGAATTGGTATAAATGTACGGGTAATATAGATATCTCTTTTCAGTTCATCACACTGCACTTTTAAGCATGCAAATACAAGTTCCTGATAAAAGCTCATACAAGTACTCTTGTTTAATCTAATTGCAAATGATTTTTTTGTATGTAATTCTAATACTTGATACGAATAATATCAATAAAATTCATCGATAAAAATAAAGATAATTTATCTGCCTACTTCTGCAGAATCTCAATTACAAATGTATTAATATACAAAATCCTTTTTCTCTAATATTTTAATTTCTTAATAAGGAAAAATTAAAAATTTCTGTGTAAAGAATACAAAAGAATAAAAACCTTAAACGCATACTTTACTTTTTAATATATGTAAAATAATACCATTTATCTGCAAATTATAACTTGAAAGTGTCACTAGGAGTTAATGCTTAAAAGAAAATGAAGCAAATTGTCTGAAAATTAAATAGCATTTTAATTAAAATCGATGAATATCACATTAAAAACCCTGTCTTTAAAATTAATAATCTAGTTGCAGTCAGGAATTTGTATTAAATTAATCAGTTTTGTGACAATTTACTATCATCTCAAATAATAAAATATAGAATTGGAATCCTAAAGCTTTGGTCCGAATGGATTGACACGATACTATGTTTTGTGATACTGTTAGAAAGCGTCATTGGCTTGTGGTCCATATATATATATCATTTTGAAAATTAAATAGAAAACGGTGTTTACATATGTATTAGTATACAAATTTTCAAATCTATAGTTACGGTAAGAGCAAAATCTTATCAACAGGGAATGTATGAGTTTTCAAATGTGAGATACTTTTGGAGTGAATTTTTTAAAAAATATTCCTAAATCCACGTCACTCCTCTAGAGACTCCGCCGTTACCTAAATTTTCCCTAGAAACCCGATACTACAGAAATCTAGAAACTACAGTTTATTCGAGTAATTTTTGGGCTTGAATATTAATGCCAAAATTTTCCTCTGAGTTTCAAGGACTTTGGCTTATGGGCTCTGTACTGAACGGTTATTTTCTAAAAGGACGGTTTTTGAAATATATTTAGCAATTGCTACGAAAGCTTTAAATTTTACTAGAGGTGCGGTTGAAACTTTAAGTTCAAAAGTGTTGATATATATATATAAGAAAAAAAATTTCAAGAGGATTCCCCAACCAACGTAAAAAAAAAAAAATCCTTTCATTTTCTTAACGTTTTAACTCTTTGTGATTTCGAGAAGGAAAATAAGAGGCCGATGATGATAGAGAAAGAGGAAAATTTTGTGATGTTTACTGTTTAAAACAATAACTTTGATATGATAATTTTATTGACACGAGTTTCGCAATTTTATCAAAATCATTTTCTATCACAGCTTATCTCGTGCTGAGAAATATTTTTTTTAGCATTGCAGTATGTTTTGTTGCACTAGAGCTAAAAAAATGAACAATTTATTGCCGAGAGATTAAAAAATAATCATACCAACTGTGGGTTGTAAACAGTAAAATTTGCTTTTATTTAGGTGATTGGTAATTCTGGGCGGTATTTTTTTTTAGATAATTATGTTAAAGATACTTTAAAAATTTCAACGCATTATGTGATGCCTGAACAATCTTTGCCTATCAATATTCTGAAAGGTGCAAGTTGCGTGCCTTTCAGAAGGTACGTTTTGGAGTAGTTTTAGCATCTATATGTGTAATTCATAGCGTAAAAAAAGAGAAAAACAGTTTTTTGTTACTTCATCGGACCTATCTGCCTTTCAAGAAGCACAAATTTGATGGAAATTGTAATCTACTAAGACTGTAATCTACTAAGACTGTAATCTACTAAGATTGTAATATACAAGAGCCATGAAATTAAGATGACCCAAACATAACTTTTATAATATTTACTTAAATACAGAACGAATTACAGAACGAAAAGTTATCAATATTTTAAGACTACAGGGAAAATTCCCGTAAAAAATTTATTACGTTCTTAAATTTAATAGCTAAAGATATTGTTATGAACCTTTGTTCAAGCATATAAATATCTATTGAAAGATCACTGTATGAGATTAAATATAATTACGTGGCATTATATACCCAAATATTTTAAAGAAGTTACTGAAGGATTTATATTCACAAATGAACGTTAACATAAATTTAATACTTCCCAATTTATCGATTTTTCATGTGATTTTACATTTGGTCTCTCATAATTTTCCTTACACTTTTATCTGCTTTTGATCAAGAATCAGAAGCAGAAAAAGACATTCCTTCGATGCCCACTGATTAATCGATACATTTTTGTGATTTTTTTTATGCTTCTGCGTGTAAGGATATCATGGCATAGAGAATTCATGGAAAATCATTGGTGGCCAAAGATGACAGATGAATTGGCATTCCTCAGATTTCTCATAAGTATGATGATACCAATATGTATATATGATATGGCTCTTTTTCTTTGTTTCTCAAGACAGAAGACGAATTCTTTCGGTATATATCCACATTTTATATATTTTTGGGGGAATATATAAGCAGCAGCAAAATTTAGAGAATGTATCTGCTATGCAGGCAAAACTGTGCGTTTTTCAACTAGCACGAGCCATCAGCGTATACAAACAGCACCATTTGTTCCTGTTAACTGGAACATAGTGGAACTGAGAAATATAAATACCTGTTAGAATAACTCACTTATTACTTTAGATTATGTTACCCAGTGACTCTGGTTTGTGGCAGAAATCTTGTATTTAAAATTTCTGCCACAAACAAGAACATATTTCTGCCTTCAGAAAGCTCTTTTATAAGAAGTGATCAGTATAAAATGGAACGAAGAAAACACCCATCTCCTTGTTAGCAGTTCTGAGCAAATTCACAAAATCCTTTGACTGCGTCATGCTTAAGCGCCCATAACAATACTGACTGCAATAAATTTCTGCCGCATTATCATGTAAGACATCTCGGTTATTTACTATCTTATTCTAGAGTGTCAATTACGCGTGGGCTCTATATTCGTCCAAATCTATACTTATATATAAAGAGAGAGCGATTTTGTACGTGGAGGGTAATCTTCAGAACCACTGTACCTATTTGAAAAATTCTTTCACTGTTTGAAAGGTACAGTATTCCAGATGGACATAGGCTATATATTATGTATATCTAATCAGTAGAAATAAAGTTAGGGGCTTAATCCTAAAAATCTCCATTGTTACCGCTACTGTCCTCTACCGCTTTTTGTGCCGCTAAAGTCTTCAACGATCCTTAGCGTGGTGTTATCTATACTTATATATAAAGAGAGAGCGATTTTGTACGTGGTGGGTAATCTTCAGAACCACTGTACCTATTTGAAAAATTCTTTCACTGTTTGAAAGATACATCATTCCAGATGGACATAGGCTATATATATTATGTATATCTGATCAGTAGAAATAAAGTTAGGGGCTTAATCCTAGCAATCTCCATTGTTTCCGCTACTGTCTTCTACCGCTTTATGTTCCGAAGATTTTAACGATACTTATCGTGGTGCTATCGCGGTGGGCTTCTGTTCTGACGCTAGCGGTTCGAACCTAGCCGTTCTACGGCACGCCTTTTTCTTTAAAAAAATTTATTTTAATTATTCACTACATAAAATTAATTTAAGGTATTATTTAGGTTATTATTAAGGTAAAAAAAGATTTACAATTTATTGGCTATCAATTGGAAATTTATTGGTATAATATTTTGTTCAACCCGGACAAAGTCGGGACGGGCCGCTAGTGTTTTATAAAGAGAAAATTTATTTTCATATGATTATCTACACCAGTGGTGGTTCCAGTCGAGAGATTTGGGGGGAGGTATCGTCGGGTCTTAGGGTTATATATATATATATATATATATATATATATATATATATATATATATATATAAATGAATAAATAAATATATATATATATATATATATATAACAAATAAACATCCTCTCATTTTAAATTTCAACTCATTTAATAATACGCCTAGTATTATATAATTTAGGCTATGAAAAAAAATCACCAGGCATTTTTTTTGGGGGGGGGAAATTGCCCTACTTCACCCCCCTTGGATCCTCCATTGATCTACACACAGGAAAGAAACTATCATTTCCCTTTACGGCGCTACATCTGGTCAATTATAACATACATGTATTAAATCTTATTTACCTCTCTTTATTTTAACTTTTCCTACAGTAGCTCTTGAGAATCCAGTTAATAAAAGAGTTAGAGCAACAGTCAATCGGTGAATAATAATCAAATTAATTGATGTAAAAATATCAACACTTCTGCAAATAAAGCTTCAATATCTTATACATATTTCTATTGCAAGTAATGTGCTCGTAATATGCAGTGAGAAAATGTGTAATTTTTATTTACAAATCCAACTAAAGTAATATGTGTTCTAAAAAAATTCTACTTGAAAAGTAAGAGTGAATGCAATGAACCTAATTCATCGTACTATATTTTGATCCTAGACCCTACAAAATTCTTATCACTAAGACTAAGTTTTTACATTATATATACTTTCAAGTTTTGTTCCAATTGTTCCCCCAAGTGATTTCATACATAGAAATCAACGACACGTTCTATCTAAAAACGAGTTTGCTCGAGTTAAATGGCAAACCATTTTCTTAAATGTGCTCGAGATCATGTGCTGCTAAAGTTATGTAACAGAAACTAGTTTCTGGTGAAAGGAAAAAAAATAAAGAAGGTTTGTGCATTTTTATAGAATATCCACATACTAAATGATATATTTCCATTGAATTGACTTAAAAGTATTTGGTGTAAAGTGAAGGTGCACATATAATGAAACGAATTAAGACAATTATGATATAATGGAATCTATCATACGTGCGGATTTTATTTGCTACATTGAGTGCCTATGATAGAGATTAGAATATGTAAAGCGGTCTATAGTTAATTGAAATTTAAGCTAAATGTAAATATGTATGCAGTGGGAGAAAATGTTTTATAAAATATAGTAAAATAGCTCGTATACATTTTGAAAGTGAACTTAAGTGGCTTTTAAAATGTGAAGTTTACTGAAACGTCCAGTCGATATTGTATATAGTCTATAATTGAAAACAGAACTTACACTTAAGATGTAAGAAGGATTTAAAATTTTTATGCTTAATCAAGATAGTAAATTGTTAACAGGCTTCATATTAAGATTTGCTTCATATTCAATTTCGGATTTTCAAACATTTTTAAATAAAAAGTTACCACTGTTCATTTACTGATCGCTATGATTTGATCACTAAGATTACTACGGTATCACAGATCACTATGATCGTCAAATCTGATTCTATATGTCTGCTTTTAATAGTTTATAATAATTTTTAACGAACCCTAAATTCAAAAAACTAGTGCCATTCAATTTTGGCCTTAAGTGTCTGATTTTTAAAAATTTCCTTGGGATACTGCTGAATTTTTGCTTCTAAGAATTTTCGCTATCTGTTTATCCTGTTGGCCCCTCATAGTTCTACAACTTTTATGTGAAAGAGTGTCGAACTTGCTCTAGATAAACTATGAAAAAAACTGTATATATTTTCCTAACTGTGTCTTCGAGATATCTAGCAGAGGTGTAGCAACAATTATCACTGCATACAATCACGAAGAAAAAATAGTTATACACATTTCTGGTGCATTCAAAAAAGACGAAAATTCAAAACGATCTAGTCTCGATGCCACCGAAAACGAACAAAAAATATATGTATAAGTGTATTCAATGGAAATATATGAACAGGCCTTGGAAGTCTAAATCTATAAAGAGTACAATTTAAGAAAATATATTACTTTCTCTATACGAAATATTTATAAAAAGGCGAATAAAAGTGCTATTGGAAATTTTGTGAGAACATTTTAAACGGTGCAATTTATAAATTTACAATTTTACAACTAAATAATTGTGCCTTGGTTTATTGAAAATACTACATTTTTTACATTCATCATACAGCATGATTACATTGCCATGACATAGCCATTTTAACCAGTGTCAGGTAACTAGTGGTTTTTTTTAACTATAGTTGATATGAAATATAAATTTTTCCAAAAGTTTATAAATTTGTCATCAATGCATGGTGCGTTTATCGTTTTAAATAGTGTGAAATTAAAAAAAAGAAGAGTTCTATGATACATAGATTCACGAAAGGAACCCAAAAAATGAATACACATCTCCAAAACGACGTCTGTTGACGTCTACTTGGTGGTAGGATGAAGAAAGGATGGAACAGATATTTACATCTCATTCAGGTATCTGAAGGTTCAGCGGAAAAATAAACAATAAAATGTACAAGATGACAATCAACAAGGAAAGAGGAATATATGAATAAATTAACTACACGTAAGTTTAGTTGTACTGTACAGTTCAAACATTAACCATGAAAAGTTGAATATAAAGATGGCGATAAAAGAAGAGGAAAATGGTTAGAGATTCACATGAAACGCAGGCAACCGATTTGATATCGGTTGTACGTATTATATTCAATATTCTACATGGAAAATTTTGTATTTCAAAAGTGCTTTCTCTGCTTCAAACTTCATCTTCATCTACCTAAAAAAAACAATGGCAGCAAATCAATGACAACATTTCAAACAAATCATTATGTTAATGACATATACGGAAACACTGTACGTACTTTTTTAAAGTAACTTTGGAGAAATATTGTCTGTCAAAAATGAATATTAATCAAATTTTTAACTTGCATGTTTTCTTTAAAGTTTGCAAACTAAATTCCGAAAAAGTTATAATGAATGGTAGCTAAACTTTGCATTATATGTAGACTAGCTGAATACCCGTGCTTCGCTACGGAGTACATTTTAGGATAATTACAATGAAAAAATAATGAATTGCTTTAAGATAAAGCTCTAAACAAGCACACTTCATCTATTACAATAGTAACAACAGTTTGATGAACTTTTTCCCCGTCAATATCTACATATTTCCCAACCATTTTTTGGAAACGTTTCTTATTCAAAGTATCGGTTAAATAAAACAGTAAATGTATGCCAATAATGTATGCAATATTTATCAATGTATGCAAAAAATGCGTATATTTATAAAAAATCGTTTTATATAAAAAAAATTCGTAACGGATATTTTTATAGACAAAATAATGTAGAAGAAAATATTCAAATTAAATACAAAGGTCAATGTATGCAATTAATGTAAAAAAAAACAACAAACTTTATTTATAAAAAAATAATAATTTCAGGTAGTCTTTTCTAATGAAACTACCGCGGGTTATTAACGTAGGATTACTTTGGCTACTTTTTGGCTACCTTATTATGGGAACACTCTATAGGTGAACGAACACTGTCTCCTGTGAGGGGAATCTTTGGAGAGGCTAGCTACCGTTTAGGTACGTTACGGAGTAAACGCAACATTAAATCTGAGTCACTTAAACGTTAATTTAAGACGTATAACGAAAAGAAATAGTTTGCAAAGGATAAATGCTCCTCTGGAAAGCTATTCCATGTCGTTATAGGGATTAATATGAAAAAAAGCAGCAAAACAGAAATACTGTATATTTGGTGATTAATGATACTTAGTTTATGTTCAGATAATCCGCCATTTATGGACACTAGAAAGAAAAACGTGTCAGTAAAAAAAGGGTGCGAATGTAAATGTACAAAATGCATCTATCAGATATTTCAGTTATATATATGAGTAAATATTTTGCATGAAATAAACATGTTCATAGTTACGGAGATACACTAAAAGTCTGCACATAATTTAATTCTACATAAAATTTAAAATTTAGTTTTATAAAAATCAACTGACTGAACAGTATGTTGAATTGGATTATCGGGGTTTAGCATTTAAAGTTTGCGCTTGCCTCGATGTGATTAAAACGGAATTACTTTCAAACCTCCTTAACGCTTTCAGAAATTCAGTGTTGCCGGAATTGTTAATTTTGTTCTTCTCACACTTCATTTCTTCTTCAATCTATCTTTCCCTACGATTCTACACCCCTGTGGAGGAAATGTCACTGACGTTGTTAAATACTTTCCTCCTTTCCACTTTAGTCACATCATCGTTTTTACCACGCACCCATTTCTCAGTCGCTTCCGTAAACGTGACCTTTTCCGTTACAGAATGCAAAATTTTCGACTCCTCATCTCTGTCTGGAAGAATTTCAGTGGTGTAGTTGTTTAAAAAATTGACAGTCTGCAGCTTTTTAGAATTGAAAGAGCAGTACTTTTTGCGCTTTCTTTATGTGGAACTTTAGGATATTAATTAAAAATAAGCATCCTTTCATATTGAGAAACTTATGTTAATGAGGTCGCTGCTTTTAATCAGTCTTTATTTTCTACTTACCGAAATTGTTGATGATCATTCAATGAATATATAACGCATAAATGCGTGTTTATGTACATATATTTACAAAGGACAAGGTCCTTCTGGACCCTTTATTGTTTTTAGACTTTTTAGATATTTTTGGTTTCATGGAGATTGCCTAGCCTTGCTAGACAATCTGGGATTAGTTAAAAAAATTACATATATAGGTAAAACGTAAATATTTTGAAATGTTATATAAAATTCAAGAGCAAATAATGGTATAAACATGCAGATATATACGAATTCCTTTATCTTTTCTAACCGGAATGGCGGATTTAAAGTAAAAAAGTACTGTTATTTTAATATACTGATAGCTAACTGAGAACTTTTAGAACATTTAAAATGTATTGTAATGCCACCCACATCGAATAGTGATTAACTCATTGTTCTTCCACTGCGGGATCCCCGATTCAATTCCCGGATAAGACTTGGACGTTCCCGTGTTGTCCACCCATAGGGAGCATGCACTGTTGGCTCTCCTGTAGATGGTGGTCCCAAAATATAAGAACGAAATCGCAATGTAGGTGGGTAAATGTCCTCAAGACATACATTTTTTTCTGACGTGGCAGATGCTATCGTAGTTAATTTTATAATAATGTTTTATTACTTTGCAATTTTATATAAAAATTTGAGAATACTGCATTTAACCCTTTGAGGGATGCCTTTTGCACAGTGCAAACGCCTAAAACTAGTCTTTATTTCACTTGCATTCAATGTATTCCAGTTAAATAAGCAGAAAAATGGTTCGTACTGCCATCTGTTATCAGTTTAAAGAAGTAAAATCATTTTGCAACCTTTAATTGAAAAAAAATTCAAAATTCTTTATTAAAAAAAAATAAATTTGGAAAAAATCTGCACCGTGAAAATGGGGGAAGTTGTTGCTCCTTAAAGGGTTAAAATATGATAATCTTTTCGAAACCTTTCTAGAATTATTCAAATTAGTTCCCATAAGTAAGCCACCAAAAATAAATTATTTTTAACGATTGTTTATCTTGCCGTAAATTAAAAATAACTTCCGAAATTTCTAAGCTACACTATTTTAGTTCAAAATGACTGAATTATGCTTCAAATAGGCTATGCATTATATTTGACAAAATTTTGAAATCCTTCTCCCCCTTGAAAAAAAAATGCTAAGAAAAATAATTTGTTGTGAATTAAAAACAGAAAATAATGGTTCAAGAGTTTTAACTTCATTTTTAAATTTATTTATCTAGTATATGGGGCTGATTTGTATAGAACAATTTTTTTAATAATGGAAACTAGTTTGTTATCAATTCCATTGAGAGAAAAATGTATGTTAGTATGCAAATCAAATTTATCAATCTTCTAAGATTCATATGTAATAAAAAAATATTATTTTATATTTAATGCAAATTTTATTCAAGATTTTATTCAAGACTAAAACTTTGTTTTTTCAATGTTTTTTCCAATTTTTTAGTATCCCGAGACAATTTCAAAATTTTGTTTGTTAAACTCCTAATTAAATTATACAATCATCTTAAAGAATTTTTTTTTAGAATTATATCCTATTTCCCTTTTCTTAGGATAGAAATAGAATGTATTTGATTTTTCAATTGAGTTTTTTTTAGTTATAATATTTCAAAATCTCGGCAGACACATGCATATGATTTTTATTACTTTGAAATTAATTTGAAAGGTAAATTATAGGTTATGAAACGTTAGTAAATGAATAGTTAAGGTATTATTTTATCTTCTTTGATTAAATGAGTTTTATGCAGGTTGATTTTGTAAAGGCCATGCGTCATCAGTATATTATATTGGTACTTTAAAAAAAATTGACCAGAGATGACCGACTTGGTTAGGCCTTCTGATGAAGAGACCGGGCGATTGCCTCGTCATTTTGGTTGATTTTTTATGCTTTTCTTTTTTTTAAATTTCAATTACTTCTATAGAATCTTGTATTTATGTTGCGTTGAACGCTCTTTGCAGAATTCTGTTAACTTATTCGACAGTTAGTATCTTCATTTTATTTATATAATTTGATATTTTTGTTTCTTGGGCTCTTATTGCTAACAGTAATAGCTTTACTTAAGATATATTTGAACGGTTTGATTTTTAGTTTTGAAAATGTCTGATAACTATAATACAATATGTATGTAAGGATGTACTGTAGTCCAATATTTTTTCTTCTTTTGATAAGCATCCGGTATTAACCCTTCAGCGGGGAAGCAATTATTTGCAACTCCGGCAGAAGAGCGAGGTACAAAGTGCAAAGTCTGTTTCTACCTTGATTATTCCTTTTACTAGAAGGTAACCCGTCATTTCGACGTCATAATACTAAAAATGACATCATAATGGAAAAAAGTATAAGAAAGTTAAAAAATATCCCGAATTATCTAACAATATTGCATTTAATCCACACCTTGTAAAAGCAAACCCTTTCATTATTTTTTATTTAGTTAGTTTTTCATGCGATTGGAGTAGTAGACTGCCATCCAGTTTTTTACAGCTATGAATACTTGAGCTACTTGATTCATTCACATTCAAGTTTGTTTACTTTCAGAATTCATCGCAAAAGTAAACAGATTTTTAAAAACTGCTAAATATACAGCTAAAAGCATCCAATTTTTTTTAGTTCTGAATGTTTTATAGAAAAATAGGCTGAACAAATGTGATTTGATGGAGAAGATTTTAGTTTTTAGGTAAGAAAAAATTCTGATCCACATCTGAAATTGAAATTAAGCCTAACCGGCTGTTTGTTTACTGAGGGCTTCAATTGAAAGATGAGTACAGCCCGGAAGTGTTATACAGAGACAACGGCTATTATATATATAATTAAAGGCCAAAGAATGCAGATGCAATCGCTTTATTTCAAAACTGTCCGGTTTATTGGATCTAAGGACAACTTGCGGATGGATTCCTATTACGTCCAGAAACCTAAAAAACAATGAGATTGTCCATCTTCGTGATATGCGGGATATAGTGTAATAGCTGCACATTGGATCGACTACATGGACTCCTGCTTTTGTCGTACTGTAATCCAGTATAATCGCTGGTTTACCACGGTTAAATCACGACTAACAATGAATGGAAATGAATACAAGGGTCAGAAAATCAGATCTACGTTAGAAAGGGTGTAGCTATAAATAGAAACGGCTTAGAACATTCAACCCTTACATGTAAAAACAAGCCATTCAAAATTACGAAAATGTTGTACTATGTACACGGTCGCGCCCCCGGAGGAGTTAATCTTACTAAACGATACAAACTGCACTGATTTCATCAAAATAATGTATGTTATCGTGAATATTTCTACAAACGCAGAAAGATTAATACATAAACTTAAGCTAATTACTTTTTCCCCGTTGAATCGAACGTTTAATAATATTTACTGATTCAATGAATCTTTATTCTTAAAATAAATATACAGAATTCCTGATACGTCTTTTGTTTTGATACTGCCTGCCATTGAAATTATTTTGTGATATTCACAATAGATATACCTGTAAAATACAAATTTCTGCAAAATATCCGCTACTTCTTGGAAATTTCTTGTGCGTTTGAAGGATCAGTCATATCAGTCGAAAGGATGTAATGTATATTGTATTTCTTGTTTAGACAGAAATAGCATAAAGAGTATGACAAGACAAGCGACAACTTAAATGCAAATGTTCAGTAGCATTTTACACAAAACAGGGGTTATTAAAGAAACAAGTATACGCAAGTGTTAAATATCTGTTTACAAATATTTTTGAGGCTATTTCTATAAACATTTTATTATTCAGTTTCGGAGTAATTTTATAATGAAAAAATAGCGCAGTTCGAAGTCCATGCATTCGACATCAAAGAAAAATCTTAATTCTTCATTCAACTTAAGAAATAAAATCATAGCATTTTTATCTCCGTACAATGTCTTTCTAAAAAACAAAACCCATAATACATCACTTGAAACGATCAGTAAATAATATTTATAAGCTGTTTTACAAATTGGAATATAATGGCCATAGAAAAAATAGTTATCCTTCCGTGGTATCAACTTTTCTACATAGTTAAAAATTCAAATTTCTTCATTTTACAAAGATATTAACATATTATAGTTAACACCGTAAAAAGCATAACTTTCATTATTCCTAGACTTTGCATATATTGACTACTTTTCATTGATTTGCAAGAATAAGCTACGTTTTCCAAAGAATGGAATTTTTGTTTTATAAATCTTTATCTTTATTTAAAAATGGATTATTTTGCATGAGAATTTTTTTTCAGTGATACGTTCTACTTGTTTAACAGTAATGAAAAAAGTTAAGCCTTTAAAAGGCTTTTAAGCTTCATAGTTGAAAAGAGCAATAAAAATACATAGAAAATGATAATTTTTGGAACGCTTTGTTTCAACATTAATTTCGTGATGTGTTATTTAAATTTTTGAAATTCATAGTGGCTTTTAGCAACATCAAATTATAAATCAAAATGTTCAACGCACATAGAAATTTTTGCACATAAAAAATGTGAAATTTTCATTTTTGCAAAATGCAATTTAATTCCTTTTGCCCGAGAAATATTTCTTATTATATGAAAATTCCAATCCATAGTAAAATGGGATAAGCAACGCACATTAGAAAATGTTGTGAAAAAACGTTCCTTTTTCAAAAGAGATGAAAAAGGAACGTTTCATCTCTTCTACGTGAAATGTCATATATATTGAAATGTACCTCTCTACACCTCTGTGGGAAAATCTGCTTATTATGGAGGTGTGGCTTAAAACGTTGTTTAGAAAATGTTTTCATACTGTGTTTTACCTGAAGAAGCTACTATCATTTGCTTTGTGTCATCAGAGCAGAGACAAACGATATAGAGTGACACATTATCCAAAGTGTCAATGTAGTATATCGATTGCCACTTTATAAGTAATTTGATCAATCCATAAGTAATTTGAATGAGTTTTCAATTTTTTTAAATTATCCGACTCATCAGAGAATTTTTTTGTCTTTGAATCTGCCTACGTTCTGAGTACATTTTTTTCCAAAAATATACAGTACTAATTAAATATATATATTTTTAGTTTAAATGGGATATAAAAGCACTAAAATAAATAATGTTGGTAAAAATTTCATAACATTTTAAAATAGAGGAACTAAAATTTTATAAAGAAATCCAATTCAGTGCTTACGACAGATACCCTACACTCCATCCTATTTAATACATTTTAATTTCCTTTATACTATATGCAGGTGGTTACCAAAATAATGGAAACACCTATCAATATTAGTGGTGTTTTATGAATGTGTTTTGTATTCTTTAAAAAACAAGTCTGTCCATCGGTATTTTTAATATAATATATTGTATGCATTATTCTACTGCGAAAAATAATCGACCCAGTAATAGAAGGAAATTCACATTTTGCACACCTCGAAAATTTAATTGTGGCAATGGTTATGTACGAAAGACAGAATGTGACAGAACTGGGATTACGTCGAGATCTCAAAGCTCGGATAACTTGCAAGGGGAAAACAATTAGAGACTTTATATTGCCAACACTTGACTTCAACGCGATCGATTACGTTGACATGATTAAGTGGAATGTTTGTAATGTCACTCCGCCACCTTTTCTAAGGAATGTACCGGAGGAAGAAATGGAAGAAATGATCAAAACTGGCAGACCATTGAGTTAAGACTTCATTAGTTTTCCATGTGACACTCAAGCTGTGGAGCGTTGCGTCAAAATTGTCACCGAGGCTAGCCAAAGTGTGTGCGGTACTGAAGCTAGATATGGCTACATAAGAAAAACTTTTACTTCTACTTTTTAGTCTACTTTCAACTAGTTTTTCATGGCCCTGTTGTGAAGGTCACTTATGCAGGAATTTTCTTCAAACGCTGCCTTCAATGTGTCTGAGTTGAATAATCAAAGAGATAAGATCGCGTTGTGATGCCGATACAAAAGATATAATATCAATCTAGGATTATCCTACTGAAAATAGTGACCCAAAAATATAATAAAGGGTCACCGAATTATTGATTAATAATTTATTTACTTTATATATACTGCTTGTTTGAGTGCATGTTTTAAGATCTGCATGAAGTGGAAATCTGAACAGTTAAAATTTTATTTTTGTTTTCAGTTTTGAAAGAAAACGAAATTTAATGGCTCTAAAATGGGAGATCTGGCGATAAAATTCTCCAATATTGATTAAAATACATAGAAATACCAAGGTACAAAGAAAAATAAAACGCTGAGCAGTTAGAGTGTGATAGGAACTGTTACTTTAGTCTACTTTAAAAATTTGAAATGTTCCATTTATCATCCACAACCTTTCTGATGAATGCAGAAGGAAACTATTTGTCTGAGCGCATGCGCTAGGCGGCGTCTGATATGACGTAGACAAATATTCTTCAGTTGTAGCCAAAACGTTGCTTTGTGTGAATGTCATTCCACGAGCGGTAATTTTCCCATTTACTTTGTTTAAAATTATTTGATTGATAAAAACGTTGTTAATTACTAACAACTGGTCCGTCGTCAATGTATATGGTCTACTCACATCTAAATAGTCTATCTTAAGAGACACTATTTGAATTCGATATTAACTGTAAAATAAAAATGGATAATTAACTTTTAACTTCAGTACATGTTTTGTACAGGTAGTAACAATGAAATTTTAAAAGAATTTATTTTTCACACGTAGATGTATTATTGAAACAATTCATAAAAACGTATTTAAAGGTGAATACTTGAAACATTTCTTAAAATAATATTTTCACTAGGTTAATTTTTTGTAATACTTTTTAGCAAACAAAATCAATAGGAAAGTGAAGAGAGAAGGGGGGGGGGGTATCCCTTTTCAATTAAGAAAATAAGAGTGAAAATTAGAGTTATTAAGAAGCTTTCAGCGTAATTAAAGTTTCCTGGATGAAAGACACGATGCATTAAGCCAGTGATATTTTTTTAATGTTTTAAGCTAAAAGAGAAATATTTTTACTTGATAATAAATATAGTGCAACGAATGCTTTTTTTTCTTAGAAAAGCTTATAATTGGAGTGTTATGTTTATTAAAAGAAAACAAGACAGAAATGATCTAATCTGTAAGTGCTTGGTTTTGAAAATTGAATGACCTCGGAAAGGATTTTAAAGTGATGAGATATTTAACATGCAAGATTAAAGAAAAAATGATGTACGCAAAGGTAGTTTAAAATTCCAAATATATTTTTTTAATTTATTCATCTCGAAATATTAAAAACAAGTAAGAGCCGGATTTAGTGTGATGAATCTAATGATCTTATAGATTTTAGGAACATTACATTAGTAATTTAGAAATTAACGATGCTTGTTATTGATTATATTTGTACGGTAATAACGCTTTTAATTTCTCGAAAATTTACAAATAAGAAATAATTATTTGTAATCTTTTTTGCATGGGAATAAATGAATGTAAAGAAACTTATTTTTATTACAAGGAAATGAAGAAAAATATTGTTATCACTCAAATTTCTCTTTGAGTCAACATCATTTAAATTGGTTTTCGTTTTAGATACCATGTCGCTTAATACAGAACATGAAGATGAAATGATATATTTGACCTTCTAAGCATTTTAGAAAACTTTTCTTGTCATCTACTATATTCATCTTAGTATGACCATTTTTAAATAATATTCTAGTTCATTAACCGTAGGTTTCAGATCCAAAACGAGGTACACTGTTTGCGCGAATTCAGAAAAATACTGCGACGCGCTCATCAGTAGCGTAATTTTTAATGAGCGAAGAGACATCTTAAAAAATCTTGCATAGAATGATAGAAAAGAATTGTGGGTAGCACGACAAGGTTTTGTAACACCATTTAAATGATTATGAGATCGACTTTTAGAGATGACTTTTAGAGATCACTATGGAGAAAATTATTACACTTTATTATATATTTATATCAGGGGTTTCCAACTGACAAGTGTCCAAGGGCCGCAATCGAAAACACCTGTCTAGTAGCGGGCCGCAATTTAATCACGACCATACCCAAGACTTTTTTTCTTGAGGGAGGGGGATTTGGAGGATTTGTGTATAGTATATACTATGAAATTTTTAAAAATTCGAGGATGAACCTCCAACAACGACCTTGATTATAACTGGCCAACTTTCGTTAAATTACACAGACACACACAAAAAAAGTCAAATAAGAAGTGGGTATTTAAATAAGAAGTGGGGGTATGAAATAGAACATGAGGGAACACCCTACTTTTCATGGAATTCGAGGAAAATCAATCTTTTTTGAAAATGAACAGCATTTGGAAACAATAAATATTTTTACAAAAACATTTTTCGTTAACTAAAAATACCTAAATTGATGCTGCAAATTATTTTCCTAGAAGTCTTTGCGGGCCGCCAGTTGGAAACCCCTGATCTATATACATCTGATCTATATACCCCTGATCTATATACCCTGATCTATAACCCCTGATCTATATCTGTATAATCCTATATATAATAGCCGTTGTCTCTGTATGACACTTCCGGGCTGTACTCATCTTTCAATTGAAGCCCTCAGTAAACAAACCGCCGGATAGGCTTAATTTCAATTTCAGATTTGGATCAGAATTTTTTTCTTACTTAAAAACAAATATCTTCTCCATCAAATCCCGTTTGTTCAGCCTATTTTTCTATAAAACATTCAGAACTAAAAAAAATTGGATGTTTTTAGCTGTATATTTAACAGTTTTTAAAAATCTGTTTACTTTTGCGATGAATTCTGAAAGTAAACAACAAACTTGAATGTGAATGAATCGCGTAGTGAACTGTAAAAAATTTTTTTAACTTTCATATAAATTTTTCATTATGACGTCATTTTTAGTATTATGACGTCAAAATGACGGGTTGGATGGCAGTCTACTACTCCAATCGCATGAAAAACTAAATAAATAAAAAAAAAATAATGAAAGGGATTGCTTTTACAAGGTGTGGATTAAATGCAATATTTTAGATAATTCAGGATATTTTTTAACTTTCATATACTTTTTCCATTATGACGTCAAAATGGCGGGTTACCTACTAGTATATATGTAACACTGTTGAAAGTCTAGAATGTCAACTGGTATCTATGTCATGTCGGAACACTGTTGCCGACCATATCCGCTTGATTTTGGCCATAATCTTTGCTGCCGGATGTGGCCTCTTTCAACTCGTGACAATACTGTATACTTCATAACGTCTCTCCCGATTGAATCGTTCAATGGGAAGAAGTAACTTGCTGTACTCGAACAGTTTGCCGTCCATATCCGGACAGTCTCCAGATGCTTTTCTTACTGAGCTTTTCCTCTCATCCCTGACCGGATTATCTTTTTTTTTTCAACGGGGCTGGTACTTGTTCGGATAAACTTCAACAATTTCGCAACAAATAAATTACGTTTCCTCAAGGCGTGAATAGATTCTGCAGTTCAACAGTTCCAAATACTGCATACTTCCAAATATGGGTTGTTACAAGAGCTAAGGGTAGTGAAACTGGGGACGAGGATAGTCATCTAATTATGATACTAGTCATTCGTTACGGATATGCTGAAATGCTGCAGTTTTGACCAACCTCAAGATGGGATTGACACACTTTAACACATATAGATCTTCGCTACTTCATTTGTCAAGGAATTTTTTAAAGGATCAGAATAATACTTAACGTACACACTCAAGTTGAGACAATGATTTTTAACCCTTCAGCGGGCGCGCCAATTTTTGGAACACAAGCAGGCGCGCGTGGCACAAAGTGCACCGTCTCTTTCAACCTTGATTATTCCTTTTGTAACAAACTTTTTTTTTGAAATTGAAAATAATATTATTGCGTTTTATGACAAGATATAGAATGTTTATAATATTGTGATATATTTATAATTAAAGGCCAAAGAATGCAGATAGAATCGCCTTATTTCAAAATTGTCCGGTTTATTCGATCTAAGAACAACTTACCAATGGATTCCTATTATGTGCCTAAAAACAAAAAAAATAATTGTCCATCTACGTGATTTGCGGGATACTGTGTAATAGCTGCGCATTTGATCGAGTACATCAGCTCCTGCTTTTGTCGTATTGTAATCCAGTATAATCATTCGTTTACCACGGTTAAATCACGACTACCAATGAACGGAAAGGAATACAAGGGTCAGAAAATCAGACCTGTATTAGAAAGGGTGTATCTATAAATAGAATCAGCTGAAGGGTTAATGGTTGAAACGTACATGGGTTTTGATTTCGAAACTTCGTCAATAGAATTTTCGATCTTTCAACTGATGACGAATAAGCACGTCACATTTAATCGTAATGGATAAAGTATTATATAGTTCCTTTTAGAAAGGACATGTAATTAAATTTAGACAGTACCACATTGGTTTATTTTCAGTCACTGGAAAGAACTCTATTAGTGTCACTTACTTAAAGATAAATGATGTTGGCACGTTATTTCCTCTTTTTGAAGAAGAAGAAAGAAAATTTTGATTTTTGTGAAGCTGGAGGCGCCATAAGCATCGGCATCTGATTTTTCTGGGTTATGTGTATCTGCAGAAAAAAAAAATACCTCCTAGTTTAAACTCATGAATACAAACACACATATTTATATATAATGAATATATATAAATAATAATAGAATAATACTCAGAATGTCTCCTAACTAGTATTTCTAACAACTGCTTTTGCTGTTGACGTAAAAGTTAATGTACGATTTCGAAATTAATTAATTCTAGAAACTTTACAGTTAAAAAAAAAACTCAAAGAGATTGAATACTACGTCATGTGGGGATTAAAAATATTTTCATTTTTGGAAATGTTGTCGTAGCCAATTCCCTCTAATTAAAAAGTTTTAGAAGACAATTAATTTAATAAACGTATAATTGTATATGCGTGTGTAATTATATATGCTTCAGAAACGTATATATAATGTATAATTATATATACGTGTCTGGGATGGTAATGAAGGTTTAATATAAATTAATAGTCATGTTATTAAAAATTAAGTCTTGTACAAATATAATCACGTTTATTACTGTGTTTGAGACCGTAATAAAGCTTTAATATAAAAACAGATTAATTAAGCAAAGTGCATTGTGAAACTCTTTACGGTAATTTTAACTTATACAGTTTTATGGGTGGGTGGGTTTGTGACAAATATTGAACAGTCTTTGCCAACAAATATAACAAAACATTAACACTTATGTTTGATTTTTAAACTTATTATCAATAATACATTTTGCTCGCTCCCTCTTAACCAAATTAGTACGATGTGTCCGGGGTCATGTTTTACATGTACGATGTGTCCGGGGTCATGTTGTCCGGGGTCATGTTAATTTAAGCGCATTAAGATGGCTCTCAAATAACTAAATCCTATCTTCGCTAACGTTCAATTTAAATCAAAGTATTAAAAGTGTATACATTTAGATAATGATTGCATGGTTTAGAAATCTTGTTAAACAGAACAAAACTTGAAAACAATCCGATGTTCATTCTTTATAATTAATAAGTTTTCCTCTAATTCAATATAAACTATTTGTTGTTGATTCAAATCAAATCCAAACAATTTGTCGTCGACAGAAATTAAATCAAAACCATAACATGATAGGAAATTTAAGAACTTGCGTTTTTAAAATTTGTATATTTTAGAATCCTAAGGGTGGCAAGGTTTATATTCTCCTCACGTATCTTATACGTGATGGGAGATAATGTATTCATGTTTCAGTTACTGCGGATGCTAAGAAATACCGTCATAACATTCTAATACGCGAATTTTAAATTTGCGTTTAAGTTACCGTAAGATGGGGTTACTTCGTGACTGCAGGGGTAACTTCGTGACACAGTATTTTTTTCCTAATTCGGATCTTGCGCGGCACCCGTGATACTGGGCTTGCAAAGAAACCTAGTGGCCAGTGTCCGAAGCTTCTGCGCTCCATTTGTCTTGGCTGACCAGTGTATTGTTCAAACCTGTTTTCAAGCTATTGACTCAAATTTCGGAAACTTTATATGCTGAAGGCTAACATCTTATACAACGGACTACCATAGTAATTATTTTTTTATTGTCAATATGTTGGTTAGATTGTGGAGCAATATACCTTTTGTGTATTGATATTTCCGAGGTATGAGAACATAACCTAAATATGGAAAGATGACGGGGTCACTTTGTGACACATTGACACTGTCACAAAATAACCCACAAAGTCGACCCACCTCCTCCAGCCGCTCGATGTTGCATTTTTCCGTCCTCTAAAATACCACTGGAGAGAAAGAAGTATTGACTACAGTGATTTCCGCTTATAAGAATCACGTTTGTTATTACTGTTTTTGATTCTTATAAGCGGTTGATTCTTATAACCGAAATTTGGGTTTTTGGACAGGCACACACACCTATATATACATATATGAGATAATTAACCATAAAATACTCTTAAATTTACGTTAATTATCTTTTATTAAAATTATTTTTTTAAATTTAAAAATACAACTTAATTTCTAGACCTATAAGTAGGTACACATGATTATAGTAAGAAAAGAAAAAAAAATCCAATATTTGCTACAACATACCTCCTTAACAGTTTAACGTTTCAATTACAGGAAGGATGCAAGAAAAAGTTTTCTATGGTAGTTTGACGTAATGAAGTTTTCTGGAGGCTGTTTCTCTTTCGATACCAATAATCTCAGACCAAGATTCACCTTCTAGCTTACGTTTCACGGTTTGATAACGTGATGAATCTAATAATGCCACGTTTGCCTAAGTGATAGTGGACACTTCGCCGAAGTTTTATGTGTTTCAGGGTCCAGGAAGTCGGAACCATGATGTGGGAGGTGGGAAAAAAGAGTCTCTGTCTTTGTTTGTCAGTGGAGAAAAGTGAAATCGGATCCGGACGGGTAGGATGCCTCTGGGCCAAGCTAATAGGACAGTGTTTAGCTAAAGCGTTTAAAGGGAAACTATTATGTTATGTCTAACAAAGAAAGGGATGCATTTTACGACTGTATTCCATCCCATGTTATCACTCTTTCTGTAAAAAATAACTAAATAAAGAACTTCGTGCCTTTTGAGGGTTTAAGTGGCTTTTTTGGAAAAATGAGAGGAAAGCGAAAAGTGTAAACTGATTCTTAAAACCGGTGGATTGATTCTTTAAAGCGGAAATTTTAACATGGAAATAATACATTTGTTTTTGTTTTTGCGATATTGATTCTTATAAACGGTTGATTCTTATAACCACTGATCACTATAAGCGGTGGTTACTGTATCTGGAAAAAAAAACTACCCGAAGAATGTGCCGAAAGACGAATTACCTCCTCTTCTCAGAGAACTGATGGTTACCCTGAGCATCCGAGGTCTCTTTGATTTCAAAGATATAGATAAAGCTACCCAATCTTTGTAATGGCTATATATAATTGTGTATCAAGCTTTTGATAAGCGTTTTACTGTCTGCCCTTGTGTCAAGTAATTTTTCCTCTTGGATTTCAAGGATAAAACACAGATGTCACAAAGTTGCCCCGCCGAGTGGGGCAACTTTGTGACAGATTTTAACTTTAATTTCTGAATGGGAATTAAGGGGACAAGGGACGTTCAACTTCGTTTCTTTTAAGTTTTCAATAATTTACTCTTTATACTAAACTAGCTGAAAACCCGCACTTCGCTACGGAGTACATTCAAAGTAAAAACATCGGTGAATGTATGCAATTAATGCCAATATATATATATATATAATAAATACGACGATCAATGTATATAATTGATGTAAAATATATATTTATTTATAAAAAAACGTAAGGGATATTTTATAGACAAAATAATGTAGAAGAAGATATTCAAATTAAATCTAATATAAAGAATACTAAAGAATATAGTACAGTTAATATAGTACAGTTTCTAGAACATTTCTTTTACTGTATTTTAATATCTTTTTGGATAATGTCCAATCGTCTGCCGCATTAGCAAGGAAAAAAAATTATTTTTTGTCTATTTAGTTTTTATGCACGTGACGATAAATTTATTTAAAGTACCAGAAAAAGAAATCACGTGATCAGCATTTAATAAATTAAATTCTAAAAATTAATCTTTAAAAATTCACCAAAAATCAGGAAATGAAGGTAAAGATTTGAAAAAGATTTCATTTTAAAGGAATTTTTATGATCTTTCTCGTGATATAAATTTTATAACCCTCAAATTATTATTTTAAATGCAAACTTAAAAAAAGTAAAAAAAACAGCTTAAAAATTTAATTGAAACAAATCTAAAAAGAATTTTTCAAAAATCTCTCGTAGTGCACCCATACACTATGAGAAGAATCGCCATGCAAAATTTCAGCCCTTTACGTCCAGCGGTTTGGTCTGTGCGTTGTATGTCAGTCAGTCAGTCAGTGAATGAATGAATGAATGAATGAGTCAGTTACGGAACTGTTTTATATATACAGATGAGGATAATCAATATTCTTTTTCACTTTATTGAATACACTTAGAATTCACAAATAAGTATTTTATTTAAGAATAAGAACTTTTTATCAAAAAAAGTTTTCAGAAATGATAGCATTTTTCAAAATGCTCCGTGCGCATTACTTTTCGTTTGAATTCTTTCAAATTTCCCAAGGTTGTTAATTGAATTGTTATTGTTTTACACAAACCTATGCGTAATTCTTTGAACCCACAAATATATTTCAAATTTGTAGGCCATGAAATAAAGAAAAAACGTAAAAAAAAAATCTAAAAAACAACAGCCAAATTTAAAAAAATAATTACTTATGGCTTTTTAATCATTAAAATAAAGTCATAGCACAATTATATTAATATATGTACGGTAAACTTATGTTAAAAAAATCTAAGGTTTTTAAATGATTTGGAATGCGCATGGAGCATTTTAAAAATGCTAGTATTTTTGAAAAAAAATTTGAAAAGGCATTTTTGCGCCAAAAAATCCTTATTCTGGATTCTAAGGGTTTTAAATGTAGTAAAAAAAGAATGCAAATTATTCTCATTTTGTATATCGAGTTAAAAATTGAAAATTGAAAAATTCGAAGCTTGTTCCCTTAAAGAACCGGGCTAGCATAATACATCACTACGTAGGGAAAGGAAGCACCAATGTTTTGCAACTATTCGTTTTGGGCTGCTTTTAAAACTGATCGGCTCGCATAGGAAAAAACTTAAAATCCGTCACAAAGTAACCCCATCTAACGGCAATGATATTTTATTTATATGATTGGTGGGAAACATTATTTACATTGACTTCATTAAATGGTAAATTAGCTAATTTTATATAAAATGTTTGAATAATAATATAGTGGATTCAGCAGCGGAACTTACCGTGCATGGAGGTTGAATCCAGGGTTCACCGTCAATTTGCATCGGAAACCTCTTTTTTGTCCTGAAAGAAACAAGTAATATATAAAAAAAATTTTTTTAATCAATTCCTACTTAGGTCAACAAAGAAAAATTTGAGTGTGAACTAATAGTAGGAATTGAAAAAAAGGATTGCCTGCCAGAACCTTGCCTACTGTGCGAGATTAGGAGGGGGGGAAAGAGAGAGAAAAAGCTTATCAGGTTGGGGATTCGATCCCGCAACCTACAGGACGGGAGGAGCCCGCGCTACCGCAGTGCTACCGTTTACACAGTAAAAAGAGGGAAATTACTATTCAAGAGCAAGAGACGCTCTAGGTCTAAAACTAAAATTGATTAATTAAATTTAATTAATGAATTAATATTTGAAAAAACTGTATTAACATCAAGTATCATCCACTACAAGTTTAAAAAAATGTATTTGAACTTGACTGGATGAATAAAAAGTACTTTTATTAACGATTGAAAATTTGAACAAGATATATATAGTCTAAAACTAAAATTGATTAATTAAATTAAATTAATGAATTAATATTTGAAAAAACTGTATTACCATCAAGTGTCATCCACTACAAGTTTAAAAAAATGTATTTGAACTTAAGTGGATGAATAAAAAGTACTTTTATTAACGATTGTAAATTTGAACAAGATATATATAGAGAGAGTGTGAACTAATAGTAGGAATTGAAAAAGAAAATGATCGTAATTATATACGAAAAAGTACCTGTTAAGGAAAATATCAACGATTTTAAGTTATAAACAAGAAGAGATATATGAGAGGGGAATTCAATTTTAAATGTTGTCTTGGTAAAAATTTTAATCTTACATTTCATCAATCAAAATGTTTCCTTAATTGTAATATCGAAATTTAATCTTATAACATTATTTTATCAAAATTTATATTAAATTATAATTAAAGACAAAAAGCAGAATGAATGTAAATTTAAAATGTTAATTTTCTGAGTAAGAGATATAATTTTAATAATCCGAATTTAAACCTGACTACCAGTAAAAAGAGAGATTTTAATCATTTGGGTCATTTGCTCACTGAATTAAAAAAATAGAAGTAAATAAAAAAAAAATAATTAAATAAAATATTAAATCTTTAAAGATATTTTAAAATTTTAACTATAAAAAAGCGCGTACAGAATTTTTGGACTTCGTTGCATCAAGTCGGTGTTTTATATTAAAAAAAAAGGAAACAATTTTGTTAAGGCTCCAAGAATGTCAAAGGAAAAATCTGCTGCTATTCTGAATTCTTAGATTTGAGAAATATTATGCTATCCTATAGTGTTTGAAAGTTCTAAACCTGATAAATCATAAATGTATGGATTGTGTAACTTAAGGCTTAAGGAAAGTGTAGGCAAACTGTGGAGGCTTCCTCAAGGTAGAAAGATATCACTATATATTCGTATATTAAACAAGTTACATAAACGTATTTGCCCCTTATAACATGTTGGAAGTTACTCTACAAGGCAGTACTTAAACAAAAGTCAATATTAATTCTTTCTCATTTAACCCTTTCAGGGGCAAGAACGTCCACGTTTTGCACGGTACTGATTTTTTTCAACCTAAAGAATCTTGAAAATTGTTTTCCAACTAAAGGTTGCAAAATAATTTTACTTCTTTAAACTTATACCAGATGGCAGTACAAACCATTTGTTTTGCTCATTTAACTGGAATACATTGAATGCAAGTGACAAAAAAGACTACATTTCGGCGTTTGCACTGTGCAAACGGCGCCCCTAAGGGCCAATTTTGATTTTTGAACAATTGGTAGTTTTTTTTTTAAATTTTACATACTTACAAATTTCTCTCTTTGTTTTTTATTACTTCCAGTTCAGATTCACGTAAGCTGAAATTATTAATAGTTTTGGTGCTGTAAGAGTGCTCCCATTTTAATCCTTAGAAAAATGCTAAATTGAAATACTTATGGAAATGAAACGAGTCCATAAACAAATATAAGATTTTAAATTTTATTTTGTACTTACCTAATGACCACCGAAGAGCACTGAGCTAATCTCCTTCCCGACGCACGAAGTCCGGCCTTCACTTGACCCACATGCATACAGTTTTCCAGTCCTATCACTTCAATCATGCGGTCTCCAATATCTGAAATATAACGGATTAGCTACATAATATACTCAATCCCTGATACATAATTACATAAAATGCAAATGCCAGGCATGTGGCACCTAAGCCATTAGCCTTTTTTGGGCTTACCGATACTTTCGAACAATACAATTAAAACCCTTCAGTACAATGCATTTGTCAATATGCTCACTGTTCATTCAATGTCCAAAATGACACAGAGTACAATAAGGAGAATTCTTTAGTCCAATCTATATATATAAAATAGCTCCGTAACTGACTCACTGACTGACATACAACGTACAGACCAAACCGCTGGACCTAAGGGAATGGAATGTTGCATGGCGATACTTCTTATGGTGTAGGGGTGCACTAAGAAAGATTTTTCAAAAATTCTTCTTAGATGTTTGAAAATTTAAATTTTAAGCTGTTTTTTAACTTTTTTTAAGTTTGCATTTAAAATAATAAATTGAGGGTTATAAAATTTATATCACGAGAAAGATCATAAAATTTCCTTTAAAATGAAATCTTTTTTGAATATTTACCTCCATCTCCTGATTTTTTGTGAATTTTTAAAGATTCATTTTTAGAATTTAATTTATTAAATGCTGATCACGTGATATATATTCCTGGTACTTTAAATAAATTTATCGTCACGTGCATAACAACTAAATAGACAAAAATATACTTTTTTTTCTTGCTAATGCGGCAGACGATTGGACATTATCCAAAAAAATAGTAAAATACAGTAAAAGAAATATTCTACAAACTGTACTATATTCTTTAGTATTCTTTATATTAGATTTAATTTGAATATTTTCTTCTACATTATTTTGTCTATAAAATTATCCTTTACGATTTTCTCATATATATATATATATATATATATATATATATATATATATTTTACATCAATTGTATACATTGATCGTCGTATTTATCATATAATATATATATATATATATATATATATATATATTTGGCATGAATTGCATACATTGACCGTTGTATTTAATTTTAATGTACTCCGTAGCGAAGTATGGGTTTTCAGCTAGTAGTATATAAATAGCCACTGAGAGAAGAATAGACTCTCCATTTATTCCACAGAAGATACATTTCAAGCAAATTACTAAATCCTCAATAAATAAAAATAAGCAGTCACACTTTACTATACAGTGTAAATAGTAAGCATATCTGAAATATACAGGCTGATTTTCTTTTTAACTGACACTACTCAGAGCCATCTGTACTCAGAGCGATCTATTAGCAGGAATTCCACTAAAATCGATAGGGGGACTAAGGACGACATGGGAAAGAAGTTCCATGAAATAAAGGTAGTTCCAAACGTCGTCGATAGGGGATGATATGGTACTGTTGTTGTCGGCGCACTCGAGAATTTGCATAAAACGCAAGTAAAGCATCAAAATACAAATACATGATTACGTAGTCGATAGCAGCACCGGTATTTCGGGATATAAAAATAAGGGGTGAATATCGAGAAAACTGTAATAAGCAGACAAATGAATAACAAAGAAATTTCACTGCAACACCGTTTTATTTAGCGAATTCACTCCTCCCTCCTTCAATGTGACCACCGTCCTGGTGGACGACACATTGCATCTTGAACACTACATTCTCAACGGCAGAGCGTATCATGTCAAAAGGAATGTTCATCACAGGCTGGGATATGTAGTAGTCCCTTAGGGCCGCCAAGCTCGAGACTCCACCAAGATACACCTTGGACCTTGGAAAGAACCCCACAGAAAGAAGTCACATGGTTAGGTCCGGGGAGCGAGATGGTCATGCAAGTGGAAAAAGTCACTGATGACCTTTCTTCTGTAAAGCGATGAAGCAACAGATTCCGCACCGAACTTTAGAGCCCAAAATTAAGATAAGCCCAAAATAAGCCTGCTGTCGACTACATAGC
This sequence comes from Dolomedes plantarius, assembly GCA_907164885.2. Taxonomy (NCBI): domain Eukaryota; kingdom Metazoa; phylum Arthropoda; class Arachnida; order Araneae; family Dolomedidae; genus Dolomedes; species Dolomedes plantarius. Next base: position 200,187,755 of record OU015493.1, read on the forward strand.
CTTGAATTTTCATTTTGATGTTTTACTTGCATTTTATGCAAATTATCAAGTGGGCCAACAACAACAGCGCCATATCTTCCCCTATCGTCGTTCTTTTGGAACTACAGTTGGCTCTCTGTTTAACGACTTTCAAGGGACCGTGAAAAATCGTCCTTAAGTAGAGATCGTCCTTAAACAGAATTTGTGAAAAAACAACATTTTCCTTCACACTTTACAGGCTTAGGACTGTCAATATATTTCTTAATATTTGGGCGTGTTTATAAATGTTATTTTTATTATTATTATTATACTAGCAAAAAGTTACTTTAAATTACATTGAAAGAAAAGTACAAACAATACAATAAATTAAGTTTTAAAAAAAGTCAAAAAGTGTTGATGTCTTTCTTTTTCGCCTTGTTATCGTTATTCTCTTTTCCAGATTTTGTAAAATGTTAAATATGTCATCTTCCATGTTCGATGTAATATAGCGTCGGAGAACATCTCGAGAAGAAGTTGCATCTGTGTAAGACGGCGGCAGTGTCTTGTTTTCCGTGTCTTTACCTTCATTGTTTGATACTATGTTTTCGTTTACTATATCTTCATATATATGTACTACATTTCTGTAATCTGTTGCTAAAACAGATTCATCACGGTTGTAGAAATCTTGAATTGGAACAAACTCATCTCGAACAAGACTTCTCCATTCTTCATGGGTAATTTCATCTTCGGTGATTTCTAAATCCGTACTTTGCAGTTCCACTACAAGTTCTTTGTGAATTCAAACAACGTGAAAGCAGTTTTTTTATTGTAGATGAAGAATCTCATATAAAGAAATTCGTCGTTAAACAGAAACAACGTCGTCTTTACATAGAATTTTTTTACGTCGGAGGGGCCGGGATTGGGAAATATCGTCTTTAAAAGGGGACTCACTACCCTTAAATCTTTAAAACATTCGATGTTTTGAAAAAAAAATATATGTTAAAGCCTGATCATTTCTGAACAAAATAAAGCAAACCGCAGGAAAATATTCCGCTTAGTTCCGGAGATATTAATATTCTAAATATTTAATTTACTAATCAAGTTTATGATAAGAAAGATTTTAAACTCATTTTTCTCAAAATGTAATTTTGCATTATTCCGCAACTGATATCTCAAAAACTATGAAACATAAATCCATGAAATTTTTATCACTGCATAATCATGTTATTTTATTGTGTCTGAACTAGAATTATTGCAATCACTGCACATTTTGTTATTTTTTTAGGGGTAAATTAATGCAAAAATTTCAGGAAATTTTAAGCATATTTTGAGCAGTTTAAAAAAAAAATTGAAAAAATATTTGTATGTTGAATGTTTTATGTTCAATTGTATTTTGAATTATTTATTTTAAATATAAAACACGAATTATACATTTAAGTATAAAATTAATTTCATAGTTCTGCGCGCAAGCCAGTATACAATAAAAATGCTTAAAAAACAAGGTATATCTAAAGCATTTTTTTAAAAAATTTAAAATTATTTTGAGAGTTGAAAATTTGTTTATTAAAATAAATATATCCCTTTACCATATACATAAAATTTGGAAAAATTGGGAGTAAATTGAAATAGTTACAAAGAGTCAAATTGTCTGAAAATATGCCTTATTTCCTCGACTTAAGAGTCGTGAGTCCCCTTATAGAGATCGTTGTTAAGTGGAGTGTCCTTAAATAGAGAGCCAACTGTATATATATTTTTTTTCACAGAACTTCTTTCCCATGTCGTCTTTAGTCTCCTTATCAATTTTGGAGAAATTCTGGCTCGTAGATCGCGCTACAAATGTCTCTGAGTAGTGTCAGTTTTTAAAAAATCACACTGTACATATATATAAAGATTCTTTTATACAACTCATAGATAAGAAATAGTTGGTACCTGTCAAAACATGACGGTTGGATAGTAAATAAATGTACTAATACACACATTATACTCAACACATCATTTCAAAGTGTCGAAAATCAAAATATTAAGAAGAGAGAAATACACTTTAAAAAATTACTATTGAACCCAATAGAAAGAAATATGTTTACTCAATGACAAACTAAAAACTTTGCCTGTCCACGCTGTAATACTGTAAAATGTTGAAAATCATAATACGAGAATAAAGAAATACACATTAAAATTTACTATTGTACACAATAAAAAGAAATGCAGATTAAAATTTTTCGTTTAACACCAAAATAAAGTAAATTGCAGCGCAGTAGGTTTCTCTCACGGACTGACCAAAGAATGGGCTTAGCAACTTAAATATACAGGGTGTTGCCGAATTCGACTGACAAATTAAGAGGGGTGGTAGTAGGCATCAAGACGAGCAATAATCACATAGAATTATATGGCCGGAAACGAAAACCTGACGCTAGAGGGCGCTGTTTACTTAATTGGACTATACCTCTTACCTCATTGGATGACTGGAAATATCGCATTTTTCTGGAGGAGGTAGAAATCTCAAAAACAAAACAGAATCGCATAGGAATGTATGACAGGAAACGCAAACCTGGTCAGATAGAGAATAAACAGAGATGCAGAAATGAAACGTCAAGAATTCTGCGTCTTTGTTTATCCTCTAGTTGACCAGGTTTGCGTTTTCGGTCATACATTCCTATTGCTCGTCTTGATGCCTACTATCACCCCTCTGAATTTGTCGGTCGAATTCGGCAACGCCCTGTATAGATTTTAAGGTGACTGCCTACGTTCGGAGACAATTTTTTTAAAAAATCCTTTTTTAAGGACTTTTTGGTCTTTTGTGGTAAAATAGCACTTAAAATTAAAAAATAAACCAAAAACTTACCTGTAAATACAATACTTTTTTTATAAATTGGTCAATTTGAAGTAATTTTTAGTGAAATTTAGCTAAAACGCCTATCACTCTGCACAAAATTCAAATGCTACTATTTTAATTTCCTTCTCACACATGATTCATATGACAGTTATCTTCAAAATGACCTACAATCTACGAGAAATTATAAAATGGAAAAATTAATACAGACAGTTTTATGTTCCAATATAAAAATTTTCCCCGATTCGTCATTCCTTTCCTTATAAAATAAGCCCCAAATAAAAAAAACTATTTATTATACATCAATTGTTATACGTTATTTAATTAACAATAGCATCTAAAACATTTCCTGAAAATTTTATCAAATTATATGCATTATTATATGAAATATCATGATAACGGTAGAGATTTTTGCTAAAAAAACATAATTCTGAGTAAAACGTATTTAATGTTGTTTGTCACTTCAATTTTGTAGCAGACAATGTTTTTAAAAATAGCTATAACTCTGCTTCTAATTGATGTAGAATGAAAATCAAAATGGTTTTGAAAAGAGAAAAAATAGAATTGCACGATTCTTGCAAAAAAATAAAATTGACCAAAATAGTCAAAAAATGACATTTTCAACGTAGGCAGTCACCTTAATCTCGATGAATTATATTTCATTGGTTTACCAAACCAGATGTCTTTACTCGGAACATTTCTAAAGTAAACTTAATATCCCGATGTCGAAAATGACGCGGAACTTTCTTTACTTATCATATTTGTTCAAAATAATATTAAAAATCAACTTCTGGAAAAAAAGCAAAGTAAAGAAAAAAAATGCTGTAAAGAAGTGATATTCCAACTCCGAATTCTCTGCTTTTTCCCAGAAAAGCATTTCGCCGCATGCTAAAAATAAACAAGTAATCTTCCTACGCTTAATGTAGTCTCTCATGTCGGCCAATCCGTTCCCGTAAAAGGATTTTCACGGCGCACAACATACAAAATAAAATCAATAAATAATTTAGAAGCTTTTCTTAGGAGCTTTGAATTTTTAGCCACAAGAAAAGTCACCATCTACTTCCATTTGGAGTATATTTAGAATTGATTCTGAAAAATTCCAATTCCTAGGTGTTTGATTTCTTAAACGAATGAACTTATAAATCTGCATTCTCATTTTACCATATTAGATAAATGATTCAAAATAAAATATTAATAGATTGATAATAAGACATACAGTATCCACCGCTTATAATGTTGAGTGGTTATAAGAATCAACCGTTTATAAGAATCAATGCAGTCAAACCGTGGTAAAAGGATCGAGGTTAGGAATTAAAGGTTTTTTTGTAATCTTAGTAACGAAAGTATTTCCCCCTCCTTAAAAATATTATATATGTTTACATATATATACATACACACATACACATTATATATATATATATATATATATATATATATATATATATATATATATATATATATATATATATATATATATATATGTATATATATATAGAGTAACCACCGCATATAGTGATCAGTGGTTATAAGAATCAACCGTTTATAAGAATCGATATCGCGAAAACAAAAACAAATGTATTATTTCCATGTTAAAATTTTCGCTTTAAAGAATCAATCCACCGGTTTTAAGAATCAGTATACACTCTTCGCTTTCCTTTCATTTTTCCAAAAAAACTACTTAACCCTCAAAAGATATGAAGTTCTTTCTTTTCTTTTTTTTTTTAAAGAAGGATTGATAAGATGGGATGGAATATAGTCGCAAAATTGATCCCTTTCTTTGTTAGACATAACATAGTTTCCCCTTAAACGCTTTAGCACAACACTGTCCTATTAGTTTGACCTAGGGGCATTTTTACTCGTCCGGGTTTGATTTCACTTTTCTCCACTGACAAACAAAAATAGGGAATCTTTTTTTCCCACCTCCAACATCCTGGTTGCTGCTTCCTGTATCCTGAAACACATAAATCTTCGGTGAAGTGTCCACTATCACTTAGGCAAACGTGACATTAATAGATTCAGCACGTTATCAAACCGAGAAACGTAAGCTAGAAGGTGAATCTTCGTCTGAGACTATTAGTATTAAAAGAGGTATAAACAGCCTACTGAAAACCTCATTAAGTCAAACTACCATAGAAACCATCACGTGATTTCTTTTTCTGGTACTTTAAATAAATTTATCGTCACGTACATAACAACTAAATAAACAAAAAATATTTTTTTTCCTTGCTAATGCGGCAGACGATTGGACATTATCCAAAAAATTATTAAAATACAGTAAAAGAAATGTTCTACAAACTGTACTATATTAAGTGTACTATATTCTTTAGTATTCTTTATATTAGATTTAATTTGAATATTTTCTTCTACATTATTTTGTCTATAAAATTATCCTTTACGATTTTTTTATAAATAAATATATATATATATATATATATATTACATCAATTGTATACATTGATCGTCGTATTTATCATATGATATATATATATATATATATATATATATATATATATATATATATATATTTGGCATGAATTGCATACATTGACCGTTGTATTTAATTTGAATGTACACCGTAGCGAAGTACGGGTTTTCAGCTAGTCAATTCATAAATGAATGAAAGTGGCGTTCTACGGGAACTATTTTTACGAAAAGAGTAAAAGTTTAAGCCTTAAATGAAAAAAAAAACCAATGAAACAGTTCCGTAGTTGAATGTTTCGATTATTGGATCGGAAAGCTGGAAGGCTGAATTCGATTTTGACACGGCTATAGTTAATTTTTAATGAGTTAAATTATGAGTAGAATGATAAATTTGGAAACTGCGTAATTAGGGGATGTATGTTTATCTTTTCCAGCTGGGAGAATGTAAGATCAGTTATTCATACGAGTGACACGGTGGAGTGAGTGTGCTCCCTGGTCTCTTTTGGCGGGGAAGTCGGGTATTGAAAATACTCATTAGAGCCGTTCAACGTAAACTATGTAAAATTTTGTTGTATCTCTTTAGTGTGGTGGAGTATGTACAGATGATCATTGTCAAATCATAATGTGAACTGTGCGTCCGCTAATCTCTTTTGACTTGGAAACATGGTACGAGAAATACGGCCATTAAAGAACTGTTCAACGCAAACTGAATGACTAATTTTTGGTGTATGTCTATTTTGTCAGTGGAAAATGTAAGAATAATTGTTGACATGGCACTGTGGACAATGCCATGTCAACAAAATGACACTGTGGACAACTGTGTGTTCGCTAATCTCTTTCGACCTGGAAACATGGTACGAGAAATAGGGTCATTAAAGAAATATTCAACGCAAACTGGATAACTAATTTTTGGTGTATGTCTATTTTGTCAATGGAAAATGTAAGAATAATTGTTGACATGGCACTGTGGACAATGCCATGTCAACAAAATGACACTGTGGACAACTGTGTGTTCGCTAATCTCTTTCGACCTGGAAACATGGTACGAGAAATAGGGTCATTAAAGAACTATCCAACGCAAACTGGATAACTAATTTTTGGTGTATGTCTATTTTGTCAGTGGAAAATGTAAGAATAATTGTTGACATGGCACTGTGGACATTGCCAGTCAACAAAATGACACTGTGGACAACTGTGTGTTCGCTAATCTCTTTCGACCTGGAAACATGGTACGAGAAATAGGGTCATTAAAGAACTATTCAACGCAAACTGGATAACTAATTTTTGGTGTATGTCTATTTTGTCAGTGGAAAATGTAAGAATAATTGTTGACATGGCACTGTGGACAATGCCATGTCAACAAAATGACACTGTGGACAACTGTGTGTTCGCTAATCTCTTTCGACCTGGAAACATGGTACGAGAAATAGGGCCATTAAAGAACTATTCAACGCAAACTGGATAACTAATTTTTGGTGTATGTCTATTTTGTCAGTGGAAAATGTAACAATAATTGTTGACATGGCACTGTGGACAATGCCATGTCAACAAAATGACACTGTGGACAACTGTGTGTTCGCTAATCTCTTTCGACCTGGAAACATGGTACGAGAAATAGGGCCATTAAAGAACTATTCAACGCAAACTGGATAACTAATTTTTGGTGTATGTCTATTTTGTCAGTGGAAAATGTAACAATAATTGTTGACATGGCACTGTGGACAATGCCATGTCAACAAAATGACACTGTGGACAACTGTGTGTTCGCTAATCTCTTTCGACCTGGAAACATGGTACGAGAACTAGGGTCATTAAAGAACTATTCAACGCCAACTGGATAACTAATTTTTGGTGAATGTCTATTTTGTCAGTGGAAAATGTAAGAATAATTGTTGACATGGCACTGTGGACATTGCCAGTCAACAAAATGACACTGTGGACAACTGTGTGTTCGCTAATCTCTTTCGACCTGGAAACATGGTACGAGAAATAGGGTCATTAAAGAACTATTCAACGCAAACTGGATAACTAATTTTTGGTGTATGTCTATTTTGTCAGTGGAAAATGTAAGAATAATTGTTGACATGGCACTGTGGACAATGCCATGTCAACAAAATGACACTGTGGACAACTGTGTGTTCGCTAATCTCTTTCGACCTGGAAACATGGTACGAGAAATAGGGTCATTAAAGAACTATTCAACGCAAACTGGATAACTAATTTTTGGTGTATGTCTATTTTGTCAGTGGAAAATGTAAGAATAATTGTTGACATGGCACTGTGGACAATGCCATGTCAACAAAATGACACTGTGGACAACTGTGTGTTCGCTAATCTCTTTCGACCTGGAAACATGGTACGAGAAATAGGGTCATTAAAGAACTATTCAACGGAAACTGGATAACTAATTTTTGGTGTATGTCTATTTTGTCAGTGGAAAATGTAAGAATAATTGTTGACATGGCACTGTGGACAATGCCATGTCAACAAAATGACACTGTGGACAACTGTGTGTTCGCTAATCTCTTTCGACCTGGAAACATGGTACGAGAAATAGGGTCATTAAAGAACTATTCAACGCAAACTGGATAACTAATTTTTGGTGTATGTCTATTTTGTCAGTGGAAAATGTAAGAATAATTGTTGACATGGCACTGTGGACAATGCCATGTCAACAAAATGACACTGTGGACAACTGTGTGTTCGCTAATCTCTTTCGACCTGGAAACATGGTACGAGAAATAGGGTCATTAAAGAACTATTCAACGCAAACTGGATAACTAATTTTTGGTGTATGTCTATTTTGTCAGTGGAAAATGTAAGAATAATTGTTGACATGGCACTGTGGATAATGCCATGTCAACAAAATGACACTGTGGACAACTGTGTGTTCGCTAATCTCTTTCGACCTGGAAACATGGTACGAGAAATAGGGTCATTAAAGAACTATTCAACGCAAACTGGATAACTAATTTTTGGTGTATGTCTATTTTGTCAGTGGAAAATGTAAGAATAATTGTTGACATGGCACTGTGGACAATGCCATGTCAACAAAATGACACTGTGGACAACTGTGTGTTCGCTAATCTCTTTCGACCTGGAAACATGGTACGAGAAATAGGGTCATTAAAGAACTATTCAACGCAAACTGGATAACTAATTTTTGGTGTATGTCTATTTTGTCAGTGGAAAATGCAAGAATAATTGTTGACATGGCACTGTGGACAATGCCATGTCAACAAAATGACACTGTGGACAACTGTGTGTTCGCTAATCTCTTTCGACCTGGAAACATGGTACGAGAAATAGGGTCATTAAAGAAATATTCAACGCAAACTGGATAACTAATTTTTGGTGTATGTCTATTTTGTCAGTGGAAAATGTAAGAATAATTGTTGACATGGCACTGTGGACATTGCCAGTCAACAAAATGACACTGTGGACAACTGTGTGTTCGCTAATCTCTTTCGACCTGGAAACATGGTACGAGAAATAGGGTCATTAAAGAACTATTCAACGCCAACTGGATAACTAATTTTTGGTGTATGTCTATTTTGTCAGTGGAAAATGTAAGAATAATTGTTGACATGGCACTGTGGACAATGCCATGTCAACAAAATGACACTGTGGACAACTGTGTGTTCGCTAATCTCTTTCGACCTGGAAACATGGTACGAGAAATAGGGTCATTAAAGAACTATTCAACGCAAACTGGATAACTAATTTTTGGTGTATGTCTATTTTGTCAGTGGAAAATGTAACAATAATTGTTGACATGGCACTGTGGACAATGCCATGTCAACAAAATGACACTGTGGACAACTGTGTGTTCGCTAATCTCTTTCGACCTGGAAACATGGTACGAGAAATAGGGCCATTAAAGAACTATTCAACGCAAACTGGATAACTAATTTTTGGTGTATGTCTATTTTGTCAGTGGAAAATGTAACAATAATTGTTGACATGGCACTGTGGACAATGCCATGTCAACAAAATGACACTGTGGACAACTGTGTGTTCGCTAATCTCTTTCGACCTGGAAACATGGTACGAGAACTAGGGTCATTAAAGAACTATTCAACGCCAACTGGATAGCTAATTTTTGGTGAATGTCTATTTTGTCAGTGGAAAATGTAAGAATAATTGTTGACATGGCACTGTGGACATTGCCAGTCAACAAAATGACACTGTGGACAACTGTGTGTTCGCTAATCTCTTTCGACCTGGAAACATGGTACGAGAAATAGGGTCATTAAAGAACTATTCAACGCAAACTGGATAACTAATTTTTGGTGTATGTCTATTTTGTCAGTGGAAAATGTAAGAATAATTGTTGACATGGCACTGTGGACAATGCCATGTCAACAAAATGACACTGTGGACAACTGTGTGTTCGCTAATCTCTTTCGACCTGGAAACATGGTACGAGAAATAGGGTCATTAAAGAACTATTCAACGCAAACTGGATAACTAATTTTTGGTGTATGTCTATTTTGTCAGTGGAAAATGTAAGAATAATTGTTGACATGGCACTGTGGACAATGCCATGTCAACAAAATGACACTGTGGACAACTGTGTGTTCGCTAATCTCTTTCGACCTGGAAACATGGTACGAGAAATAGGGTCATTAAAGAACTATTCAACGCAAACTGGATAGCTAATTTTTGGTGTATGTCTATTTTGTCAGTGGAAAATGTAAGAATAATTGTTGACATGGCACTGTGGACAATGCCATGTCAACAAAATGACACTGTGGACAACTGTGTGTTCGCTAATCTCTTTCGACCTGGAAACATGGTACGAGAAATAGGGTCATTAAAGAACTATTCAACGGAAACTGGATAACTAATTTTTGGTGTATGTCTATTTTGTCAGTGGAAAATGTAAGAATAATTGTTGACATGGCACTGTGGACAATGCCATGTCAACAAAATGACACTGTGGACAACTGTGTGTTCGCTAATCTCTTTCGACCTGGAAACATGGTACGAGAAATAGGGTCATTAAAGAACTATTCAACGCAAACTGGATAACTAATTTTTGGTGTATGTCTATTTTGTCAGTGGAAAATGTAAGAATAATTGTTGACATGGCACTGTGGACAATGCCATGTCAACAAAATGACACTGTGGACAACTGTGTGTTCGCTAATCTCTTTCGACCTGGAAACATGGTACGAGAAATAGGGTCATTAAAGAACTATTCAACGCAAACTGGATAACTAATTTTTGGTGTATGTCTATTTTGTCAGTGGAAAATGTAAGAATAATTGTTGACATGGCACTGTGGATAATGCCATGTCAACAAAATGACACTGTGGACAACTGTGTGTTCGCTAATCTCTTTCGACCTGGAAACATGGTACGAGAAATAGGGTCATTAAAGAACTATTCAACGCAAACTGGATAACTAATTTTTGGTGTATGTCTATTTTGTCAGTGGAAAATGTAAGAATAATTGTTGACATGGCATTGTCCACAGTGCCATGTCAACAAAATGACACTGTGGACAACTGTGTGTTCGCTAATCTCTTTCGACCTGGAAACATGGTACGAGAAATAGGGTCATTAAAGAACTATTCAACGCAAACTGGATAACTAATTTTTGGTGTATGTCTATTTTGTCAGTGGAAAATGCAAGAATAATTGTTGACATGGCACTGTGGACAATGCCATGTCAACAAAATGACACTGTGGACAACTGTGTGTTCGCTAATCTCTTTCGACCTGGAAACATGGTACGAGAAATAGGGTCATTAAAGAAATATTCAACGCAAACTGGATAACTAATTTTTGGTGTATGTCTATTTTGTCAGTGGAAAATGTAAGAATAATTGTTGACATGGCACTGTGGACATTGCCAGTCAACAAAATGACACTGTGGACAACTGTGTGTTCGCTAATCTCTTTCGACCTGGAAACATGGTACGAGAAATAGGGTCATTAAAGAACTATTCAACGCAAACTGGATAACTAATTTTTGGTGTATGTCTATTTTGTCAGTGGAAAATGTAAGAATAATTGTTGACATGGCACTGTGGACAATGCCATGTCAACAAAATGACACTGTGGACAACTGTGTGTTCGCTAATCTCTTTCGACCTGGAAACATGGTACGAGAAATAGGGCCATTAAAGAACTATTCAACGCAAACCGGATAACTAATTTTTGGTGTATGTCTATTTTGTCAGTGGAAAATGTAACAATAATTGTTGACATGGCACTGTGGACAATGCCATGTCAACAAAATGACACTGTGGACAACTGTGTGTTCGCTAATCTCTTTCGACCTGGAAACATGGTACGAGAAATAGGGCCATTAAAGAACTATTCAACGCAAACTGGATAACTAATTTTTGGTGTATGTCTATTTTGTCAGTGGAAAATGTAACAATAATTGTTGACATGGCAATGTGGACAATGCCATGTCAACAAAATGACACTGTGGACAACTGTGTGTTCGCTAATCTCTTTCGACCTGGAAACATGGTACGAGAACTAGGGTCATTAAAGAACTATTCAACGCCAACTGGATAACTAATTTTTGGTGAATGTCTATTTTGTCAGTGGAAAATGTAAGAATAATTGTTGACATGGCACTGTGGACATTGCCAGTCAACAAAATGACACTGTGGACAACTGTGTGTTCGCTAATCTCTTTCGACCTGGAAACATGGTACGAGAAATAGGGTCATTAAAGAACTATTCAACGCAAACTGGATAACTAATTTTTGGTGTATGTCTATTTTGTCAGTGGAAAATGTAAGAATAATTGTTGACATGGCACTGTGGACAATGCCATGTCAACAAAATGACACTGTGGACAACTGTGTGTTCGCTAATCTCTTTCGACCTGGAAACATGGTACGAGAAATAGGGTCATTAAAGAACTATTCAACGCAAACTGGATAACTAATTTTTGGTGTATGTCTATTTTGTCAGTGGAAAATGTAAGAATAATTGTTGACATGGCACTGTGGACAATGCCATGTCAACAAAATGACACTGTGGACAACTGTGTGTTCGCTAATCTCTTTCGACCTGGAAACATGGTACGAGAAATAGGGTCATTAAAGAACTATTCAACGGAAACTGGATAACTAATTTTTGGTGTATGTCTATTTTGTCAGTGGAAAATGTAAGAATAATTGTTGACATGGCACTGTGGACAATGCCATGTCAACAAAATGACACTGTGGACAACTGTGTGTTCGCTAATCTCTTTCGACCTGGAAACATGGTACGAGAAATAGGGTCATTAAAGAACTATTCAACGCAAACTGGATAACTAATTTTTGGTGTATGTCTATTTTGTCAGTGGAAAATGTAAGAATAATTGTTGACATGGCACTGTGGACAATGCCATGTCAACAAAATGACACTGTGGACAACTGTGTGTTCGCTAATCTCTTTCGACCTGGAAACATGGTACGAGAAATAGGGTCATTAAAGAACTATTCAACGCAAACTGGATAACTAATTTTTGGTGTATGTCTATTTTGTCAGTGGAAAATGTAAGAATAATTGTTGACATGGCACTGTGGATAATGCCATGTCAACAAAATGACACTGTGGACAACTGTGTGTTCGCTAATCTCTTTCGACCTGGAAACATGGTACGAGAAATAGGGTCATTAAAGAACTATTCAACGCAAACTGGATAACTAATTTTTGGTGTATGTCTATTTTGTCAGTGGAAAATGTAAGAATAATTGTTGACATGGCACTGTGGACAATGCCATGTCAACAAAATGACACTGTGGACAACTGTGTGTTCGCTAATCTCTTTCGACCTGGAAACATGGTACGAGAAATAGGGTCATTAAAGAACTATTCAACGCAAACTGGATAACTAATTTTTGGTGTATGTCTATTTTGTCAGTGGAAAATGCAAGAATAATTGTTGACATGGCACTGTGGACAATGCCATGTCAACAAAATGACACTGTGGACAACTGTGTGTTCGCTAATCTCTTTCGACCTGGAAACATGGTACGAGAAATAGGGTCATTAAAGAACTATTCAACGCGAACTGGATAACTAATTTTTGGTGTATGTCTATTTTGTCAGTGGAAAATGTAAGAATAATTGTTGACATGGCACTGTGGACAATGCCATGTCAACAAAATGACACTGTGGACAACTGTGTGTTCTCTAATCTCTTTCGACTTGGAAACATGGAACGAGAAATAGGGTCATTAAAGAACTATTCAACGCGAACTGGATAACTAATTTTTGGTGTATGTCTATTTTGTCAGTGGAAAATGTAAGAATAATTGTTGACATGGCACTGTGGACAATGCCATGTCAACAAAATGACACTGTGGACAACTGTGTGTTCGCTAATCTCTTTCGACTTGGAAACATGGAACGAGAAATAGGGCCATTAAAAAACTATTCAACGCAAACTGAATAACTAATTTTTGGTGTATGTCTATTTTGTCAGTGGAAAATGTAAGGATAATTGTTGACATTGCACTGTGGAGAGTGTCTGTTCCCTGGTCTCTTTTCAGTGGCGAAATCTGGCATTAGAATGCCCTCTTCTGAGCCATTCAACGTCAATTGATCAATTTTTGGTGTATGTTTCTATAGCGTGATGGAGAATATAGAGATCCTCATGGACTTGTCATGGGGGGAACTGTGTGTTCCCTCGTCTTTTTCGTTCGGGAATTGTGGCACGAGAAATAGGGTCATTGAAGTATCATTCAACGCAAATTAAATAAATTTTTATGGTTGTATTTTCGGCAAGATAGAACGTTAGGACGATCATCGACAAGGCACGATCGGAACAGTGGGTTCCCTGGTTTCTTTAATTGGGGAAGTATGGTATAAGAATATATGGTCTTTATAGTGTTCTTCATAATAAATTGAGAATTTCTGGGTGTACGTCTCTTTCGATTTGGGAGAATGTAAGGATGATCATTCACATGACACGGTCGGGAGACCGTTTCTCGTAATCTATTTCGGCAGAGAAGGGAAGTGTGAGTAATAGGGTTATAACAGAATCCTTTATCATAAATTGAGTAACGCTTGGTGTATGTCTCCTTGAAAGGGAGAGCATGTAAGGATAATCCGTGGCGCGGTATGGTAGTTTGGAGTTTAGAGTATTGGACAGGAATGCGAAAGATAAGTTCGGTTCGTTACTGGGGGAGAAAACTGATGAAGGATCCTAATGCGAGAGGTGTTATTTCTTAAATAGCAAAACGGGGCTATATATTTAAAAGAAGAACTACATTTAAAAGTCAATTTTATGGTTGATTACATGTGTAAGGTATACACAAGATTCGATTCACAAGAATCGAACTTTTGAGTGAATTAAAGAAGCTGCTTTAGATATGCTAATTTCGGCATACGCGCTTAGTATAAATACCACGCAGCGTCATTAATGAAAAAGGGAGGTTGTTAAGGTTGAAAAGGTGTTATCCTGCGCTAGTGCTTAGCGGGCCAGAAGTTTACGTGGCAGTACTGCTGGTTTGACTTACTGTTCGTGAGTATAAAAATATATTGTTCTTGAAAGCTGTGTTTATACATTCCGTACAAGTAGTACGCATGCTTATTGCTGTAAAAGCCAATTATATGTGCAACGAATTCAATAAACATTGTTTCATGTATGAACTGTGTTTGCTTCAAATTCAAATAGAGTGCCACTTCAAATTATATACACCCAAGTCTGGGTAGAAGTGAGCATAGATTCTCTATACATGCTTCTTATCTATATATATAAAACAGTTCCGTGACTGACTGACTGACTGACAGATAACGCACAGACCAAAACGTCGGACCTAAAGGTCTGAAATGTTGCATGGCGATTCTTCTTATAGTGTAGGGGTGCACCAAGAAATACTTTCGAAAAATTCTTCTTAGATTGTTTTAAAAATAAATTTTCAAGCTGTTTTTGTAACATTCTTTAAAGTTTGCAATTTAAAATAACAATCTGATGGTTATAAATTTTTTATATCACGTGAAAGATCCTAAAAATTTTTTAAAATGGAATCTTTTACGAATCTTTGCCTCCGTTTTCTGATTTTTGGTGAATTTTTAAACATTAATTTTTAGAAATTAATTTATTAGATGCTGATCACGTGGTTTCTTTTCTTTTTGTGATACTTCAAATTAATTTTGCGTCACGTGCATAACAACGAAATAAATCGACAAAAAATATTAAATTACGGTACAAGATAAAATTTAACCACTAGACTAATTATTGAGAGGGACGTTTTTAAAGAATTTAATTTAAATTAGTATGTTTTTGTGGATATTAAGCGTACAAATTAATAAATAATCCAACATATATAGATAAAAAATTATACTAAAATAGACAAAAACAAACAGAAATCAAGCACTCTGGGCATCCACGCACCAACGACAAGATTCTGCATAAGAGCCGGAACTGAACCATAAAACGACAGAGGTAATCGACAGGTCACGTCATCAGGGGGCCTAACCATGTCAATTACCTCAAGGGAAACTTTCTGAATAGGATGCAGGTAATCCCAAAAGACATCCCAAGGCCCCGAGTTCCCCAATGAAGCAATTAGTCAAGAAGAAAATGAAAAGACAAACACAACTTACTGTATGGGCTCAACGCACCTTACAAGCAAGCACACACACACACACAAAAAATGGCATTTTTAAAAAATGGCATTTAGACTCAGGAATTTTTAAAGT
>OU015493.1:200206131-200323631 GCA_907164885.2 Dolomedes plantarius
CAGCAAAGTTCTCCGTTTCTGCCCAAAAGGGGATGCTTTATTTTCAAAATATCCATCATAAAATATCCAAAATATTAAATATTCAATAATACATCATGAGAAAGTTTTAAGTTTATGATTGGGGGCAGAACACGTTTAGTATACCTGTTAATTATAACTAAGATTTAAAAGCGTTGACTGGCCGCACCTACGTACCTTGTATTGCCGTACTAAGATCTACCGAATTAAAACTATTGGAGGTGTTATCTCTGTCCTTTTTCCTTTTCGTTCTCTTCTTCTGTGCACTCTCTCCCCACAAGTTGGATCCACCATAAATGCTCGGTATATTGAGAAGAGCTATTCCCTGCAAGGATGGGCCGTTTGCAAGATCTAAGGACTGGCCATCACACTATATTAAAATAGAAATGAAATCGTATATTCGTTAGTATTGAATAGCAAAGTTGGAAGATTATCTCCGTTTCTCTTAAAATGGAATGACATTCGATATATATATATATATATATATATATATATATATATATATATAGTCTACAAATGTAAATTACTTAATATGAAACAAAAATGAGTAAATAAATTTTAGGCGCTAAGCTGCTCACAAAAATATTTACGATATATAGATATTTAAAATTAAGATGACTAAAAGGGCAGATGCGACCATTTAATACTCCTATAACCTGAAATAAGATAGACATATATAAATAAGAAAAAAACGGAATTGGAGGTGGTACAGTTGATGACTGGGGGGGGGGGGGGTTGTGACCCCCTAACCCCGGTTAAACATGTTTTAAGCCTGGCAACACTCCCGGAGGTCGGCTATAACACCAAGACAGTAATAAACAATTATGAAGAGGAATAATATTTTAGGTGAAATAGATAAGTTAAACCAGATGTCTTTACTAATATAGTCAACTAAAATATAATTACAAGATGAATAGCTTTTTAACTTTTTAATAAAGAAAAAATAGTTAAACAGATAAAAAGTAAAGGTGATATAACCAACGTTAAAAGCTACGATTTTACGGATCTTTTCAACTCTATCGACCTTAAAGATCTCTATAGTATTATACTTGGATTATACGATCAATATGATTTAAAGACATATATAACTGAAAATAAATATCGTGCGTTATTAGATCTTGTACTTAATGAAACAGTTTTATATAATGGTAGAAACTTCTATAAGCAAATACATGGAATACCAATGGGTGGAGGATGCTCCTCTGCTTTAGCAGATATACAGAGGCTGTTCACACAATTTTTAGATGATGTATATTGTATTCACAAAACTACATTACATAAAATTCTTGTGTTTTAAATGTTCTATTTGACATCCCTTATTCTGAACTATCTTTCGACACCGCAATTTCCAGGATAATAATGCCTTTTGAAGTGTCAGAAGAGGTATTCTATCCCATTTCTCCTGAACGGATTTCCAGAGTCCTGTAAGGGTTTTGGGACGACGTTTGGATAATGCAGATTTTAAAGTTCGAAAGCACAAAAATTCATAGGTGATACATCGGGAGATTAAGTAGGGATATCAGTGAAGGGTATGGCCTCGATACCAGTTTTTTGTTCCATTTCTTTTAGGAAATTTACAGTGGATTTTGATGTGTGACTGCTAGCTTTGTCCTGATGGAGTCTCACAGATTGATGGCACTGTGGGTAAAGCAATGGTATTTCATTCAGAAAAATTGGCGATAAAATATATTCCTGATAGTATTTGGAGTTAATCTTGACACTTTTTTCCACTCTTTTTATTTTTAACTTGCCATTATAAGAAAAACCAGCAACAATCATGAATCCCTTAGAAAAACTTTCTTTCGATTCTTTGAACCATGTACTTAAATTTTTTTCTCCCCTTTTATGATAATAAATGGCTCTTTTTTTGTTGCAATTATTTAAATATACCCATGATTCATCTATTGTGACAATCGTTTTCCATTTTTCTTTGGATAAGTGTTTCTCATATAGAATTCTGCAGCGTGTCCTGCGTTCAGCGATATGATTTGGAAGAAGACGATGCACATTGCGTTTTTTCGCTTTCTTAAGATTTAAATCAACGTTTATCATTTTGTTTACAGTGGACACCGAGCATTTTAATGATTTTGCAACTGTCCTTTGACTAGGGGGATTTTCTTTTAACATTAAACAACGTACCTTTGCAATAGTCGAAGATGTCCGTTTATTCCTTGGATACTTGTTTGGAATTTTTGTCCCACTTGAGGCTCCAATTTGACGTTTTTTTTCCTTTCTTGTTGACGATATTACCTATCGACGCTTTAGATATCACAAAACCATGACTCTCACATCGTTTTTGGATAACGGAGTATGCATATTTCTCTTCGTAAAGAGTATAAATGTAGTCTTCGAACCACTGCTTCGTTAAAAACGCCATTTTGAATAAAAACAAAACTTTCAAGCCGCAGACGATAATTTCGACTTTTAAAAACATAGTACAATTGCAATTATTTCTTTTGCAGCAAATGATTTTTTATTACCGCTTACCAAAATCGTCTAAAAAATGTGCGAACAGCCTTTGTATACCTTCACTTTTACGAAAGAGGAATAAAGATTCTAAATGAACTGATGTTTTTCCGATATGTAGATGATATACTCATATGTTTTAATGAAAACTTAAATGCAATAGATATTAATTTTTACCCTAAAAATCTTAATTTGGTGGAGACTGATAAAGATAACCATGGAAATTTGGTATTTTTAGACTTGAGTTTAAATGCTAATCAAAATCTAATATCATACAGTCTATATGATAAACGCGAGCTTTACAACTTTAAAACTGTTAGGATTATGAATTGGAATAATACTCTACATTTAAATATTAAACGCAATATAGTTACTAACCAGTTAATACGTTGTCAACGTTTACATTCAAACACAAAAACTATGGACGTCTGTATAATTAAATTCATAACTATAGCTATTGACCAGAGTTTTCCTGTCAATTTTTTCGTATCAATTCTAACCCAGTTTTTTAATTTAGACAATAAAGATTGTGTGAATCGTTTTAAAATAAGTTGGCAACACTAAAAATTTCCCTAATACGGCAATATTTATCCCTACTATGTCTATAAAAGTGAGTGTGCATTAGTTTCGTGTCTCATTGCTTGGCGGGCGCTAAGTATTTTGTATCTTAATGTGTATAGTGTATATGTTAGTGAGTAATTATTTAGTTAATTAGTATTATTGTATTTCTGTATCTTAGTATTAAGATTTTTTCTTTATTAAAAAGTTAAAACGCTATTCATCTTGTAATTATGTTTTACTTGACTATATTAGTAAAGACATCTGGTTGCACACACACACACACACATATATATATATATATATATATATATATATATATATATATATATATATATATATATATATATATTACTTTCACATTTTCCAATGTTTTATTTTGCATCGTTGCATAATTACACCGTTTGTATTTAAAACATAAAACCGATCAACAATAAAATGTCCGAAGGAAATTCAATGTAAATTTAATGAATGAAAATGTTATCCTCCTTTAACCTCTAATAGTTAACATAAATATCCAAAATTTTACACTCAGAATTTTGATACAAATATATATTTTCTCTAATGATGATTCAGGCACTTAATGTACAAGAAAGGGTACAAAAAACCCACCAGATATTAAAAAAAGGCTAAGTCCTGTACAGAACCTTGCGTCCCAATGTATCTCCATTCTGTTCTAACTCTGCTAAGGGAATTGTATCCCACATTTATGTACTATACAACATCCTTACATTTCGAGCAGAATCTATTTATGTTGGACAAGAAGTCAAAACGGTTACGACGGTTTCAATAAGGAAAGTACAGTTGATTTCACCCGCCTGTCAATTTTCCAGTTCTTGAATAAGAAATGTGTGTTTAGGTACTACATCTATATTGTAATAAAGAAACAGAAGGGTTGTTGAGATCACGTGACCCCGTAACGCGACCGGGCAGACACATCCTCGAAAAAAAATGGCCGACAAATATACAGGAATCGGTGTATTTTTTTTTTCTCATGAAAGTACATAAATGTCACATATTTGGAAAGAGCTTCGAAAACTGATATTTTTTTCTGCGTACACTTATTCTGTTAATTCAATAGTTTTAGAGATATTTGTATTCTAATGACGCCTCATCGCTATCTGACGATGTAAACAAAGGGTGATTCGTCCACAGCGTGATTCTCACTAAAAAATGAATTGAAAATATATCGTGATTTTTGAAGTGTCGAATACTCACCATTATATCGACATCTTCGTGAAGATTCTTGCACGTCGCAAAGAAGGTTTCGGACGTCGCGAACTCAAAATACCACATTTTGTTCTTCATTCTGACAAAATTCAAAACAAAAGAGCACAAAAGTGTAGCTTTTCAAAATGTGACGCTATATAAAATTTTAAAATATGACCTCGTTAAATCACGTACCTACTGTTAAACTTTTCAGGATGTTTCTCTCGCTCCACGTGAAACTTAATGGCTATGGAGGCATCCTGAAATTTTAAAATAGAATCTTTTTACTAAAAGATAAAAACTGTTCAAAAGAATTTATACAGGAGATTAAAGCACGAGGTAAAATAACTTATTTCATATTAATCTTAATGTTATAAAAAAACATAATTTTTGCTTGTGATTTTATAAAGGATCGCATTTTTTTTACTTGCATATACGAATATACAAATATAAATGTGAGGTTTTTGTCATTCATGTGTTATAAAGGCCTACATTTTGTTCTTGATTTTATAGGCACCAATTTACAGTCAAACGTACACACGAATCTAAATGTTAGGCGCTTATAATATAAAAAAAAACTAGCGGCAGATGTTGAAATCAATGAAAAATTGTATTGTTCGTTCCTCTTCAAAACCCAAAACCCAATTTTATTATTATTCTGACTCGATAATTGTGAATCTACTTAAAAATTATGGCACGTGTAGTACTGCTTTATTTCACGCTTTGTTCCCTCGAGTGTTCATTGTTAATGCGTTCTCATTACAAAATAATAAATGTATTGCAAAACCTTACATTTACATGTTGACATTTTATCAAGCAACGCCTTTCTTAATCGATTAAGTATTTTTTGTCGGAGTTTTGCAGTTTAGTTGTAACTACACTGGTGTAATAAATTAAGAGAATTTGCAGACTTGGTCGATAATCTCTAGAACTACTGTACCGATTTTAATGAAATTTGATATGTACATACATTGATACAATACAAAACAAATAACCATTCAATAATTGTAATACACACGCATGATCGTGCGTCACACTCGTTGGGGTCGGAAGGTATGAAACAGCGGTTGCAGAATAAACAAAAAAATGGGTTAATAGATGGGTTAATAGGGGGTATGGTCCCCTCTTACAGATATACAGGTCTCGCAGCGTGATTTCATACTTCAAATAAGGCAGTTTATCATTGTTCCCACTCGTTCAGCAACGCTGTTTTCATTCCCTGGTTGATTCTTGGAGGGGGGTTGCGAGTTGCAATTGCCCTCCCCAGAGCATCCCAGACATGTTCTATAGGAATAAAGTCTGGAGATCTGGCTCGCCAACCCATCCGGCGAATATCCTAATCCGCTCTAGAAATTCGTCGACCAGAAGAGCTCTATGTGGCCTCGCGTTATCGTCCATTAAAATGAACTCAGGGCCAACTGCACCCCAGAATAGGCGAACATAGGGCTCCAAGACCTCATCCCTATACCTCACACCAGTCACAGTACCTCTTTCAAAGACATGGAGAGGTGTGCGGCCATCCAACATGATGCCTGCCCAGACCATTAAACCTCCTCCGCCATAATGGTCTATTTCGCGGACATTGGAGTATAGGTAGCGGGTCCCTGGTTCTCTCGATATGAACGTACGGCGAGAATCGGTGTTTAGGCTGTACCGGGACTCATCATTGAAGAGAACGGTCGCCCATTGATCCATACTCCAATCTCTACGCTCTCTGCACCATCATAAACGGATTCTTCTGTTCGTAGAAGTGAGCGGGACGCAAACAGCAGGTCTTGCAAACAACCCTCTCTCACGAAGTCTTTTGTAAACAGTCATCCTTGATACACGGGTTCCTGTGGCTGCATACAAGTCACGAGAGAGCTGAGAATCTGTAGCCCTCCTGTTACGCCTCGCTATAATCGACAAATGGCGATCTTCTCTAGCCGTCGTGGCTCTTGGACGACCTTGCTCAGTCTTTCTCTCCATGTATCCGGTATCCTGGAATTATTTCCATATGTTACACACGACGCTGGGCGCTAAATTAAACTCTCTACAAATTTGAACTTGAGATTGGCATGCTTCTAGCCTACCCACAATTCGCAACCTCATTCCATCATCTAAACCAGAGGTCCCAAAACTTGTTTGTCCCGTAGACCCCGTTCCGATTTTTTCTGTTTTGGATAGACCTCCTGCTATCCTAATACGGATTTTTTACAAATTCATTGACTATAAAAGTGTTTTTGAAGCTGACACAGAGCTACTCACTTTGAGAGGGTTTACTGTAGAGTGAAAAATTTTAAAATTATATATATATATATATATATATATATATATATATATATATGTGTGTGTGTGTGTGTGTGTGTTTTTGTTTGTGTGTGTGTGTTATGTTTTATAGTTATTCATTTATTAATTAAAACAACACAAAATGCAAATCTAGTAACATTTTTACATAGAATAAACACACAACAAAATCAATGCTTTTAATGGGAGGGATGAGCCTGATGCTTTGACAGCAAAATTTCAACATTCGGCTTCAATTTATTCAGGTTTAACCTTAAATCACCTCGGCGAGTGATTTCCAATCTGTTTCTCCTTTTTTTTTGTAAGGAGATTGACAACCGCGCTGAAACCCCTTTCCACGAGGTGTGAAGATGGAAAAGCTATCAAAAACTCTCTCGCGATAGTTCATAATGCTGGATATATAACAGGTATGTCTCTTTGAAGCCAGAATTGTTGATATCCCTTTCTAGACTGCACCTTAAGTTCTTATTTGGTGATTATACCGATAAGTTCTTCTTGTAACATGCCATCCGTTTCTCCAATGTCACCGTATGGATTGATAATCCACTGTGATATTTCCATAGGCAATACATCTTCAAACCTAATTACAAAGTTTGTGTGAAAGACATTTAAATCTTGAATGTAGGCTGAAAGGCCATCATCCTGGCAGTTTGTCTGTGCTAAATTGGGAAACTGGCAAGTTCAATATAACGGTTACCTGCTGGCCCTCGCTCTAACCGTTCCTGTCCAAAGTCCATGATGTCGCAACACAAGTTATGCGTACTGCGACCGAAAATTCAATAGATTTCTTACACAATTTTATGAAATATACATATAATTAGGAAATGTATCTATCTATTATAAGAAAGTATCCATATTACGTAAATATCTCCATAGGAACTATCTGTGTTAGACGGATTATTATATTTACGGGAAGCCAAAATTTTGGTGACGGCCTGTGTAACTCGTGGACCCCATTTACATCTCATGCACCCTCAATTTTCTTTTTCACTAGCATGGACCCCTTGCAGGTCTATATCGACCCCTGGGGGTCAATATAGACCACTTTGGGAATGACTGATCTAAACGTTGGTGGTTACTCATTTTTACTGTTACAATTTGAAATTATTGCTGCAAAATAACACCAAGAATTAACCCATTTTTTTTGTTTATTCTGCAACCGCTGTTTCATACCTTCCGACTCCAACGAGTGTTACGCACGATCATGCGTGTGTATTACAATTATTGAATGGTTACAAAACAAATAACCATTCAATAATTGTAATACACACGCATGATCGTGCGTATTACAATTATTGAATGGTTATTTGTTTTGTATTGTATCAATGTATGTACATATCAAATTTCATTAAAATCGGTACAGTAGTTCTAGAGATAATCGACCAAGTCTGCAAATTCTCTTAATTTCTTACACCAGTGTATAAGGTTTCATAATAAAAAAGAGGTTATTTTTTCCGAATCATTATATTATATAAACAAACAAATAAAGTATTAATGGTTGAATACTCCTGGAATAAATGTAAAACTAACTTAATTACACTTAATTATTATTAACTATGATTCAACTAAGCCTACATTTTAACGAATGTGGTAAATTGTATATATATGTTAAGAGAAAAGAAGTGATTTAGATAAATAAATACGCCTATGGATTGAAAATATATAAAGATGATATTTTGGCAGACATGCAGATTATTTGGCTGATAAGACATTATAATCGAAGTTATCAATATAAATATAATTTTAATCATTCTTTGATTAATCATTAAATAAAGTTTCCTGGGATAAATCTTCTCAGACCTTCTTACGACCTATCTTCAGGAGATAGTTTACACAAAAAAAAGAATGATAAATTTCTGGTGTTAATAGTTAGTATCTTTTTAACGGTGAATCACGGAAAACTTTCAAATAACTCAAACATTATTAGCTCCCCTTTACAAAAATGTTAAATTTTCTAAAGACCTTTCTCGTTTATAGCGATGCGTTTGTAGCATTTACTTAAAATTATAAAATTTTACATATAGATAGAAAAAAATTGTTCGATGATTTATAAGAAAAGGATAATTTTTTCTCATGTGAGAATTTAGTAAAATATTAATGGATTATACACTGAAGTGCCACTGAATTAGGGATACCTACCTAGTAACGAGTTGGGCCTCCTCTGGCCTTGATAACGGCTGCCACACGACGAGGCATTGATTCAACAAGTTTCTGGAAACGTTCCACGGGAATGGCTTGCCAAATATTGGCTAAAGATGTCCATAATTCAGTAAGGTTCTTTGGTGCTGTGTGATGGCCTTTCACGTCTTGTTCCAAAACATCCCAAAGATGCTCAATATGATTTAAGTCTGGGCTTCTATGTGGCCAATTCATGACAGAGAAGTCAGAGGAATGCTCATCCAAACAGCCAGTAGCCAACCGAGACTTGTGAGATGTACAGCTGTCTTGCTGGAAAACTCCATTACTGTGCGGATAACAGAACAGCATAAACGGATGGAGGTGATCCCCCAGCAACTCTACGTACCGAATTGCATTGAGGGAGGTTGGTACACGCACCAAAGATCCCAAACTGTGCCACGAAAAAACACCCCAGATCATGATTGAGCCACCATGCCCTTGTACAGTTCCACACAGGCATGCAGGATCCATGGCTTCATGAGCCTGACGCCATATTCTCAGCTTCGCGTCGGCGTTAAGTAGTCGGAATCGAGACTCATCACTCCATGCTACTCGTTTCCAGTCTTCTACACTCCAGTCTCTGTGCTCTCTTGCCCAGACAAGACGTGCAGCCCGATGGCGAGTATAGAGCAATGCTACTCTCGTAGGTCGACGGTTCCCGAAACCCATACGGTGAAGCGAGCGTTGCACAGTCCGTTTACTGACTGTACGACTGGCACCGTCATTAAACTGGGTGGTAATTTGAGGTAATGTTTGGCTTCGCTGGCTACGTACAATACGCCTGAGCCGTCTCTCACCACGCACTGTCAAGGCTAATTGTCCTTTGTAGTTTCCCGATCGCTAGTTTTTTTCCCACCATTCATGTATTCTTTGTATACTCTTGACACTGTCGACTTACACTGTCTTGTTGAAAATCTAGCTGTCTGATGATTTCGGAAATTGAATGGCCCATGTGTCGCGCACCTATGATTTGTCCGCGATCGAAGGCGTCTAAATCAGGCAGTTTACCCATACTGGCAATTCTAACAACTAATTCAGAACAACCACAGTCCGCGCTATATATGCAGTTACCACAGCGCCCTCACTTGCGCATGCATGATGCGCAGCGCTACACAATTTGCATAAGCTTTGCTATCCCTAATTCAGTGGCACTTCAGTGTATTTTCAGCTTTATAAAACAGTAATTTTGTACAGAAATTTTTGGTTGTGTTTAAAAGAGTGAGAACGCATGTTAGTGAATAACAAGGGAGAATTGTCAACATAAGCTTTTAAGGAAATATTTCTAGATTACAAGCATTATGATAACAGCTAGATTGTGGCTCGATTGTGACCCAGTGTCATATTTTTTCTAGTACAGACACCATACTTTATTGATCACAAATTCATGACACTTGTGTCTATTTCAAGAAATATATTGTAATTTTCACGAATTTTAAATGTATATTAATTTTTAAAAGGCCAAAATTCTTAATATTTCTTTTCAAACGATCTCAAAGTACGTGTGTAAATGAACACTTACAACTCCTATGGAGAAATAGTTATTAAATATGGTGCAAGGTATAGGATCTCCTTTCTCTTCAGTGTTTCCGGAACTACTGATCTCAATTTTCCATCGGTCCATCGGCATGGGTGTGGATTTTTCAAGCTTTTTAAGAATTTTTGTTAAACTCTCATTTTCATAGCCTGCAAAAAAGTTAATGCATGTGAATAACACACCAGAAATACTAGGAAATCTACCTAATGAAATGGTTATTAAATAAAAATGATTAATAAGTTTCGGGAAAATGAAATGCTCTTGGGTATGTTCTATCCTTTGTCTTATCTGGAATTCAAGAAAATGATTCTAGTTTCACATCATATTAACTTCTAATTTGTTATTTAAGGTGACTGCCTACGTTAAAAATGTCATTTTTTGACTACTTTGGTCAATTTCATTTTTTGCAAGAATCGTGTAGTTGAATCGTTCCTCTTTTCAAAATCGTTTGGATTTTCATTCTACATCAATTAGAAGCAGAGTTACAGCTATTTTAAAAACATCGTCGGCTACAAAATTGAAGTGACAAACAACTTTAAATGCGTTTTTCACAGTATTGTGTTTTTTAGCACAAATCTCTACCGTTATCATGATATCTCACATAATAATGCATATAATTTGATAAACTTTTTAGAAAATGTTTTAGATGCTATTGTCGATGAAATGACGCACAATAATTGATGTATAATAAATAGTTTTTTATTTCGGGCTGTTTTTATATCGAAAGGAATGACGATTCGGGGAAAATGTTCATATTGGAACATAAAACTGTCTGTATTATTTTTGCATTTTAAGATTTCTCTTATATTGTCAGTCATTTTGAAGATAACTGTCATATGTATCATGTGTGAGAAGGAAATTAAAATAGTAGCATTAGAGTCTTGTGCAGAGTGATAGGTGTTTTAGCTAAATTTCATTAAAAATTACTTCAAATTGACAAATTTATAAGAAAGTATGGTATTTACAGGAATGTTTTTGTTTATTTTTTAATTCTTAAGTGTTATTTTGCCATAAAAGACCAAAAAAATCCTTTAAAAAATTATTTTTTAAAAACATGGCTCTGAACGTAGGCAGTCACCTTAAATTTTTGTAAGGGATATGTTGGACTAATTATCCCTATTTGTACAGAATCGACACAACATATATTAAAGCGTTCTGAAGAAAAGAGAAGTACGAAAAAGAACCTGATTTTATGGCAAATTTACGACCACTTAGTTAACGTTAATGACACATTAGAAAAAACATGCTGTTGCTGTTGATGCCACTTGACCGACAGCAACATCATATCAAGTCCCGAAGGCTATGGTCGATGAAGGTGCGGCTCCGGTTTTGACTGGCACCACAAGGGTCGGAATCCGACTTGGCCAAAGGACCAGTCCCGTAATTTTGAACCGAGTCAAGTGACAAGACCAGAGCACTTGACCCCGCACCTCCAGAGGTAATTTTGAGAACTCGTTGGACATTGCAGCCACGACGGATTTTATGTACACCAGCCACCATTAGTGTACACGAAAAGAATGCTAATTGTTCATGTCAAATAATATCTCGCATTTCTTCTATGTGCATTTAAAAATAATTATTACTCTCGCATTTTTACCTTTCGTAATGTCTAATAATCACGGGCAGAGAAATTATGAGCATGGCAATGGTGTTGAAAATTTTTGCGCAAGACAGCAAGTTATCTCTATGTTTATTATTGAAACGTCTCAGGAAATATACACTTCTCATATACCATTGAACTTAATCTATCTCGTCTGTAAAAACACCGGGTATTCTATTCTTCATTTATGCAAAGGCAACACCAGTTTAAGGTAACACTAGACAGCTACATAATTTCCCAAATATGACGCCAAGATACACAATTGTTTTGAGAATATGTATATGACAGAGTGTTTTTTAACAAGCTGCACCATCTTTTATAATTTTTCTTACTGCAACTGCTTTTAGGGTTTCAATTTTCATGCCTACTAACGTAACACAAATAATTTTTTTTAATGTATGTGTTCGAATTTCGATCGTCTAAATCTTTTTAATTCCCTAAAATTTTGAGATTCTAACATGATTTTTTTTCGTTTAGATGATTGATGAAGCGGTGTCCGATAACGTTGAACATAGATTTTTAAATCATGTATTCTAAACCAGATTATCAGAAAAACACATTTAAAATCATCTTAAAAAGCAAAATATATTGACCTCAATGATCTTTATTCTTTGACAGCTTTGCAATACTTATGTGCCTTGGCCTCCAGGAGATGTACTTTTAACTGTAAAACTTCTACCATATTAAACTGTGTGTTAATGAAAGGCATTATATATTCTATCCGGAAAGGTGAAATACATCAACTGTGGGACTACATTCTACGCATCTTTAGAGTGCTAATCTATTTCGGTAGAGTGGATTTAATTCTTGGTGAGTTTAAGTTCAAGGGGATTTCGAAATTTGACTGCCCCATCGCTGCACAGTTTACACAGATTAGTGTCTAATTAGCAACTAAGAGAGTTCGCACACTCCTGTTTAAGTCTTTCGAAGAAATAATCCGATAGTGACCAAATCATTTACGCATTTGTTTTACTGATTAACCTGCAGTTAAAATAATTTTACATTTCAGGCATTTGCAATAAAGGTAATCAAAAGTTTAATATTTTGTATAAAGTATTTCATTCATTAAGTTTATGAATTCTCATGCTACCCGAAAATGGTCTTGTAGGGAATTTTGATAAAGTTATTTCCTCGGAAGTTTTCAGTGAGATAATTAATGTTCTTGAATTAAAACCTGTCAAATAATTATCATGAAAATAATTGTTATTATCTATATATATAAAGCAGCTCCGTGATTGACTGACAGATAACGCACAGACCAAACCGCTGGACCTAAAGGACTGAAATTTTGCAATGCGATTATTCTTATAGTGTAGGGGTGCACCAAGAAAGATTTTTGAAAAATTCATCTTAGATTTTTTTAAAACTAAAATTTTAAGCTGCTTTTGTAATTTTTTAAAGTTTGCATTTAAAATAATAATCTGAGGGTTATAAAATTTATATCACGAGAAAGATCCTAAAAATTCCTTTAAAATGAAATTTTTTCGAATCTTTACCTCCAATTTCTGATTTTTGGTGAATTTTTAAAGATTAATTTTTAGAATTCAATTTATTAAATGCTGATCACGAGATTTCTTTTCTTTTTGTGATACTTTAAATTAATTTTGCGTCACGTGCATAACGACGAAATAAATTGACAAAAAAAAAATATTTAAATACGGTAAAAGATAAAATTTAACCACTAGACTGATTGAGATGGTTTGATTGAGATGGATGACTGAGTTTTTCAAGAATATAATTCAAATTTGTATGTTTTATAGATATTAAACATACAAATTAATTGCATACATTGACCGTTGTATTTGATTTGGATATTTTCTTCTACATTATTTTGTCTATAAAAATATCCGTTACGATTTTTTATAGATATATTTTTTTTTTGTTTATCTTGGCATTAGTTGCATACATTGACCATTCTATCTATTATAAATATATACATATATTGTTTATGGCCTTAGTTGCATACATTGACAGTTGTATTTGATTAGAATGTACTCCGTAGCGAAGCACGGGTATTCGGCTAGTTGTGCATAAATAGGAAATGATAAGAAGTCATAAGAAACTCATATATATTCAGGGATATACATTAAAGAAAGATAATAAAAAGGAAATATTTAAAGAGTTAAGTTCAAGAACAATTATAAAAAATAGTAATTATCTAGTTTAAAGTAAAGAAAAGAAACTTTTTAAGACTTATGTATAGTCATTATTTCTTTTAAACATGTAGTTAAAAACATTGAAATATAGTGATGCTACTCCTTGGAAGAATTTTACGCTCTAGAATGAAAAAGAAATTGAAGCGTAATGTAAATTATAAATTGTAGCATAAAAATAATTCGCAAAACGCATTATGTCACTTAAGAAGAAGGTTTAATTACAGCTATGGGGCACAGAACTGTTTCCACTTTCTGAAGCAAACTCATAACAGTTGCGGACGCGTTCAAAGAAAGAGATAAACAAAAGAATAGTTTCATCTCAAGTATGCGGTAAAAGTTGAAGTAGAAAGAAAAATCTTTAGGATTTCTTCTTTTTCCAAACTGTACCAAAGCTGTTTAAATAATAATTATGTGTACTGAATGAATAAATTTATGTGGTAAGTGTGAAAAAAACCCTCTGATTTGGAAAAATATTTTTCGTTAGAGTTAATAAGGACAATTTCCAACGATAACGATATAATGGTATGCTTAAATCACCAGATATTTCGATTCTAAATTCTATGTTAGAGTCCACATATCTTGTGGTAAATTTCTAAATAATTTCAGATGCTGATTACGAACATATCCGTGGAATATCTTTTACATTCAAGATTTTTGTAATCACAGATTCTTGGCCTTTACAAAATGTAAATGATTTGCTGTCCTACAACTCAACTTAATGAATTTATTTTCTCCCGGGGGAAATATATCCCGCATATAAATGTGTTATTTTATCCTTATGCTTTCAGTTTCATGCCGCCTATTCTTGCAAATATACAGGACTTCTCGATAATACGTCACGATTGTTGGAGTAATACACGAAGAGGAAACATCGAACGTGAATAATTTAGAGTGGGGATGACTAATGGTGTAATACAAGTTTTTTTTAGTTCATTTTCTCTCTCCTTTTAGTCAGTTTTTGTATCATCGTTAAATAGTCAGTTTTACATGAATCCCGGCAATAGTTTCTTTAGAAGCGAGACAAAATATGCCAGACAAAAAGCGAGACAAAATATGCTACCACTACCATTGCTCAAACCCTGTCATCTCTGATTCATGATCTTACTGACTTAAATTATCGAGGCATAGCTTTCCTATATGAGGCGGTGAAAGTCAAAGTGGTGTAAGCCACATTTTCAATTTTTTTTATTTGAGGGCAAAAATGTAATCTCCATGTTCAATTTATAGTGGAATTGCAAATAATTATGATTTGCACTATTAAAATGATTATTATGAATTGTAATTTGTTCAATTTAGAGTGGAATGTTTAGTAGTTTTTGCAGTAAAACGCTTTTGCCTTACACCACTTGACTTACTGACTTACACCACTTTGCCTTTCACCGCCTCATATAGTCTTTAAAATAGTCTTTTCCATTCGGTTCAACTTTATACAGGACACTGCCCTTATCATAGTACTATATAGGTCATTCTTGTATATTCATTCAAAAACATTTTTAATGAGC
This sequence comes from Dolomedes plantarius, assembly GCA_907164885.2. NCBI lineage: Eukaryota > Metazoa > Arthropoda > Arachnida > Araneae > Dolomedidae > Dolomedes > Dolomedes plantarius. The sequence continues at coordinate 200,221,639 of OU015493.1, forward strand.
AGTCGCAGCTGATTAAAGACTTATACATAAATATTTTGGAATGGCAAACTCTCTGAGTGATATATATTTCAAATATACTAAATATTTACTACATTTATGAAAAATTAAAGAAACCAGATTGTGTGGCTCAGTTCACTTAACGTTAAACTTAACTCTTACTAGTAGAAACTAACTGAACCACAGAGCAATTATGGGATAAAAGATTCTAAGACAGCTCATAAGGTCGCTGGGTTTTTCCCATGACTGTATTCTGGATACTAAGAATTCAATGTTCAACTGGTTGAAAACCTTCAATGATGACAACTTGACAATGCTCAAACTTGTTAATGATGACAAGCATGTTGAAAAAACTGACTTTATTGAAAGGTGAAAACTCAGCTAGTACAAGGCAATGTTTAGATACTCACGCGGAAGAATGTCGGCATTTCTAAACTTTAAACTTGAAGAAGCATTCCAACAGAAATTGGCATGAAAGGTGCTCCCGCAGTACATCATTACAACCCATAGAACGGCGAGCAAAAAACACGACACTCCTCCCTACAAGACTGCATGCAACTAATTACATCGCGGGAAGGAAGATTAGCGACGGCAAAAACTGCAGCAGTATCGCCATCTAGTGACAATTAAACGAGTTATTTAAACTTCTGCACAAAAAAGTGCAAAAATAGAAAATCAAAATCCAACACAGATAAATATCGGAAATATTATATTTTTATGAAGTGGTCTAAGAGTTGTTTTGCTATAAACAATTTCTCTTCTACACTGCTGGCCACTGTAAATGCAACACCCTGAAGGAAACATGCAAATAACATGAAATTTACAACATGCATTAGCGGAGGTGAGATATGCAGATGATTAGAATTTCAGCGCAGACTCACATCACGCGCGCCTGTGGCGCCACTTCAAAGCGCTATTTAAGGCTTGGAGATTTCGACGACTTCGAGTTCGGCAGTTGTGTTTTTATTGTGGTTTTTTTCAAAAAAACGATCAATTATGCCTCGTCGAAAACAGCGATCATCCTTTGATCAAGTATCCGAGTTCGACAGAGGAAGGATAGCGGCCTACCGAGATTGTGGATTATCTTTCAGGGAAATCGGTAGTCGTGTTGGACGAAACCAAACAACTGTAATGCGGATATGTGATCGTTGGATGCAGGAGGGTACGACGGACCGGCGTGTTCGATCGCATCCACCTCAGCGCACCACTTCACGTGATGACAGGCAAATTGTGCGCATGGCAGTGATGGATCGCTCAGTCACATCACGAACCATAGCATAGCACATGCAGTCTATAACGCATCATCCAGTGTCTGCGCGTACCATTCGACGCCGTTTACAGCAGAGTGGTCTGTCCGCAAGACGTCCATTGCTTTGTTTACCCTTGGCGCAGAACCACAGACGTCTCCGCCGCCAATGGTGCGATGACAGAAGGATGTGGACGGCAGAATGGAATGAAATTGTCTTTACTGACGAGTCACGCTTCTGTCTGCAACACCACGATGGTCGCATTCGAGTCTGGAGACACCGTGAAGAGAGGATGCTGAACAGCTGCGTTATGCACCGCCACACTGGTCCTGCACCGGGTATTATGGTATGGGGCGGTATTGGATATCACTCTCGCACACCTCTAGTACGTATTGCCGGTACTTTAAACAGCCAACGCTACATCTCCGAGGTGTCGGAGCCAACTGTCCTTCCTTACCTTCAGGGCTTGCCCACTGCCATATTTCAACAGGATAATGCGCGACCACACGTGGCACGCATTGTCCAACGGTTCTTCGTCAATCGCCAGATTGAATTGCTTCTCTGGCCGCCTCGCTCTCCGGATCTTTCGCCGATAGAAAACATGTGGTCCATGGTTGCTCTACGATTGACCCAGATTCCATTCCCAGCTGCCACAGCAGATCAACTTTGGCAACGTGTGGAAGCTGCTTGGTCTGCTGTACCCCAAGAACTCATCCAAAGTATCTTTGAATCAATGCCGAGGCGTGTGGCAGCGGTGATCTCCAACAATGGCGGCTACTCTGGCTACTGATTTTGGCAGGAACCACACTTCACAGAAGTCTATAAATTTAATCATTTGATACTTGGTCAACATGTTATCTACAAAATAAATTTTGTTGTGATATCTGTTGTCTTTCTTGGTGTTGCAATTTGGGTGGCCAGCAGTGTTGTAAGAGATTAATGAGTCTTTTCCCTGCGATATGCCGGTTATTACCAGAAAGTTAGGAGACAGTAGCTTAACATTTTTTATTTATCTCAAAATTAGTAATCCATAATATTAAAAAAACACCTTATCGTGAATCCAGATAAAAGTATGAATACAATATATAGCTTCCTTGGATGCAATTCTGTTGTTTTCGGACCAGCAAAATCTTCGGGATTATTTATAAAGATATTCATACACGAGAAGTAAATCAGTAGAACACGGCAACATAAGATTAAGGCTAGCCACCGATATATACAGTCGAACCTCCATATATCGAAGTAGCAAATTGCGCGAAAAAAATTCGATATCTAGAAATTTCGATATATAGAACTGAGCTTAGTCTTATCATAATTCTCCTAAAAAAAAGTTAAAGCTAATTGTCGTATACGAAACTCCATTTCTAATTTATATGCGAATCCCATTAAATGAAAGTTAATAACTAAAAAATGAATTAATATAAAAGATTTATTGATTACTACATACCTTTTAAAAAAACAATAATACAGACAGTGGTTACAATAATCACAGTTACATTCTTAAAAAAAAAAAAAAAACTACGAACATCTTACTGAACAGTTAGTTTTGCGGAAAGTTCAAAGAAATGTTCGTATTTATTCAGTCCACTAAAAACTTTATCAGGGACATTTTCCGCGAATTGAAGTCCACGATGTATTGTTTCAACTGCCCAAAAATTGGGAGATTTTATTCTAAAGTGGAATAAAATCTCCCAATTTGTCTTGAAAACAATTTCGATATACAGAAACAATTTTTCTATGCAATGAACATGGAGATTTGCTAAGAGTTCGATATATAGAAAATTTCAATATAGGGAAGTTCGATATATGGAGGTTCGACTGTATATGTAATATACTTGACGGAATCACGATGGAAAACAGGCCGGTTGAAAGGACAGAACTTGCATCACATATCATCGTTGTAGTCGTAGCTGTTTTCAAATACGAGTGGATGGCGACTGGCATAGGAAGAAAATCCAGGCGAGGAACACAGACATAAAAAGGTTAATTGAATTGTCGCTTTATTTGGATTACTTCGAGATTTTAATTACACTTCATAAAAGTCACAGTTCAAATTTATTTACGGATTATCATATTTCAACACTGCTCCGAGGCTCTCGGAACAGCACAGGATAAAATAAAATACAAAGGGTCGCAGTGCGCCCAAAATTTGACGTCCTAAGAGTCCCGTGGGAAAACACTCAAAGGCCCCGAAATCGACGCTCACAGCACCAAGGTAGCGGCATATTGAACTTTTAATTGGCCAGAAGCGGGCACATGACCCCATCACACCACGGCGACAAGATTACGCCCAGCTTCCAGAACTTTCGACTTATATAACGACTAGCTGAAAACCCGCACTTCGCTACGGAGTACATTCAAAGTAAAAACATCGGTCAATGTATGCAATTAATGCCAATATATATATAATAAATACGACGATCAATGTATATAATTGATGTAAAATATATATATATTTATAAAAAAATTGTAAGGGATATTTTTATAGACAAAATAATGTAGAAGAAGATATTCAAATTAAATCTAATATAAAGAATACTAAAGAATATAGTACAGTTAATATAGTACAGTTTCTAGAACATTTCTTTTACTGTATTTTAATATTTTTTTGGATAATGTCCAATCGTCTGCCGCATTAGCAAGAAAAAAAAATTATTTTTTGTCTATTTAGTTTTTATGCACGTGACGATAAATTTATTTAAAGTACCAGAAAAGGAAGTCACGTGACCAGCATTTAATAAATTAAATTCTAAAAATTAATCTTTAAAAATTCACCAAAAATCAGGAACTGGAGGTAAAGATTCGAAAAAAATTTCATTTTAAAGGAATTTTTATGATCTTTCTTGTGATATAAATTTTATAACCCTCAAATTATTATTTTAAATGCAAACGTAAAAAAAGTTTAAAAAACAGCTTAAAAATTTAATTTAAAAAAATCTAAGAAGAATTTTTGAAAAATCTTTCTTAGTGCACCCCTACACTATAAGAAGAATCGCCATGCAAAATTTCAGCCCTTTAGGTCCAGCGGTTTGGTCTGTGCGTTGTATGTCAGTCAGTCAGTGAATGAATGAATGAATGAATGAATGAGTCAGTTACGGAACTGTTTTATATATATAGATTATATAAGGTTTGGCCGCATGTGCCTTAGGGGAAAAGTAATAAATTACTTCGGGTTGGATTTAGGTCCAAATCAAGAAAGAGGGACGGTGTACTATTACGTTAGGATGAAGAATTTGGAAAAAGCGTGTGAGTGATGAAAAGGTTTTGAAATTTATTTCATATATATATATATATATATATATATATATATATATGTGTGTGTGTGTGATGATTAAAGCATAAGCTATAGTTAATTATATTAATGAGCATTAAACAGTAAATTCTATTAAAGTCCTAGTGTGGTCTCCAATTCAGGAAGTAGACTGTCTTTCGCAGCGAGAAGTTCAGGGTCATTCGCTCGCACACGCGCGTATCTTACATAACCATCGGATGTTCAAGCAAAAAGGGGCTCTAGAAGAGACCCTACGCCTATGTGACTTATATAACGGAGGAGAAAGAAATTACGCAGTTCGGGGAAATCTTTGATAGAATCAAGACGTGCGTCTGTCGGGAGCTCTGTGAGATGATTGAAAATGGCGATTTAGCTGGATTAATTGGGTATTTGATTAATGTTAATTAATAAAGAGGTGTTGAAAAGTTAATTAAGTATTAGTTCTTCCACCGGCCTACTGTTTGATGACTGCATTTATAGTAATTAGTGTATTTAGATGGGTGCACGGCGATAGGGTCGTGACAAGAGCCGGCAGGATATCGAATCGCGTTCTCGAAACCCCTTGCTTTTTAAAATTAGGTATAGGAATAAAATTTAAATTTAATGTTTCCCATTTTTCGTCATCTCTCATCCCCGCGACAGCGCCATATCAGTTCGTAAGATAAATATCATCAAAAGTGATTTTTCGAATTGCAATGATCGTCATGGTTATACATTTGCTGTGTCGTGTTCTAGAGCCATTGCTGCTTTCGCCGTCTTCACATTATGAGTGCTTTTTCGTTGAAAAATCTCCGTCGTCTTCAAAGGAGTTCCGCAACTTGTGAGGTGCTTGATTTGAGTTGCTGCAGTGTGTCTTCTAATAATTTTTGTCCAGCATGTGCTTGTCCCGCTGGAAGCTCCAACCAGTCGTCTTCAACATCGTGTGCAATTTTATTATTCGGGATTGTGTTCTGCTCCTGGTTCAACAAAAAGATTTTTCCACTACAGTACCGTGAGATGCCGATCTTCATATATGTGTATAAAAATTTCTCAGGGATTTCAGCGAGACAAAACGTAATTTATGCGGCATATAGTTAACGGATTGAGCGACGAAAAAATGATTTCATTATCCGGTGCAACCAGCGTCAATCATTCTGTTCTTCAAAAAGTGTTTTGTTTGTGAATTCGACAGGCAACATTCAGCCTTGCACCATTGCGGAATTCTGTGACGTGCGTGTTTTAAAACATTGAAGAATATGAGCCATCACAAGTGTATACTACTGTTTATTAAACATAATCCGGAGAACCGAAAGAAGTTAATTAAATTACCGCACATTTTGTTTTCTATCTAATTTGAATTAATAATTTTAAAAATGATGATTTCTGTAAATTAAAGTTTCTAAAGGTAAGACAAAATTTTATGATTTAGCTATTGTAACTGAGATGGGTCTATGATTTTTGAATTTCTTAATAGCTAGCTTGTTTTGATGTAAAAATATAATGTTATTTGGAGGTGGCGTCAGAGTCTAAACTAAATTCAGTTAAATTTCGGGAGCAATATACCCATACTTTATACAGATGATCCCCACCCAGGTTTCACTGAAGAGCAGGAAACACTTTGGTACAACTATGGATTTGGGCACTTAACTTTTTCTGACGGCACTTCCCAGTTGGCTTGCATTAAACATTATAATTTTCAGTGGAGTTTTGGACTACTGAATTAAGATTTTGATGTTTATGTGTAGGATTTTGATTCGAATATTGAGAGTTTTGATAGACTTATTTCATGCTTTCGATTAATTAATACTTGACACTGGAAAAAAATTTGTAATTGTTATTCTACGAAACTAAATTATGTAATCCATCTTTTTGTTGTCTTGAGGGGGGGGGAACAAAGTAGACTATCAGATTTTAAGCATTTGTAAAAGAAAAAGAAAAATTCTGCAGATTCTTCAGAGCTGGTGATGGTCCATTCATTTTTTTTATTATGTGATTTTTGAAGTGTTTTATTTTGATTTACGTTTTAATAAAAAATATTTTGAGTGTTTTTATGTAGTGATAAAATTTATATTGATAAATGTGATTTTTTAAAAATAAGGTATGGAAATCATAGTAGTATTGTTTTTATAGATATAGAGTGAGGGATTTTAATATGTTTTAATTTTTGTAATAGTAGGATTGTATAAGCAATATTGTTTAAAATGTGAGTCTATAACATATTTTACGATTTAAGTGAAGGATTTAAGTTTTGAACAAGCATGAGCAATTTTACATGTTTCCTTCAATTCACATATTTATTAGAGTTTTTAGTTGATTATTGATTGATTATAAAAAGTATATGAATAATAAAGAGAAAGAAAGGAAGTTGTTTGGAAGATTGTAAAGAAATTTGAAGGATTAATTTTGATTCCATACTTTTTAAGATACAACTTACTGTTTTTCTGATATTTTAATAATCTTATTAATTGTGTATTCTTAATTCTATTGAGTGATTTTTAACATTTTCATTTTTAGCTTTTAAGTGTTATTGTGATATTCAGAACTGTTATATTCTAGTTATTTAGTACTTCTTTTTGGTTTTGTGCACAGATAAAAAGTAATGTTTAGTGTTCTTTTATGTGAAGTTCTGTCTCAAATGGAGACTTATGTAACCTGTAACCACACCTCATTTTGGTCCAGCTAATCGCATGTAGGAATTAATTTTAGGTTAGGGTTAAAATTTTTAGCTAGAAAAAAATTAGGAATAATGTTGTTGGGTTTCTCTGGGTTGTTGTGTGGGGAGACGTCCCTACTCAGCATGTTTTCCAGTTGGCTGATTTGTTTTTCTCTTCTGGAGACGTGCTGCTGGAATTAGCTACTCCTTGTGTGCGCGCCTTCAGGGGGAAGAGGGGGAAATTGTGATGATTAAAGCATAAGCTATAGTTAATTATATTAATGAGCGTTAAACAGTAAATTCTATTAAAGTCCTAGTGTGGTCTCCAATTCAGAAAGTAGACTGTCTTTCGCAGCGAGAAGTTCAGGGTCATTCGCTCGCACACGCGCGTATCTTACATAACCATCGGATGTTCAAGCAAAAAATTAGTTCTTCCACCGGCCTACTGTTTGATGACTGCATTTAGAGTAATTAGTGTATTTAGATGGGTGCACGGCGATAGGGTCGTGACATATATATATATATATATATATATATATATATATATATATATATATATATATATATATATATATATATATATATATATATATATATATATATATATATATATATATACAGAGGGATTTTTTTAAAAAACTGACAATATTCAGAGCCACCTGTAGCGCGATCTATCAGCCGGAATTCCATCAAAATTGATAGAGGATCTAAGGACGACATGGGAAAGAGTTTCCGCGAAAAAAAAATGAGTTCCAAAAGTCGCAGATAGGGGAAAATATGGCGCTGTTTTTGTCGGCGCACCCGAGAATTTCCATAAAACGCATGTAAAACATCAAAATGAAAATTAATGATTACGCGCCAGTATCCAGCGCCAGTATTTTCGGCTTTAAAATGCGCCATCGCTGTACAGAAGAAAGGGTCATCAGTCACTTTTTTCAGCTTGCATCGCCACCTCGCTAACCGGACCTAAACCATGTGACTTTTTCTGTGGGGTTATTTAACGTCCAAGATGTATGTTGGTGGAGTCTCTAACTTGGCGGGCCTAAAGGACAACATATCCCGGGCTGTGATGAACATTCCTGGTGACATGTTAAGCTTGGCCTTTGAGAACGCAGTGTTCAGGAATCAGTGTGTCGTCCACCAGGATGGTGGCCACATTGAAGGAGGGAGAAGTGAATTTGCTGCATAAAGTGGTGTTGCAGCGAATTTTTTTGTTATTCATTTGTCTGCTTATTACAACTTTTTTGGCATTCACCCCTTATTTTTATAGCCCGAAATACTAGCGCTGCTCTCCATTACGCAGTCGGGAATTTGCATTCTGTTGTTTTACTTACGTTTTGTGCAAATGATCGGGTGTGCCGAGAAGAACAGAACTATATCATCCCCTATCGGCGACTTTTATAACTTTTTGTTTCACAGAATCATACTTCCCATGTCATTATTAGTCTCTATATCACGTTTGGTGCCATTTTGATTAATAGATCGAGCTACAGGTGGCTCTGAATAGTGTCAGTCATATATATATATATATATATATATATATATATATATATATATATATATATATATATATATATATATACACTGCTGGCCACTGTAAATGCAACACCCTGAAGGAAACATGCAAATAACATGAAATTTACAACATGCATTAGCGGAGATGAGATATGCAAATGATTAGAATTTCAGCGCAGACGCACATCACGCGCGCCTGTGGCGCCACTTCAAAGCGCTATTTAAGGCTTGGAAATTTCGACGATTTCAAGTTCGGCAATTGTGTTTTTCTTGTGGTTTTTTAAAAAAAAACGATCAATTATGCCTCGTCGAAAACAGCGATCATCTTTTGATCAACTATCCGAGTTCGACAGAGGAAGGATAGTGGCCTACCGAGATTGTGGATTATCTTTCAGGGAAATCGGTAGTCGTGTTGGACGAAACCAAACAACTGTAATGCGGATATGTGATCGTTGGATGCAGGAGGGTACGACGGACCGGCGTGTTCGATCACATCCACCTCAGCGCACCACTCCACGTGATGACAGGCAAATTGTGCGCATAGCAGTGACGGATCGCTCAGTCACATCACGAACCATAGCACAGCATATGCAGTCTGTAACGCATCATCCAGTGTCTGCGCGTACCATTCGACGCCGTTTACAGCAGAGTGGTCTGTCCGCTAGACGTCCATTGCTTTGTCTACCCTTAAAGCAGAACCACAGACGTCTCCGCCGCCACTGGTGCGATGACAGAAGGATGTGGACGGCAGAATGGAATGAAATTGTCTTTACTGACGAGTCACGCTTCTGTCTGCAACACCACGATGGTCGCATTCGAGTCTGGAGACACCGTGAAGAGAGGATGCTGAACAGCTGCGTTATGCACCGCCACAGTGGTCCTGCACCGGGCATTATGGTATGGGGCGTTATTGGATATCACTCTCGCACATCTCTAGTACGCATTGCCGGTACTTTAAACAGCCAGCGCTACATCTCCGAGGTGTTGGAGCCAGTTGTCCTTCCTTATCTTCAGGGTTTGCCCACAGCCATATTTCAACAGGATAATGCGCGACCACACGTGGCACGCATTGTCCAACGGTTCTTCGTCAATCGCCAGATTGAATTGCTTCCCTGGCCGCCTCGCTCTCCGAATCTTTCGCCGATAGAAAACATGTGGTCCATGGTTGCTCTACGATTGACCCAGATTCCATCCCCAGCTGCCACAGCAGATCAACTTTGGCAACGTGCCGAAGCTGCTTGGTCTGCTGTACCCCAAGAACTCATCCAAAGTCTCTTTGAATCAATGCCGAGGCGTGTGGCAGCGGTGATCTCCAACTATGGCGGCTACTCTGGCTACTGATTTTGGCAGGAACCACACTTCACAGAAGTCTATAAATTTAATCATTGGATACTTGGTCAACATGTTATCTACAAAATAAATTTTGTTGTGATATCTCTTGTCTTTCTTGGTGTTGCAATTTGGGTGGCCAGCAGGGTATATAATGTGTGTGCAGTATATGTATAACTAATTCTATTGAAATACATATCTTGTGAAACTCTGCAGAAATAAACACTCCGACCATTTGACCTACAGATTATAAATGCAAATACCTTTGTATTTTTTTCTTTGTAATGTTTCTCAAATTTAACATTAAATGTCCGTTAGAAATATCCTTTCACATTTATGATGATTTTCTGGTTGCTAAAAAAGGATGTCTGAAAGACAACATCGCGAATCATTTTCTGTTTGAAATTGAACACGTGTTTCATTTATTGAAATCAAAATCTTTTAGATCAAAATCAACCGTAAAACATTTTTTTTTTGGATAAAAATAAATGCATAATGTGGTGTTATGAGCAAAACTGTACATGAAAAAAAAAGGTTCCAGAAAATATGCCGAAAAATTGTCTTTCAATGAATATACTTAAAGGAAATTCATTTAAAAATTATGCGTTTTTTGGGAGGATTAGGAGAAGCATAGGAATGATATTATGGAAATATATACAGGAGAAGTTTGCGATTATAGCTCTGGACATTGTGAAGGCGGATGAAGTGTTACGGTTTCCTTTTTTAAGATGTATATTAGACGGGAAGAGAAAATGCCTTTATTATAAATAGGGATGATGAATGTTTCAGAGAGTAAAAAAAAGCAGGTTTGTGACGCACATATTTTTACTACAATGTCACAAGCTTGAGTGTTATCCCCGAAAGGAAGAAAGACAGATAACGGCTAAAATATATTTTGAAACGAGTTTTGCATTTGGGGCTAGTATATATGATGCAACTATATCTGTGAGTTTCCCAGTGGAAAACTTACAAACCCAAATTTTTTGCAAGTTCCGTTAAGGATCTTGCAAATAAATTTACACTGCATGCTAAGGTTAACGGGGTATAAATAAGAATAACTTGCAATTAGGAAACACAGATTCTCATTTGAAATAGAATATTTATAAGAAAAATCATGCTGTAGTAAACTGTTTTTACATTCCAAGTCGCTATGTATGGTTTAGCAAGGATAAATGACTCATTGCAGAGTACATGACTATATCTATCCCTGAATGTTAATAGCAAAATTAATATTATTATTTCTATAGATTCGTCTTTTATCGGCTTTAGTTTAAGAGAGTCTAGCGATAGCGAATTTATCATTTTTTAGTTAACCTTTAGCTTATGGAGTCCATTTTTCCGATTCCCTTTTTAGAACGTGAAATTTCATACCCCCTTTGTAAAAAAGGCCTTTAAGGGAGATATGTATATATATATATATATATATATATATTCATTCTTGAGATAAAGAAAAGGTTAACATTCTGAGATAAGGAAAAGGTTAACATTCTCTCGCATAATAGTAGATGCACCCGTAGAAATGCATCAGCAATGCTGAGTCCTTGATGATTTCTTTGCAGTGAGCATTTTGTCAGATGCAGTAATTTGTTTTTCCAGGTTTATACAAAATGTACGCCATAATAGTTTTCTGAGGGACTGGTTATTTCTGATTCTAATATTTATGACATGTTATTAACCGTTTTGAAAATAATTACAACAGCAACGATCTAAGGTTATAAAATTCTAATTTTGAATCAAATGATTTCAAGCAGTTTCTGTATAGTAAGGAACTGATGGAAGTCGATTCTACTTAAATTATTGATTTTCAACTTTAGCTTAAGGGAGAGAAAGTGCATTTATTGAACCTTGCACCTGATGCCGCAATAGGATGTTGTCTTTGAAACTTTTATGGTCCCTGCAATAGAGGAAACTTGAAAGAGGTTTGAAAAATGTCTGACGAAATTTGTTGGTATATCAACTTACTTTTTAAAATAAATTGTCTATTTGAAATAAATTGTCTTTCAAATATCTGATGCCCCTTTTGACTCAATTAATGAAATATAATAGCATGTGAAAGCAATTACACGCAGTGTATTGCATCATACATTATACAAGACATTATTCAAGACTATTCAAACATTATTGAATGCATACATCAGCGTTAAAAACGTACGAGCTGAAAAGAAATACAGTAAGCTTAGAAGAATGATATTGCATAAAATCCGAGGGAGTTAAAATTTCACTGTTATTTTTCACTCAAGTTCTGTTCTTGGACTAGATTTTCAGAAATTTTATCTGTTTTTAATCATGTCAAAAATTTTGTCAATGGACTTTCGAACTCATATCTCTACGGCAAGAAAAATATTGCACTTAAAAAAATTCTTATTTTCCCATTACTTCTCTAATATTATCCGTGTAATTGTTCTATTTTTATTTTCCTTCTATTTTACCTCTTAATTTCATCTTTGGAAAGATATTTTTTTTGTTCTCTATTCGCACTTTCCTTCATTGATCCTATATGTTCGTACCATTTGTTCTCTAAAATTACCCTCTTGTTCCTAATTTTTCTCTCCAATTTGGCTATTCAGTAACATTTTTGTGTTCTTTTACACAAAGGGCGTCCATTATTCTTTCAAGACATTTCTAATAATAAGATTATTGTTGGCGCTTGTCATTTGTAGAGCGAAACAATCGCAACGGGTGTTCTCAACGCCAACATGAGTCGATACCTCACCAAATGATTGAAGTTTTGCGAAACTTTAACCTGTAACTTAGCCCTTTTGAGAATAGTTTTCTCTGATGAACTTATTCAACTATTGATGGAACTTTGAAGGTAACTGGATTGCGTGCGATAATAAGAAAGCGAACTGGGTCCGAGGCAACCTTTGCTTTGGCCTACGGACGGACGGAGGGTGTTCAGTCCCAATTCTTATATAGTCTAAGGCCGTCCGCACACGGAGCGACTCAAAGGAAGCTCAACTGGTTAGCGACTGAAATTGCTTATCGGTTGCAAACTCGTTAGTGATGCGGCTCCGCACGCGGGCCGACTCAAAAGTGATTCAAATCAATAGTTTGCGACCTGTCATGGAAGGAAGAACATCATTATTCCGGGCATTATTTTTAGTTAAATTATTATCAGAAATTAATTTATTTTAAAAAATCGTCACAATAGATTGTCTTTGATCAATCGTTTAAAAATGGACTGTATATATGGGCGCACATATTCCATACAACAAAAAACGTTAGAATTTCATTTCATCGCTAGGCAGAAGTCACGTGACTCGTGTACATAATTTGGCAGCTTGCCAAAAGGGCGGCTGTAACATAGATTGTGTAATAACACGTACAACGCAAGAGAAACTGGCGACTGAAGTTGCTAGCGACTCGACACGTTGAGTTGCCTCCGACTGATTACAAACGCGTTACTGACGGGTTTGTAACCAGTTGCGCCGTGTGCGTGGCTCCATTCAATTACATATTTTACGACTCATCACTGCCTAGTTTGTGATTGGAGTCGGTTATCAGTTTCTTTTGAGTTGCTCCGTGTGCGGACAGCCTAAGAGTTCGAGTTCCACTCTTGGCATGAATGTTTGTAGCCCTTCGGAATCGGCTTCAACCCTTTCAGGGGAACGTCTTGCACGGTGCAGATTCTTTTCTCTTTTTTTTAGCTTAAAAAATCTTGAAAAATTTTCCAATTAAAAGTTGTAAAATCTTTTTATTTCTTTAAAATGATAACAGATGGCAGCACTAGCCATTTTCTTCTCATTTAACTGGAATACATTGAATGCAAGTGAAAAAAAGGCAAGATTTACCGTTTGCACTGTGGAAACGGTGTCCCTCAAAGGGTTAAGCTGTAGGTCCATTTCTAATTCACCCTTGTGTAGCAAACAAAAATGACCGTATCGCTCTCAACCAAAACAAGCCGAATTAAATGTTTTCGTGTCTGCGCCGGATATGGGTTCGATAAATCCGTAGACTGGACAGGCCATCCATGTGGTCAGAGGGAGGGAAGAGGTGCGAGCCCTCGAAATGTCGTCCCTAGGGGTGCTTGGTCAAAATTGAAGAGGCACCTGGCTAGGTCCGGCTTTGAACATTGCGGTGCCATTCAAAATATTAGCCGTATTCCTCTGCCCCATACATATATGGACTTGGTATGTAATGTACCGGCCAGGCGGTCATAAATTACAACGAGAACACCATAAAATGAATTTCTTATGTTTCTAAGATTCATAAATGATGATTTGCAACAGTATTATTAAATGAAAAAAAATGCATAGAATTCGTAGAAAGTTTCAAGAAGGAATATTTTTTATTCATAAAATCTCCATAAAGAAGCCTAGAACACATAATGATGAATTTGACAAACATTTATTCTTCAAAATTCAACAACTTAGATTTGAATAAGAACAGTATTCATTAACATTTTAAGTCTTACATTCATACATTCTACGAAAAGTAACAAAGGCGGATTAAAATTGCTTCACTTCAAATAAAACGTAAAAATTTAAGGTTGGACAAGAAATATTTTCGTGCATTCTCCGAACATAAATTTCATTCAAATTATTAAAAAAAAAGCATAAGAATAAAAAATGGAAAATTTCCGTACCTGGTCCCCATCCAAGGCATCTAGCTAAATCATTACCAGTTCCGAGCGGTAAAATGGCAACAGGAGGAGGGTTGGTGAAATTCATTTTATCTGAAAAAATGAATCAAGGTAACAAAAGTGAGCCTAACGGTAGATAACGTTAATACATTATTCAAGACTTAACTTTCTCCTGCTCTACCAACCTTAATGAGACAAATATTCAAATTGGAGAAACTCTCCGACGGTTTAACAAATCGTGCTACATTTTAACTTCGAAGTCGATTTAGTGTAATACTAATACTTTCAAACATATATTTCTATTGTAATTAAGAAAATCATTCGACTTTTATTAATGTTTGAAGCGGAAAATTAATGTTACTGTAAAAAAAAGAGGTTGAAATTTCTTTCGACAAATTGTTTTTGCATTTCGTTGGTAAAAGCGGTAGAAACCATTCGAAATTTAATTATTGCCCTTTGGACTCTATGCTAAAAAATGTTTAAGAAAATTGTTTTTAAGCAGAAAGGAAATTACTCATACTTTTGATGCAGTTTTGTGACACAAGCTAAATTAAAGTTCATCATTATTTGCAGACTTCATAAAAATTACAGTTAAACATACACATAACACAAATAATGTAAATAATTCAACATGAAATAAAGCGTATAAAAAGGGCATAGACTGCAGAACAAAGTAACAGAAAACCTACCCTAGCATTGAAAATTTTAACTTTTCAATAAAAGATTGCCCAGTTGCAACAAATACTCATACTGAAAACGGTCAAATATAACTAAAAGTAAATAATTTAACAAAACAAGATAATTATTAGCAGGAGGAATGTGGGATCTTGGGATGTCTCCGTTGCATCCTATTCAGAAAGTTCCCCCTTGAGGTAAGTGATTTGGTTTGACCTCCTGATGACGAGACCAATCGGTTACTCGGCTAAAAATGTTTAAGAAAATGTTTAAGAAACTATTCAGAAAGTTCCCCCTTGAGGTAACTGATTTGGTTTGACCTCCTGATGACGAGACCAATCGGTTACTCGGCTAAAAATGTTTAAGAAAATGTTTAAGAAACTATTCAGAAAGTTCCCCCTTGAGGTAAGTGATTTGGTTTGACCTCCTGATGACGAGACCAATCGGTTACTCGGCTAAAAATGTTTAAGAAAATGTTTAAGAAACTATTCAGAAAGTTCCCCCTTGAGGTAACTGATTTGGTTTGACCTCCTGATGACGAGACCAATCGGTTACTCGGCTAAAAATGTTTAAGAAAATGTTTAAGAAACTATTCAGAAAGTTCCCCCTTGAGGTAAGTGATTTGGTTTGACCTCCTGATGACGAGACCAATCGGTTACTCGGCTAAAAATGTTTAAGAAAATGTTTAAGAAACTATTCAGAAAGTTCCCCCTTGAGGTAACTGATTTGGTTTGACCTCCTTATGACGAGACCAATTGGTTACTCGGCTAAAAATGTTTAAGAAAATGTTTAAGAAACTATTCAGAAAGTTCCCCCTTGAGGTAACTGATTTGGTTTGACCTCCTGATGACGAGACCAATCGGTTACTCGGCTAAAAATGTTTAAGAAAATGTTTAAGAAACTATTCAGAAAGTTCCCCCTTGAGGTAACTGATTTGGTTTGACCTCCTTATGACGAGACCAATCGGTTACTCGGCTAGAAATGTTTAAGAAAATGTTTAAGAAACTATTCAGAAAGTTCCCCCTTGAGGTAACTGATTTGGTTTGACCTCCTTATGACGAGACCAATCGGTTCCTCGGCTAAAAATGTTTAAGAAAATGTTTAAGAAACTATTCAGAAAGTTCCCCCTTGAGGTAACTGATTTGGTTTGACCTCCTGATGACGAGACCAATCGGTTACTCGGCTAAAAATGTTTAAGAAAATGTTTAAGAAACTATTCAGAAAGTTCCCCCTTGAGGTAAGTGATTTGGTTTGACCTCCTGATGACGAGACCAATCGGTTACTCGGCTAAAAATGTTTAAGAAAATGTTTAAGAAACTATTCAGAAAGTTCCCCCTTGAGGTAACTGATTTGGTTTGACCTCCTTATGACGAGACCAATTGGTTACTCGGCTAAAAATGTTTAAGAAAATGTTTAAGAAACTATTCAGAAAGTTCCCCCTTGAGGTAACTGATTTGGTTTGACCTCCTGATGACGAGACCAATCGGTTACTCGGCTAAAAATGTTTAAGAAAATGTTTAAGAAACTATTCAGAAAGTTCCCCCTTGAGGTAACTGATTTGGTTTGACCTCCTTATGACGAGACCAATCGGTTACTCGGCTAGAAATGTTTAAGAAAATGTTTAAGAAACTATTCAGAAAGTTCCCCCTTGAGGTAACTGATTTGGTTTGACCTCCTTATGACGAGACCAATCGGTTCCTCGGCTAAAAATGTTTAAGAAAATGTTTAAGAAACTATTCAGAAAGTTCCCCCTTGAGGAAACTGATTTGGTTTGACCTCCTGATGACGAGACCAATCGGTTACCTCGATATATGGTTTAGTTCCGTTACTGTTACAGTTTCTTGCATTATAGTGCGTTGAGTCCTAAGTGCGTGATTCCTGATTATTTTTGTCTACATTCCTACTGCTACTAATTATCTTCTTTTGTTAAATTATTTACTTTTAGTTATATTAGTTAAACATGCACATAATATGTAAAACCTTTATTTTTGCTCGGAATATTCAAGTTCCAAATAGGAGTATTTATCTGCTTCCGCAGTAAAGAAAAGTAATGCAAAACGACTGTCTGTGAGAACCGGGAATCGAACCTGCGTCTCCCATATATGAGACTGGTATTCTACCAATTGAATAATTATCCTGGTCATAGGAGATACTCCGTTTTTATTTTTAAATTTCATTACTCCAATACACAATAATAACAATAATGAATTCGTTTCAACTGATAATACAACATACACTTTTGAAAGGCTTTGTAATATTTTAAAACATATTCACCATATAAAAATATGCGTTCGACCATAAATAGTTTAAAGAAATGTCAGAATTGTTTTATGTAAGATTAAGATGAACTTAAAATACATTTAAGAATTTCAAATTACTCTGCACACAACATATAATAAAATATTTTGATGGTGAAGAATCGCAATTAGCAGGTTTTTTTTAAACATTTTAAATTAGTCATTATCAATCTAGTACTATACTTTTGTTTCCACTGTTCTGTTTGCCCAAAATATTTTGAACACGATGCTGCACACATATTTCCCGACATATATATAGTACGTACTCGACTTACGCGATTAATTCATTCCAGAACATTCCGGGTAAATAGAAAGCGCGTAAGTCGAATTTTACCATCATCGACATAATCACAGAGTTTGTGGTTTAAATTTTCAAAAATACTTAACGCTTTCACTTGTATCAGAGCAATAGATATCGGTATGCGCTTGCGTTGGAGATATTTAATCCAAATTTATCAATAATTCCTTCAATAATCATTCGTTTTCTTTAATTATCAATAATCCTTCGTTTCTATTTAAACACATCTTTTCTTCAAATTTATCGTCGTAATAAAATTGAAAATAACAACCGCGTATCTATGAATCCGCGTAACTCGAGGACTTACTGCATTGAACACATATATATATATTGAACATATCGCTCACTCCTTTCAACAACGGCATATCTGAAAAATCGACGATTTTTAGTTATGCTTGTTTACAGAATTCCCCGAAAGAGTATTATATCCGTGCAAGATCGTCATATCTCACTGCTTAATATTTAGCCGCTAGAGGGCAGAATTAAAATTTATTTTCAATACATTTCAATGTACTTTTAAACTTTCAAATCACTCTCCTGAAATATCTTGTTTTTTGAGATATGACGTTGTGGAAAGGAGTGAGCGATATATTTTCACCGCATATTCCGCGTGCTGAGGTTTTAGAGCCTAAGACTTCCCGGCCCTCTAAAGAACTCTTAAATGTTAAGTTCACTACAATATATGAATTTCCTATGTTGTTGTTCCTCAGACTCTTCGAAGTGAATTCATGTAACGAGTCGGTGAGATGTCCTTTTGGTTTTATAACAATAGTCCCGGTTTATATGTAAAACTTCCATTCCTCCGAAGTACACTGGTGTAAGAAATTAAGATAATTTCCAGACTTGGTCCATTATCTCTAGAACTACTGTACCGATTTTAATGAAATTTGATATGTACATACATTGATACAATGCAAAACAAATAGCCATTCAATAATTGTAATACACACGCATGATCGTGCGTAACACTCGTTGAAGTCGGAAGGTATGAAACAGCGGTTGCAGAATAAACAAAAAAATGGGTTACTAGATGGTGTTATTTTTCAGCAATCGGTTAATTTCAAATTGCAACAGTAAAAATGAGTAACTACCAACGTTTAGATGATGGAATGAGGTGGCGAATTGTGGGGAGGCTAGAAGCATGCCAATATCAAGTCCAAATTTGTAGAGAGTTCAATTTAACGCCCAGCGTTGTGTGTAACTTATGGAAACAGTTTCAGGATACCGGATCCATCTAGAGAAAGCCTGGAGAAGGTCGTACAAGAGCCACGACGGCCAGAGAATATCGCCATTTGTCGATTATAGCGAGGCGTAACAGGAGTGCTACAGATTCTCAGCTCTCTCGTGACTTGTATGCAGCCACAGGAACCCGCGTATCAAGGGTGACTGTTTCCAAAAGACTTCATGAGAGAGGGTTGTTTGCAAGAAGCCCTGCTGTTTGCGTCTCGCTCACTTCTACGGACAGGAGAATCCGTTTATCATGGTGCAGAGAGAATAGAGATTGGAATATGGATCAAATGGCGACCGTTCTCTTCACTGATGAGTCCCGGTTCAGACTAATCATTGATTCTCACCGTACGTTCATATCGAGAGAACCAGGGACCCGCTACCTACTCTCCAATGTCCGCGAAATCGACCATTATGGCGTAGGAGGTTTAATGGTCTGGGCAGGCATCATGTTGGATGGCCTCACACCTCTCCATGTCTTTGAAAGAGGCACTGTGACTGGTGGGAGGTATAGGGATGAGGTCTTGGAGCCCTATGTTCGCCTATTCTGGGGTGCAGTTGACCCTGAGTTCATTTTAATGGACGATAACGCGAGGCCACATAGAGCCCTTCTGGTCGACGAATTTCTAGAGAGTGAGGATATTCGCCGGATGGATTGGCCAGCCAGATCGCCAGACCTTAACCCTATAGAGCATGTCTGGGACGCTCTGGGGAGGGCAATTGCAACTCGCAACCCCCCTCCGAGAACCATCCATGGAATGAAAACAGCGTTGCTGAATGATTGCCACAGGAAATGATAAACTGCCTAATTTCAAAAATGAAATCACACTGCGAGACCTGTATATCTGTAAGAGGGGACCATACCCCCTATTAACCCTTTTTTTTGTTTATTCTGCAACCGCTGTTTCATACCTTCCGACTCCAACGAGAGTTACGCACGATCATGAGTGTGTATTACAATTATCGAATGATTATTTGTTTTGTATTGTATTAATGTATGTACATATCAAATTTCATTAAAATCGGTACATTAGTTCTAGAGATAATCGACCAAGCCTGGAAATTTTCTTAATTTCTTACACCAGTGTAGTATCCACTATGTAATTAATTCTCCGAAGCATGTATTTTACTGATTTCCCATTACATACCAGAGTGATTATCGTTAAAAGTTTACAACAATAGAAAGTGATTGCATTTTCTTAACAGGAAAGCAGAATTTAAAATGCTAGCCTATTCTAGAAGTATTGGCCATCTCTTTAAATGTATTAAGTTCATCTTATGAATGATGTTACTGTTGTCGGCAGGTAAATGAAAACATCCGAAAAACATACAGGCCTAAATATGAAAAAAATTTCAAATTACAAAATGTAAAACTGAAGTAGGTGACTTTTTAATGATAACTAGGAAAAAATATTATCGTTTTGGTGTTTGTAAAAAGTTTTATCTACACCTTAAAACATTAGTTTATTACTATATCTTGTTATCTATCTTGTAAAATATAAACAATAGAAATAAACAAAAATTAAAAATGAAGCATAGACTGCTAAAACACTTTAACATAAAACATATCCTGCAAAGATAATATTTTCAATAGAGGATAGCACAGAAGCTTCATATCCCCATAATGAAAAAAACAAATAAATAATCCAACAGAGATAGATAAAAATAATACAAATATAGACAAGAAACAAACAGAAATCAAGCACTCTGGGCATCCACGCACCAACGCCAAGATTCTGTAACGGCAAGATTCAGTAACCGTCACTTACGGATTTGGGGTGTGTACGCATCTTTTATTTTGCATTAGGATTTTGTGTGCTTGCATGTACGGTGCGTTGAGCCCATACTGTAAGTTGTGTTTGTCTTTTCATTTTCATTTTGACTTATTGCTTCCTTGGGGGACTCGGGGCCTTGGGATGTCTTTCGGGCTTACCTGCATCCTATTCAGAAAGTTCCCCTTGAGGTAACTGATATGGTTAGGCTCCCTGATGAAGAGACCTATCTGTTACCTCTGTTGTTTTATGGTTCAGTCCCGGCACTTATACAGAATCTTTCCGTTGGTGCGTGGATGCCCAGAGTGCTTGATTTCTGTTTGTTTCTTGTCTATATTTGTATTATTTTTATCTATCTCTATTGGATTATTTATTTGTTATCTATCTTGTCATAGATAAAATTATGTTTGCATCATTATAAATACGTTTCCCTCCTGAAACATTTTCGGTGTTTATAAAACTTTTAAGTGTCATTTAATCCAAATAAGAGAAATAAAGATTTAGTTCACAAACCAATGGTATCTAAAACCCATCCTACAGTTCCATCACCTCCACAGCACAGCACCCTAAAGTTAGCTACATCTTTGTACATTTGTAACCTGTAAAAACAAGGAAAAAGAGCAGGCATATAACGGAATTCTCGGACATGCAATGTATCATCTGTTTTTCAAAAAAGTCATCATATAATGTGTGAAAATAAATGTTACATCAATAAAGCAATTTAAACAAAGTATGGATAATCTTTCACTGAACTTATGGTTTTTTTTGGAATTTCAGATTATAATTTCAACATGAAAACTCCTGTGCAATCAGAGATAAATAGATAGTGTTTGGAATGAACTGATAAATAATTAAAAAAATATACTAATTAAAAAATCTGTACTACTGAAATTGAAATTCGTTTTTTGTTTATTTGATAGAAAGTTTGCTTACTTTTTCCTTTATTAGCAAAATTTAATTTTCACATAATCAATGTATTTTTGCCTCACGAGGCCTCACGAGGTAAAGGATTGACTCACATCCTTCTTTTATCAACCAGAAAATCATCATAAATGTGAAAGAAAGTGAATATACACATATTCACTTTAATTTGAATATGTGTAAATGCATATTCAAATTAAAGTATTACAGATGTTTAACAACAGCAAAATTATTCAAATGAAAAAAAAGTTGCATGTATTTATACAGTGTACAGCTGGTAAAGGGGGAAAATATTCAATGAAATGCCAACCATTTTCACTTACAGCATCATGGCATTTTAGACTCATGTCCATAAATTAAGGATAATGCCAGCTCTGGCAAATAAAAGTTCAGAAATAAAACAAACGTGACTTATTCATAAAGCCTATTTATTTAACAAAAGATAAAGAACAAAAAAGATGGTGTATGTATCATACCATTAATAAAAACTACGATTTTTGCGCGCTGGAGCAATTGTAAAAAATGTCTCTTTTACAAAAACTTAATATCACATGGTTGGTATGATGGTTAATACATTGTATGTCTCCCATGCGATGAAATACAGTCCGTAGAACGCCTAGGCATGCTGAGTATCAAATTATCGAGCTGATCTTGGAGAAGATTACTCCACTCAGCAAGCAATGCTCCCTAAGCTCCTGTACACATGTAGGAGCTTGGTTGACGGGCTGCAACTCGTTGGTAAAGCATGTCCTACACATGCTCTATCGGATTCAAGTCAGGCTCGCTCGGTGAGGACAGGCGTTGTCATCCATAAACACAAATTCTGCGCCCATGGCACCCCTAAACAAACGTACATGTTGCTCCAGAATGATGTCCCGATAAATGTGGCCGTTCATGGTTCCGATTTGAACATGCAGATATGTTCTGGAGCCCAGTATAATTCCACCCCAAACTAGCAATCCTGCACCACGGTAACAGTATCATTCAATGATGTTGTCTTGGTTGTAACGGGTACCTGGCGTTCTCCATATGAAAGTCCGACGTAAATCAGACTGCAACCTAAACCTGGACTCCTCAGAAAACATCACACAAGCCCACTGCGACGATATCCGCATTCCATGTTCTCTACTCCAGGCTAATCGCTGCCGGCAGTGAGTTGCTGTGATCGGAACACATCTGACAGGCCTGCGAACATATAGACCAATATTTCCCAAACGTCTGTACACTGTTTGCCTTGAAACTGTGGTATCCGTGGCTGCAGATAGCTGACGAGACAGGTCGGATGTTGTGCTCCGTCTGATTCTTTTGGCAGTTACTACCAAATGCCGATCTTCATTGGGCGTTGTAACTCGGGGGCGATCTGTACTGTAACGTCTATTAACAATTCCATCATCGTGGAATCGTTGCCAAAGCCTAGAGACTTTGGGCAATTCTAAGTTCCTCGGATACTTCCATATGAAAACGCCCACATTCTAGGCGGTCGATAATTCTACCACGTAAAAAATCATCCACATGCATCCTCTGTGTCATAACTAGTCGGTTATGACACAGAGCGGCATACAGAACACTTGTGAACAAATTTACTTCTTTGCCACCATTCCTTATATTCCCCTCTCTTACACTTTGGTCATTGTGACACACTATCGGTGTCATCTGGTGTCTTCCTATAATTTGCATTTTAATCTTGAAGATGTGTGTGATAATTCTACAGGTGAAATTTTTACTTTAGATTTCGATTTCTGTGTGATTCTGAATTATCCTAAATTTATGGACATGAGTGTATATTTAAACATTAAATGTGATCAGAAAGTAATGAAGATAAAATTTTCTCGAAGTATAACATGATATATTTTTTCAGTTATGGTATAAATATGACGAAAACATTTTTCTTTTCAACCTGAGCGAGAACCTCTCTCAGTCTATAGCAAACTTGCTTTAAAAGAAAATAAAACAAGACGAAAATATTACCTCAAAAGTCGAGTCACATTTAGCAGGATTTCCCTGAGGATATTTTGCACCCTGGTTTTATAAATGAAAATGCTTTTTGAATGCTATTTGATATAGTCTTTAAATGCATTAATTCTTAATGTCATTTCTTCTGGGGTAAGAGAGAGAGTTTCTTTTTGCTATTTTGTCACAGATAATATTCATGTACTTTTGAATATATTAGTACCAATATTATTTTCAAGAGTTTAAAGGCTCAAAACCTTTGATAAATATTGCCCGTATCAACTCTATTACGAAAGGAATTATGAAATAAAGAAAAATTGACTGACTGCTAAAAACAAAGTAGAAAGAGACAAAAAACACATTTATTTACGAGCGAAAAACTTTGTTACAATTCACCTTTCCCGCCCAATCATATATATATATATATATATATATATATATATATATATATATATATATATATATGTTTTCTTTAAACTATGTTAATTTGAGTAATTAACTGGGAATTTTTTTTTTAAAGTATTAGTCTTCAGTTGTCCTTTCCAGCCATATTGCGTATAAGTTTCATGAGTGATTTCAATATGTATGTTTTAGTCTCTTAGAAATTTTTTAGTCTCTTAGAAAATTTATTTGCACACATAAGTGATTTATTTAAACAAAATTTAAAGAACTAGTGAACTACAAAATGGTGAGCTTTCTTACCCAGCCATAGGTCCTCCTTTTACTAAGTTATACACTTGCCTAGGATTTAGTAAATATTGAAACTTTCTTAATATCCTGAAAGAGAAATTAAAATTGTAACCAACATTCTACTACACACTCTTAAATTTTAAATTTTACTTCTCTATGAACCAATAAATTATGTCAGGGTATACACAAATTGCCCTTTCGCAAAATATATATAAAAATAAAAATTTATCTATAAAGCGGTAAAACTTATATATATATATATATTTATATATATACATATTTATATATATACATATATATTTATATATATATATATATATATAAACGTCTATAGATTGTACTTGATAGCCAAGCTTAGCTATTAGAATAATAACCTTCATGGCTTCAAATAAGGTCATCTAATACTATTGAAACAAAAGTAATGAAGGAATAGCTTCCACACTGAAAGTCTGAGTCATTTGACCAATAAGACTGCTATAAAATTAATATGCAAAACTTTTAAAAATTCCTATTCAAAAAATATTAAAGCTAGTCTTTGTAAATTTTCCTTAACTGATGTATGCCACATACACTTAAAAAATAAAAACTCTAGATAGCTTGTTAACCTTATCAAAAACCTTTTACAGACCGGAATATGCAAAATATAAGTCTTAGAATACATTACTTGAACCACTACAAAAGTGGAGATAAAAAGTTGTACATTCACGCTGACTGTTAAGGGACGGTGGACCTTTATTTGAGCAAATCTCGTCATTGTAATACTTCTTGTGTTATTGTAAAAAAAAAAAAAAAAAAAATATATATATATATATATATATATATATATATATATATATATATATATATATATATATATATATATATATATATATCTGTAGATTATTAGTACCAAAATAATTTTTTTCGAGTAACAAATCATTCATGAAGCTTCTACAAAGTAATTCATAATGGGTAAGTGTAGTAATAAATTTCAAATCTGTTTTCCTCAAAGCAGATTTTTCAAGGTTTTTAGATTTTTGAAATGCTCCATGCTAATTAATTTTTCTTCAAAATTCATGAAATTGATAAGGAAGAATTCTGATGCTCTTTACAGAAAAACTGGGTATGCATTTTACAATTCGACTTCATTAAGGTAATTAAATTTGATTTATAACTTTTCAAAAGGCAAAATTTTTATGAAAATCGGGATGGAATTCAGAAAAAAATCTCTCAAAAATTAACTATTCAAGGGATTAAATAATCGATACTCAGATTTGTTTGTTATACAGATTAAAGAGATTAAAATGCAAAATCGAAGAAATATCTCAAAAATTAAGTAGCAAGGAGCATTTTAAAATTTTGCTTATAAATTTCAAATTTTTAAAAAAATCTTAAAATTATAATGAGATTGGTAATTTCTTTTAAGGTATTCTATTTATTTATAGTTAAATGTGCATATGTACAAAATTTCGTATCTCTATGATGAAAAGTAAAAAAGTAAATTTTAATGTCCACCGTTCCCTTAATGGCTTTTACAGATGCTTGTTTATAAATAGGAAAACGAATTCCACAAGGTCTGGCTAGAGGCCCACTTAGATGAATTTCATGTTATTTAATAAAAAATAACATAAATGGTTACTTAAAATTCTTTAAAATATGCCTTCCAGTGCGTAACGTAAAGTTAAAAAAGGATTTTCAGAACGAAAAATATAGGTTTTATTTTTCTTTCTATCAATAATCTCTCACAGATAGTTTTAAAGTATTAAATCTGAACAGAAAGCCATCACATTCAAACGAGGATTAAATCTGGAATGCAAAAACAATCAATATTTAATTTATTTCCCTCAAGTGTTGTGTATAACTGTAACAGAATGCAAACAGAGAATTTCAACGATAATAAGATGGATCTGAATCAATCTTCAATAAACACCTGCATCCATATATATATATATATATAATCTGTTATTTTAAATTTATGCATTATTAGAACGTATATGACTGACGTTGTTATGATTAAGTTTTATTTCGCAACTGAATGTAAAACAGAGAGTAAACGTAAAGAAAGGAAGTCCTATGATTAAAATTGAATTTTCGCTCCCCTAAATAGCTTGGAGGTTTTTGTAGCAGATGAAAGGATATTGAAGGAGGCACCGCTAATAACAGAATGGTCAAGCTGATACATTTGGAAATGTTTTATATTAAATTTTGAGCTACATACGTAACCATTTTTAGGCTTTCCATACTTGTTTGTCTTATGTGTATAATATACTGCAAATAGAATGCATCGCAGTTGCCAAGAAGTATATATAAAACCGTTATAGGTTAACTTAAAGTTTTGCCGCACTTAAGGGAACGGTGGACATTAAAATTTACTTTTTTTACTTTTCATCATAGAGATACGAAATTTTGTACATATACACATTTAACTATAAATAAATAGAATACCTTAAAAGATATTTTCAATCTCATTATAATTTTAAGATTTTTTTAAAAATTTGAAATTTATAAACAACATTTTAAAATGCTCCTTGCTACTTAATTTTTGAGATATTTCTTTGATTTTGCATTTTAATCTCTTTAATCTGTATAACAAACAAATCTAGGTATCGATTATTTAATCCGTTGAATAGTTAATTTTTGAGAGATTTTTTTCTGAATTCCATCCCGATTTTCATCAAAATTTTGCCTTTTGAAAAGTTATAAATCAAATTTAATCCTTTACCTTAATGAAGTCGAATTGTAAAATGCATACCCAGTTTTTTTGTAAACAGCATCAGGATTCTTCCTTATCAATTTTATGAATTTTGACGAAAAATTAAGCAGCATGGAGCATTTCAAAAATCTTAAAACCTTGAAAAATCTGCTTTGAGGAAAACAGATTTAAAATTTATTACTACTCTTACCCATTATAAATTACTTTGTAGAAGCTTCATGAATGATTTTTTACTCGAAAAAAATTATTTTGGTACTAATAATCTACAGAAATAAATAAATAAATATATATATATATATATATATATATATATATATATATATATATATATTTTTTTTTTTTTTTTACAATAACACAAGCAGTATTACAATGACGAGATTTGCTCAAATAAAGGTCCACCGTTCCCTTAAATATTACACAATTAAGGCAGGGAAACACTGTGTAAAACTTCTACATACCTCATTCCTTGTCTTCCACCACTTTTTGGATTGATGAGAACAAGCAAGGGATGAGTGCCTGGAAGAGATGTGATCTGGAATGACATGGCGGAACCCTGTATTGAAAAAGAGATATCTAGATTTTCGTATATTTATCTTACCTTTCCAATTTCAACATTTAGGAAAATAATAACAGAGTGTAAAACCTCGTAAATACTAATTCATAAAGGACATGTAGAAGTATTTGGTACAAAGAAAATGGAAGCTCTGGTTGAGCTAAATAAGTGCTCCTTATCAAAAGAAATCGTAAAAGTATTTTATTCAAAAGAAAGAAAATTAATGATGTGCAAGTCGAATCAGAACTGGTAATCTGACTGTCCAAACTCCCATGAAAAATGTAATAATTATTAAGCTAATGAAAGAGAAAATAATGGAAAAAGTGAATTATTCACATTCTAGTAAACAAGGTTATTTGTCATAAATTCTGAAATAATTTTATTTTTAAAATTCTTGTTATAAATTAGCATTTTCTATTACAAGACATGTTCTGCTTTTTTTCCACACTAAGGCGTCTATTGATCTATCTGTGCCTTGTAGACAGCTTGGACTATTCCATAGAAAAATCCGACATTAATCTCCAGACATTGTAACAACCACAGTGTCTAGGTTTTATATTCTTAAAGACATATCTTTCCCCTCCAACACCAATGATTCCTTAGTAGTATGAATGAGAATTCGGAACGTGCACCTTCCAGCTTGTTCAATGATAGAAGTCACTGAGAATTCAGCTATCTCTATGAAAGCTTTTTGGGCCTCTTATGCAACTTCGAAATTCTCGATATCAAAGGCTTCATGCTGCAGAAATTTTCTTAATGTATGGGCCGCCCAAAAAAAACACATCTTTCAGTTTGGCATTTGAAGGTCCTAAAAAATTAGTTTATTAATATATTTTAAAGTTTTAGTTAAATTTTTTTTATCATTTATGAACTAAGAAATTAATTTGCGGTAATTTTTTTACACAAGATGAACCGAACGATAAGACTCACCTGAAATTTATGGGAGGATTTTAAGAAAAGATTATTTGTGTTTTGGTAGGTATATCAAGGTATTTTCAATATCTTATTTAATAAAGATAAAAAAATATAATATATATATATTTATTTATTTATTTATATGTATATATATAATACAGATGGTTATCAAAATAATGGAAACACTAAGAAGCATCATGAAAACCTTTATCAATATGGCGCAGAATCACCTTCGTTATGCAATACCACGTGATTCACCTTGGAATTGGATTATGCAAGTCATCAAGAGTGGTTAAGAATATATTATACCATTCTTCAAGAAAAAATCATGAAAGTTCCTGTAGAGATGCTGCGGTGGATATCGATACCTAGCTCTATCCGCTTATACAGATCACAGTGGTTGGATGATATATAGTCGGGGGGGGGATTGTACAATTCAGAATAACCTATTTGACTTCTTTTTCGTGCTCTTCAAACCAATGTTTGATAGATTTAGCTGTATGCATAGGGGGATTATCATTCTCGAGAACGCCATCTCCTGCAAGAAACAATGTTTGCACCATAGGATGGACTAGTTAGCTAAAATTTCGACATAGTCCTTCCCATTCAATCTCCCTTTTAGGGTTACAATAGGGCCTGAAGAAAACCACCAGATGCTATCCCAAACCCTGATAACTCCATGACTGACAGTTGAGATGAGACACCCAGAATCTTACGCTTGTGTAGGTGTTCTCCAGACATACTCACGTCCTGTTGCAAGGAACAATGTGAACAACGATTCCTCGGACCAAATGCCGTTTTTCGACATATTTCTCGACCAGGATTTGCGATCGTGGCAACATTGTAGACGATGTTTTGTATTGGTATCTATTACGAGTGGTTTTGGAATAACTACTTTTCCGTAAATACTTTGTGAAGTTCTTATCCACCTCTGATGGTTGATACCGGAACATGCAGATGCAGATTGAGCTCTTCGGTCATTTTAGTTGCAGTTGTTTTCTTTCTTCATGTCACAATCCTCTCAATAGCGCCCTTTACACGTACGTTCTTTCCCGCTGGAAACCCCGATCCCGCGCGATTGAGTGCACGTGTAAAGATGTCGGAGAGGAAGGGAAATCTGCTTTGAAGCGTACTGCAAGTTTTCCCACGATCAATCCCATACGCTCTTTTGTGAGTGCTTGGTGCGTGCGCGAAAGAACGTACGTGTAAAGGGCGCTAATACCTCGTCCGTCTGTTTCAGTCAGCTCTCCCTTTCATCCACTATTCTGTTTGGCAAAGAATTTGTTAGTGCGCTCTGTATGCTATCATGACTTTTGATACCATAGCACGAAAAACACCGATTAGCCTGGGGGTTGCAGTAACAGGTACTCCAATTTAAACACGCTCAAACAATTTGACCTTTTCGCAAGGTCTGCAAGGTTTGACATTTTACGCGGTTCCCCCCAAAAGCACGATTCCCTTAACTTCATTACTGCTACCTCACAGTAGAATGATACATACACTCTATTATATAAAAAAATACCGGTGGCCAGACTTGTTTTTTAAGGAATACGAAATACATTCATGAACACCACTGATATTGATAGGTGTTTCCATTATTTTGATAACCACATGTATGTATATATATATATATATATATATACGTAAGGATTTTTTAGAGAGGTTAGAATTTAAGGGACAAGAAGGGGTTTTTTCTACAGAAAGTCGGTTTAAAAAGTTAAGCTCCGAGATTATTCACGTAATGCGGCAAGCGCGTATGTGCGGACAAGTACGTCGTGGGAGCTTTTAATAGAACTGAGCATCCTTGATGAAATTGGCGGGAAAGGACTACGTGGAAATTGGTGAGCTCATCTTAAAAACTTCTTGAGAAATCTAGATACGAATTTAGTGAGCGTTATTTCGATGTAGTGGGAAAATAATAAGCAGACCGTGGAATACAATCGATTATGGTGGGCGCATATTGAAGCATTCCATGTTTTCAGATGGCCGGAAGGCCAGGTTTTCAATATAAGATTTGAGAGTGGTTTAACTGTGAAATGGAAGAATAAACGTAAGAAAATGGACATTGTTGTATGTATTTTATGTGATGGAGTGCCTTATCACGACGCCATGGACTTGTATGAGTACGAAAGACTACAAAACCCTATTAGAATAGTGAACGTGATTCAAAGCTTGTCATATATATATATATATATATATAAAATCAATAATATATATATATATATATATATAAAATCAATAATATATATATATATATATATATAATAAATACATGTAATATACACTCATGGACAAAAAAATTAGCGCACCAAGAAGGAGTCGTCAAAATGAAACGAAATTTTACATACGTAATGACTACTTTGATATAAGTAAATGATAAGAAAATCAAAGAAAAAGGATAATTTATTTCAGAGAAAAAGGCAAAAGAACGAAGGAGTTAATACGACGTTGGACCCCCTCTAGCGCGAATGCACGATGCGATACGATCGGGCATTGAGTCATACAAGTTCTGTATGATGTCTTGAGACATTTCATTCCATATTTGCTGTAACCTTGCCTCTAGTTCGTTCAAACTCGTGGGATGCCCAACTCGTCGTCCCAAATGATCCCAGATATGCTCGATTGGAGACAAATCTGGGGATCGGGCAGGCCAAGGAAGGGTAGTAACAGTGCGGAGACAGTCTTGTGAAACCCTTGCGGTATGAGGCCGAGCATTGTCTTGTTGAAAAATGGCTCCTGGGAGCCGTTGCATGAGTGGCAACACATGTAGTTGCAGGATTTCATGTTCGTTACGATCCCGCAATTATTTCTTGGTGCGCTAATTTTTTTGTCCATGAGTGTATATAATGAAATGTGCATTTTACTTTAATGCTACCTTCGTACCGTAAGACGCACTCCAATTTTAAATCCATTCTTTTAATATTAAAAGGTACGTCTTACGGGCCGAAAAATACGGTAACTTATTCCTGTATTTTAAATATTTTCTGTAGATAAGGCCCTTTCTAATTGTTTTTATCATTGTAGGCTGAATAGCAAGTGAAGGGAAACGCAATGACTCTGCATTAACCAATCTTTTTTTTAGACAATTTTTGTCTACGAATTCTAAAGATACTTTACACATCTGCTCCTTTACGGATCCAGTGTAGATCTTGTATCAGATGAACCATTCACACTGTCCCACTTCCTGCTCTCCATAAAGCAGGTAGATAATTCAGAATCCCGTTAGTCCCAAATTGACTATACATTATCATTTTATTTGTTTTTACTACGAAATCCAAATTATTCCCGTTAGCGGAAGTTCACAGAAAGCACGGGTATACGAAAATCGTGGAAAGAATTCTTTTTTATGATTAATGAGGATCAAATGTGACGTAGTCTCTCCTGCCTTTCTTTATTTCATTAGTCGAGAGGCATTACATGAAATATCACATGACTAACTTGAGGATAGTAAATGCAATTATGCAACGACATCTTTGTGAATAAACTATGAAAAACAGATTAATACGATATTCTCTTCTAACTTAGATTCACGACTGTGCTGAATCCTGTTAGGATATAGTCAAGAAAAATATCCAATATTTCTTTCCCCCTCCCACAATATATATATATATATATATATATATATATATATATATATATATATATATATATATATATATATATAATATGCATGTATGTATGTGTACTTATCTATACTTATATATAAAGAGAGAGCGATTTTGTACGTGGAGGGTAATCTTCAGAACCACTGTACCTATTTGAAAAATTCTTTCACTGTTTGAAAGGTACATTATTCGAGATGGACAAAGGCTATATATTATGTATATCTGATCAGTAGAAATAAAGTTAGGGGCTTAATCCTAACAATCTCCATTGTTTCCGCTACTGTCTTCTACCGCTTTTTGTTCCGAATATTTCAACGATCCTTATCGTGGTGCTATCGCGATGGGCTTCTGTTCTGACGCTAGCGGTTCGAACCTAGCCGTTCTCCAGCACGCCTTTTTCTTTAAAAATATTATTTTAATTATTAACTAACAAAATTAATTTAAGGTATTATTTAGGTTATTATTAAGGTAAAAAAAGATTTACAATTTATTGGCTATCAAATGGAAGTTTATTGGTATAATATTTTGTTCAACCCGGACAAAGTCGGGACGGGCCGCTAGTGCAGTAATAAATTGAGAGTTTATTAACAACATAACAATTTGCAATATATTAGCTAGTGTTCTAAAAATTAATGCAAAACATTCGTATCCCAAATGAATGAATTTTTAGTGGCTATAGTTTAGAATTTATTCTCCAAACTAGTCTATTATAATAATGGTCTATACAGATAAAAAACAAAATTACCCATGAAACGTTATTTTTCAAACCTTAAGATGTGAAAACTTGAAATCTCGAGACCTTGGTTTCTGAATAAGTCATTAAATGAAAGCCCTAAAAGATGTTGCGGTTTTGCAGGAATACCATGAGAGTGTAACTGGGATACGTGACTTTTTTCTAAGAGTTTTCATGCGTATCTCCTTTCTCGCGGAGTTAAAGATTCGGGTATTTCTAGACCACAAGGTACATATAGAACGTTTTGCCGACGTGTGGTTCAGATTCCGCGTATTGTTAGTTATTTCAGGTTTTGCTCTGGATCAAATGATCTCCAGGACTGGAACCTTTTTCCCGCCAATTTTATGACCTTACTCTCAGATATTTCATGCGAACGGATAGTACTGACTGCAACATTCTACGTTTTATTCTGACCCCAAATTTTACACCGAAATACGTAAAAACTTATTACGTAAAAAGTCACGTATTCTAGTTACACTCTCATGGTATTCCTACAAAACAGCAACATCTTTTAGAGCTCTCATTTAATGACTTATTCAGAAACCAAGGTCTCGAGATTTCAAGTTCTTTTAAAAATCTGTCGTGATCTCTGTAAATTTTTAATACGTAATATCAAATCTGTTTGAAATGTAAATTTAAGTATGTTGTTTGATGCTTGTCGGTTCTCCGATGCTTTTAAATAAACTGAATACAAAACAAAATTAATAAATAATATGTACAAAATTGCTTTTAAATATTTCATACGAATCCATGGTGAGAGCATGTTATATTGTAAGCAGATATTACATAGAGTTACGTCTCTATTACAACACTCCAGTGATTTTTTTATAAGATGAATCGATGAAAGAATTATTTCTCAAGATATCTGAACATTGTTCTGTAATTTAAAAAAAAAATGTTAAGATGGCCAGCATTTATGAAAAGACAATTTAAATCTAGTCACAGCATGCAGATGTAGAACGATGTTTATCAAATTTAATAATATGTAAATCTACTTATTGTTGATAAAATTTTAGATCTAGATAATGATAGATAACTGTAAATTCAGACATTTTCCGCAAGATAAAGTGAATTTAGTTAAAAATTTTATCATTTTGCTGGCTTTATGTTGGTTTCTTGTTAAATTATGTATTGTTATGTAATACTGAAAATTTTGTGTATTTCATGTAAGTTTAATTTTTTTTCCCAACGCAAGAAACTCATAACTTGAGGACACTTTCTCGCAACTACAGTAAATTACGTTGGCTTCCTTATCTTAGGGTGAACCAAATAGGTATTATAACTCCTCATTGATCAATATCACCTCACATGAGGGATAGAAACGTTATTGATAAGCAGGGATATGATACTGGGACCATGCGGTGGTTGCTTGTGCCGCATGCAATATAATTGCAAGAAGGAAAGTAAAACAGATAAATAAATAATCCAAGAGATATAGATAAAAAAATTATACTAAAATGGACAAAAAACAAACAGAAATCAAGCACTCTGGGCATCCACGCACCAACGGCAAGATACTGTATAAGTGCCGGAACTGAACCATAAAACGACAGAGGTAATCGACAGGTCTCGTCATCAGGGAGCCTAACCATGTCAATTACCTCAAGGGGAACTTTCTGAATAGGATGCAGGTACGCCCAAAAGACATCCCAAGACCCCGAGTCCCCCAAAGAAGCTAAGTAAGCTAAGAAAGAAGCCCCAGTAAGTTGTGTTTGTCTTTTCATTTTCTTCTTGACTAATTGCTTCTTTGGGGGACTCGGGGCCTTGGGATGTCTTTTGGCGTACCTGCATCCTATTCAGAAAGTTCCCCTTGAGGTAATTGACATGGTTAGGCTCCCTGATGACGAGACCTGTCGATTACATCTGTCGTTTTATGGTTCAGTTCCGGCACTTATACAGTATCTTGCCGTTGGTGCGTGGATGCCCAGAGTGCTTGATTTCTGTTTGTTTTTTGTCTATTTTAGTATAATTTTTTATCCATATCTCTTGGATTATTTATTTGTTTTTTCATTGTGGGGATATGAAGCTTCTGCACTATCCTTTATTGAAAATGTTTTCTTTGCAGGATATGTTTTATGTTATAGTGATTTAGCAGTCTATGCTTGAATTTTAATTTTGTTTATTTTTATTGTTTACTTTTTAAAACAGATAAATTTATATGTTTCGAGATGAAATAAGAGTAAATAAAAGGTCACGAGGCATTTATGCAATTTTTCAGACTACTTTTTAAAGTAATTAAATAAAATGAATTTTATTCGAGGTGTAGATATACAATAGACGAGCACAAGCTTTTTGATAATATTATTATTAATGTAGCTAATTTTTAATTAAGGAATGCACTAACCTCAACGTTGATTTTTTTCCGCAGTCCATTTAAAACCTCTTCAGCTCTCCGCTGCAAAGTTACAAAGCTGACAGATTCATAATTAAGACTAAAATCTTCTCCAGATTGACGCGCGAGAGAAAATGCCCGCGAGGCAAAAGAATTCTACTTTAATGAAGCGTTCTGAAGACCTTTTCCAGAAATTCTTTATTCTTTAAGTGACTGTTACAGGTGGCTTGCTAATAACGTTTGAGGAAATAAGCGGAATTAATGAAATACAATTTTTGTTTGGGGATGTATTTTTTTTTTCATTCGTTTTAATGCTCTTGATATGCGGAGACGGAAATTCTGAGTAATTAAGGATTATATTAGTTATTCCCATGTGGGGAATTTCTCTAATCTAATCTCTGCTTTCAGTTTATAAAGGAACAAACTAATAAGTTAAAAGCAGAGATTATATCAATAAGCTTAATATGTTTAAGTGAACAATATGTAAAAAGTATTGTTCGTTTTCTTTTAACAAAATGATTTCGGTCTAAAAGTGTTACTTTCACTAAAGTAAAGATTTTAAAGCTTTAAGCTTGTTACTGTAAATCTCTGACATGGAATATTACTTCCCCTATAAATGAGTCTGATTATTTCTTATAATTTATTAGACTGATAATTTAGTATAAAGCATACAATGATGAAAGAAAATTGTTATTTTATTATTTCAAACAGTATAATTTAATTTATACAATTTTGATGTGTTTTAAAAGGAATTATAATGATTAAAATTTGCTGAGAGCATAGAAAACATAGCAGTATTCATCAAAATAGAGACGTGTATATATACATATAACTTAGTTTTAAAATTTGTTAACTTTTAAGCAAATGTTTTGCTATAAAATTACATTTTTGGTAAAAATCATATGTATAAAAATGATGCATTTTCAACCAAATACAAGGAAGTAGGATATTTGTACTTTAGATCTATCCAGTCATTCAGCTTATGTCATTAAATCTGACAATTAAATCTACTGTGTACTAAACCTGGATTGGTTTCGCTCACCTCAATGTTAACCTATGGAGAAAATGTGTCCAAGGATAACCGAATTGAATTGAGAGACATTTTTCAAAAAAAAATTGTACTCCGTAATAGACAAAGAAATTCGACATCTTGGGGCATTTTTAATTTAAAAAAAAAAAATAATACTTTTGAAGTTGAAATTATTCGGAGAAAAAACCTCGTCTAGTGTGGACCTAGTTCCTGGTCTAGTGTGTCTAACCTGGAAAGTGTTTTTTAAACGCTTCTCAAGGCTTCTACAGTAAAGCATTATATACACATTTAACGTCTATTTGTAGGATAATTCCCTTTGCACATGGTCCCCAAACACCTCTTGTAATCTAAAAGGATCTCATTCTCCAGCAACCATACTTACTCATGTTCTGTGGATGTATAATACACGGACTTTGTTGGTCAAGAAAGGAGACTTTATGATTATCATTCAATCAAAGGAATGGTTATATTAAATCAAAGGAACGATTATTATTAAATCAAAGGAATGATTATTATTAAATCAAAGGAAATACTTATGCAGGCATTTATTACAGAGCTAATTGGCAGCACTAGGAACTGTTTTCAAGTATTATAAATCGTCATAGACAACACCCCTCCTATGTATTGTTGACAGTTTAAGGCTGCTGTGTGATCGAACCCTATTGGATTCGATCACCTCAACGTTAATCAATGGAGACAATGTGCCCAAGGACTGCTTAATTGGATTCAAAGATCTTTTTTAAAAATTGTACTCCGTAATAAAGGAAGAAATTTAAAACCTTGGGGCATTATTCCTTTTTTTAAAAAAATGCAAAAAATATTTTTTTATTTAAATGATTCATGGAAAATATCTGGTGTGTTTTAAACGTTTCTTCATTCCTTTGGTGGACGCAATTTATAAAACAAATCCCTTTGCAAGGTGCAGAAAAGTTCGGGCTATCTGAAAATAACATTTTTATCGGGTTATCGGCATTGAGGTAGCTGTCGATAGAAGACACATTTTCTCCATAGGTTAACATTAAGGTGAGGGAATCCAGTAGGGTTAGTACAAAGTAGCCTTAACGAAAATTTTGACTCACAATAAAAACAATAAACGATAAACACTTACGGGCTCACTAATGACTATTACTATTTCGGTCATGAAAATCAATATTCAAGATATGATTTCTGTAAAAAATCCCCATAACAAACACCTCTATCATAATTTTACCTCAGAAAATACTAAACTTCCTGAGTAAGAAGTTTTATATACTTGGATAATTAGGACGAAGCAAAATATCGAGATGAATCTGCAGTTCTACACAGAATGTCTCATTACAGAGAACTTACCATTCACAGGATCATTTTGAAATATTTTAACTGCATTAAAAGGCGATGATAAGGCATGAATTTCGTAGAAAATAAAAGAAAATTTCCTTTGGATGTTCAAAAAAGTGTTAACAGAAAATATAATTTTCCTAAATTTTCAAAAATCTTTGACAAATTTATAAATGTAGCTATAAGCTAAACGAAATCAAGCCAAAAGATATTTAAAGGATTTTAATAACTTTTACATTTAATTCTCATATTTTGACTTTTCACATGCATTTTACCAGGGTTATTTTGCAATCAAAAGAATGTATGCAAATATAAGTAAATATAAAAAGCAAAAGTATATGCTTAATACTTATAATAAATATAAATAAATTTTAATGAACTGTTTGACCATTTAAATTGTCTCTTATGCACCCACTCTCACAAATCCTTAAAAACCACAACATTAGAAAATATATATTTGAAACCTGAAAAGAAAGAATAGGCTACTTTTAAATTATTTATGCAACTTTATATTCGGAAAATGCCGATTAACTCGTTATTTCATAGTATCCATCTTAAACTAAACGCATGGAAAGCTTACTAGAAGGAGTATTGTATTATAGCCCTCAAGTGCAGTTTAGTATTAGGTAGTAGAATACCAGAAAAGGTGTTAATGAAGCAAAAGCAAAGGACGTTAGTCTAGAAGCAATCTATAGCTAAGACTGTGCTGCGGTGCAAATACATGAGAGGTGTGTCAATTGACGTAGGTGAAAACATTTTTGCTATATCATATTATTAAAAAAATTCAATATACGGGGAAATGTTCGTTTAGTAAAAGCGAGTTTTTAAAAATCATCTATGCATTGCATGCATGCCTGCAAAGGAAAAACGAATAGTATGTCAGTTTTTAAGTTGCTGTACTTATATAATCTCAATTTTCAAATTAATATTTGATCACTATGTAAATTATAAATGGAAATTTTGCTTCCAGGTAAAAAATGAATTTCTACTAAGTTTTCTAACAAAACTGAAATGTTAATTGTCAAAAGATACATGTCTAAGATACCGCTTACAAACATTTTGTATCATTTAACCCTTCGTGTTAAAGACGTGGCACAAAGTGCAACGTTTCTTTCAACCTTGATTATTCCTTTTGGAATTAACTTTTATTTGTCAAATTGAAAATAATTCTGTGTTTTATGATAAGATATAAAATGTTGATAATACTGAGAAGTATTTATATTTAAAGGCCAAAGAATGCAGATACAATCGCGTTATTTCAAAACTGTCCGGTTTATTGGATCTAAGGACAACTTGCGAATGGATTCCTATTATGTCAAAAACCTAAAAAAACAACGAGATTGTCCATCTTCGTGATATGCGGGATACCACGTAATAGCTGCACATTGGATCGACTACATCTACTCCTGCTTTTGTCGTATTGTAATCCAGTAT
The DNA here is from genome assembly GCA_907164885.2 of Dolomedes plantarius. Classification (NCBI taxonomy): domain Eukaryota; kingdom Metazoa; phylum Arthropoda; class Arachnida; order Araneae; family Dolomedidae; genus Dolomedes; species Dolomedes plantarius. The sequence continues at coordinate 200,260,653 of OU015493.1, forward strand.
AATCGCTGGTTTATCAACGGTTAAAGCACGACTAACAATGAATGCATAGGAATACAAGGATCAAAAAATCAGACCTGCATTCGAAAGGATGTAGCTACAAATAGAAACTGCTTAAAACATTTAAACCTTGCATCTAAAAACAAAACTATTCAAAATTACGAAAATGTTACACTTTGTACCAGTGCGCGCCCGCTGAAGGGTTGAATGGCACGGAAATCAGGACATGTCACGAAATTAATATTTTTCCATGTTTTTAAAAAAATCTTTGCAAAACTAATACTTAACTCACCACATGTTAAAGGCCAAATAACTTACAACGTTTGGGGCCTTCATTACATTACAATTTTTATTACATTTGGAGTAGAAAATCATTGTTTATTGCTGTACTTATACAGCCTTAATAATCCTATCTTAAGTCGTGATTTAGTCTCTTTGGAAGCATGCGTACATCGAATAGCATTATAAACATTCACTTTATTAAAGATTTATAGACAACTTAAGATTACCGCTGCATTGTTTTAATTAATTTCAAATACAATCCAACCACCTCTCATTAACATGCACAGCGAAATCATTGAATTCTAGTTTAAGTCAACATCTTTCCACCAACATAGTTTTTACAGATAATGAGGTGACTTTTGTTTCTTTATTTATCACAATAAATTTTCTAGATTTATGTGAAGCAAAAAGGCATTGGGATTAACATCCCCACATATTTAGATTAATTGCTTTGGAAAATGTTAAATTCTTATTGTACTGAAAAGGTATTTTAAAGAAATTTCGTATAGTCTTTTAAAAGCAAAAGTGTTTTACAATGAAATGAAAGGAAAAACTGTGTATTAAACTTAACTGTTATGTGTGTATGTGCGAAGGTTATTATTAGGTGATTCAAAACACAAGTTTAATAAAATTCAATGTTTTGAATTTCATTTATTATTCAATTTATAAATATTCAAATATCAAATATTTAAATACACCTATACCTCTCTATACGGCCGCTCTTTATACGGCATTTCGCTATAACGGCTTTTTTTGATTATGGCATTTTTTCGATTTAAGGTCCACAATGTTTCGCTATATAGCCCAGTCAAAATAGGTTTTATGGCTAAAAAAAATATGAAAGTTTTGAAAATTGGTGGAGATGTTTGTTTTGACATACTGTTGAACATACTAAAAGTCCCCACCGATCAGACTTGAGCTTTCGCCGCCATCTTGGAAAATGTGTACACTTTTTTGGTTTTTTACAAGTAATTTGAGAAATATTGATTTTATGTAAAAAAATTTAATACAAAAATTGAAGAGCATTAAATTGTGAACAAAAACATTATTTACATTTTTTTTATAACTCTAACACGAACAAAGATAATTGACTTTGAAAGGAGCATAACTATCACACCTGGGACGCGGATGCGCGGGTCATCCCCATCGCGATGGGGGGTTGAACCGCGCATGTGCCCCAAAAGTCTTGCATACTCACGTTTGTCGAATCTCTGCATATCAAAGCTCGAGAGAAAGTGGAACACTATCCAATCTATTGTTATCAGGTTATATTGTGAAGCTTGGTGGATTCTATCTTTTTTTTTAATACTTAGGCTTCTTTGGGTACATATGGCTAGAGGCGGGTTAAAATAAATACTAACTATGATGTACGTAACTATGTCAGTAGAAAAAATGTTGCCTGGCCATGCATACGCTAGAAAAATCCTAGCTCATTTATTTACCCAAACATACATCTATAGCAAAAATAATTTTTGACGACATGGACATATCTGGTTTGAAAAGCAATAATCTCCCTGACATGTTTAGAGATTTTAAGGGATTTTTTGTGTTTTTGCGAATAACTTGAGAAATATTAACTTAATGTAAAAAAAAAAAAAGTTTACTACAAAAATTAAAGAAAATTAAATTGTATACAAAAAAATTAAACACATTTTGTCGTAACCCTAACACGTACCAAAATATTGACTGTTAAATGCGCGTTGATTATGGAGGTAGCATCCAAGTCTCTTTGTAGGCGCTTTCCTTTGAACTATCTGCACTCCCTCATTGCGGCATTCTTTAAATACAAGAAAATAGACTTTAATGTGTTTTGGTATGTAGATAATTGATCATTATTAATTTTATAAACTAATGTAATAAACTTGGGTGTATTCACTACCGTATTTTCATTGTGTATATTATTTTAAGCTTGCCTCCTTTATGGTTGACGTGCTTTTTTCGGTACGGGATTGTTCGCGTCGTCAGTCTTGAAAAGATCGTCTATGGGTCAGCCAGCATCACCTCATTCATTAACTCCTTGTATTGGATCATCATGATCTACAGGGCAATAACTTCAATGGGGTATGTCATTGTGGCATATCTCATTGAAGTCAATGCAGGCTGTTGTGCAGTTGATGCCTGCTTTGCGACACACGCATCTTTCTCCCCAGTCAGTCTTACAGTTGCAAAACACTATGCTTAAAACTGAATAGGGAGCCACTGCATCCATAATTGTGATGGACACAAAGGTTTTCTCTCGACGTTTCCAGACCCACGCTTCAGGATTCAACTCATTCCGAAATCACTTCTGCTCTTGGTGATACAACCGAAAGGAATGTAGCCTGGCTTCCTCTTCAGTTGAGGGCACAGACGAAATATATGGTTTTATTTTAGGGGCAACTTTTGAGAAGCATTTGTACCTAAACTTATTTAGGGACTGTTCACTGGAATGTGCTCCATACCAGATCAGAATAAAACATTCTCCTGCTTGAGCAGCAACATTGTGCGCTGAGTTGCATCTATTAACTGATGCCATGTGTTCCATATCTTTACTTTAGAACATTTTTACACAAAGTTTCTTTCCTTTGTTAGATGCTGCAGAAGTAGTATCGCATCCCCTGAACGAATGGAGAAAATTGATACTTTGGTATGTCCCTATGATTGTATTTTATTTGATGAATATATTTTTTCTTTGCTTTCCTTTTGCGTGGTTTGACAAGGAAAATGCCTTTTTTCCATAGGAGTGAGAGCTGTGAATAGAACCAGGTGGTCAACATCTTCGCCGATGATTACAACGATGTTGTTACCAGAACATGCTTCATAAATTGCAGTATTTACAATGAGAATACCAGCGTCGGCATTACTTTGTCGGAATCGAATCCCATTGTTTTCCAGCTGAACTGATAGAATGCTGATAAATTCTCTCTTGTTGTTCAAATTTGAAAGGAACTATTCTTGTTGAACAGTAACTCGCATGTTTTCATCAAAGTTTATATCTACAGATTTTTTCACAATAGACCGCATATTTTGTTCAATTTTTTTTGTACTGTTAGTGGTGTTGGATTAGCCATTAAAAACGAATATAAAGCTGGTACCATGTGCTTTTTATATAGTTAACTTAATTTGTGCAAACAGCTGAAAAAAGTTAATTGCGATCCCCATTTGACACAATGTAGGAGAAAACCAGTGTCCACAATGTTGACGCAGTTCAGGAGGTTAAGGTCTTTGTTTGGAACTTCAACAAAGTCGTGCATGGTCAATGTCGTTGTCTCTCGCATATCATCTTCATTAAACAGAGCCAACGGAAAAGGAGCTAACTCACATTCTAAATAAAATGCTAGGTCTTAGTCGATTTGTTTAGCAATCGCTATCCTCTTAAAAAGCAACAACGAGTTTACTACTATATTGAAACCATTTACTTTCACCTTACAATTGACGGTGATCAAGCTATCATATGGTTTACCATTTCAAAGTACTGAAACCAAATGGCTGCAGTGGGGCCATTCTCCTTCAACTTCTTCAAAGTCGTCCTCATTTTAATCTCATATACGATGGCTCATATATGAGTATGTCCGTTTATTGTTTCTAGCGATAGTAATTCAGTAGAAAAATATCTTAAACAACTCATGGAGATTACTGCTTTTGAAATGTGATATATCCATGGCATCAAAAATTATTTCTGCTAAAGCTGATTGGGCAATTAAATTAGCTAGGATTTTTATAGCGTATACATGGCCAGGCAACGTTTTTTATACTGACGTAGTTGCATACATCAAAGTAAGCATTTATTTTTACCCACCTCCAGCCATTATATACCCAATGCAGCCTAAGTATGACATAAAAAGATAGAATCCATCAAATCTCACAATACAACCTGATAACATGGATTGGATGTTGCTGCAACTATCTCTCGAGCTTATACATGCAGAGATTTGACAAATGTGAGTATGCAAGACTTTTGGTGCACATGCACGCGTCAACCCCCCATCGCGATGGGGATGACCCGCGCATCCGCGTCCCAGGTGTGATAATTCGCTCCTTTCAAAATCAATTATCTTTGCTCGTGTTAGACTTATAAATAAATGTAAATAAAGTTTTTGTTTACAATTTGATACTCTTCAATTTCTGTACTGAAATTTTTTACATAAAATCAATATTTCTCAAGTTACTTGCAAAAAACCAAAAAAGTGTACATATTTTCCAAGATGGCTGCCACAGATCAAGTCTGATTGGTGGGGACTTTTAGTATGTTCATTAGTATGCCTAAACAAACATCTCCTCCAATTTTCAAAACTTTCATATTTTTTTAGCCATTCGTCAAAATCGGGGTAATACGGCCACAACAGCGGAAAGTGACGAGGGCAGCATATTATATCTTAGTGATTTTTCATATTAATGTTCGTCATCACATTAAAACAGTTTTTGAACATTTTATTTTATGTTTTTTACTATATGTATACATATGTGCATATGACTTAATTTGTTTTTTGTTTATATGTTTATATTTTGGATTTTTGTTTATTATCATATTGTTTTGTACTTTTATTTTTAAGTATTTTTCTAGGAAATAAAAAGAATAAAATACTTTATGAACTAAAAACTATATTATTTATAAAAAATTGGAACAGATCCATTTAAATTTGTGTGGGCTTGTATCAAAATAATTGATTCGGTATGCGGCTTTTCGCTTTACGGCCAACTTTCCCGGAATGTATCTAGGGCGCAAAGCGAGGTATGACTGTATAGTAAATAATAAAATATTTTATTTAGCTTTGCTTATTCTATAAATTCTGAAAAAAGTGAACAATTTATTGTAGCAAAGAAAGTTTAAATCTACAATGTAAAATATAAACAATAGAAATAAACAAAAAATAAAATTCAAGCATAGACTGCTAAATCACTTTAACATAAAACATATCCAGCAAAGAAAACATAAAACATTTTCAATAGAGGATAGCGCAGAAGCTTCATATCCCCATAATGAAAAAAACAAATAAGTAATCCAACAGAGATAGATAAAACAATACAAATATAAACAAGAAACAAACAGAAATCAAGCACTCTGGGCATCCATGCACCAACGGCAAGATTCTGTATAAGTGCCGGAACTGAACCATAAAACAACAGGTTTGGTTAGGCTCCCTGATGACGAGACCTGTCGGTTACCTCTATGTTGTTTTATGGTTCAATTCCGGCACTTATACAGAATCTTGCCGTTGGTGAGTGGATGCCCAGAGTGCTTGATTTCTGTTTGTTTCTTGTCTATATTCGTATTTTTTTTATCTATCTCTGTTGGATTATTTATTTAAATTTACAAACAATAAATATAATCCTTAAAATATATTCATTAGAGACACCATTCTAAGATAATTAAAGTTACATCAAAATAATACACTAAGCTTATTTTTCTGTGTTTTATGTAATGGTCATTACCATAGATTTTGTTTTAATCCCTGAGGAGTCTGATACTTGTCGTGTTCGGTGTACTTAAATTTCGCATAGATTTTCATCATTGGTGAAAGATGTTGGTTTAAACAAATCTAGGTAATGAATTCTCTACTTGCGTGCTTGCTGGAAGCGGGTGTGCCTCTACGGCTGGCGTGCTAAAAGAGAGCATATTAGTCTTACTTCTGGCGTTTCAGGTAAACTTACAGCTCCCTGGTTATTGTCTCCAACCACGCTTGAATCTGTACGGCTGAGGTTCTTCTTGTGACTGGCCGAAACACTGCGTTGGCGCTCCTGCAAACAACAGATTCACACTGTCACAGGTTATTGGTAGTCTGGATCTCTTTTTGGTCTTAAAAAATATTTTTATAACATTTAATCTTTAGCTTACGGGGCCTATTTTTCCGATTCCCTCTTTACGATGGAGAATTCCATATCCTTTTTGTAAGAATGGCCACTAAGTTTATATATATATATATATATATATATATATATATATATATATATATATATATATATATATATATATATATATATATATATATATATATATATATATATATATATATATATATATATATATATATACATATATATATACATATACATATACATATACATACACACATATATATATATATATATATATATATATATATATATTCATATTCATTCTTGGGCCCGTATTCTGGGGATGCATGCTATCCTACCCCGTAAGGAGAAGGTTAAATAACTTTACATATGTAGCAAGTTCAGATTAACGTTTATGTAGAGCCATTAGAGGTACTATTAGAGCCTAAAGAAACGTTGTTACTTATTAAACCGTATCTGGATATATCATAAAATGATGCCGCCTTGTTCTCCCATTTCTATGTTAAGCAATCCATATCTTTTCAATGATCTTTGGTTGCAATGTTCTTCAACTGTTTTTCACCGTAGCATATCTCTAAACAAACCTTGTCGCCTTTCGTTATCATTCTGCGTGGAACGTCCATAGTATTGTCGGCAACGTATCCGAGTCTCGTATTATTTCTATGGTGTTAAGGCAAGTGGTTAACTGCCGTTATGTATTAGTGTATCAAAATTTAATTCATGAATAGGATATAGAGCACCGCCCATATTTACTCGAACATTATGCGCATAATAAAAAAATATGGCACTAGAATTAGTGAAAGATGTGAGGGTTAAGAGAAACCTTAATATATCCACTATAAATGATTTTAAATTAAACTCTACTCTGATATTTCGATAAAATTTTCATCCTGAGGTACGAGAGCCCTTACACGATAAACCTAGGCGGTCAAAATGAGCGAAGTACATATCTTGATGCCAATAGGTTTAAATTATACTAAAATGGAGGAAAGTAAATATGCAGCAACAAATGGTCAGTGAAGATAGAATCAACACCAAAACAAGATGGTAATATCAACTTCCCGTGAGACACAAACTACACACTTATTTATACACAAACTTCCTTACAATGTGGTGGGCGAGGTGGTCCAGTTGGCAAGAGCATCGGGCCAGTGATCTGAGAGTCACTGGTTCGATGCTCGTCGCTGCAAATCGTGGATGCAATGTCCTCCAAGCTCTCAAATTTACCTCTGGAGGTTCGGGGTCAAGTGTTCCGATCTCGTCACTTGAATCGTTCAAAATTAGGGACCGGTCATTCAGCCAACTCGGACTCCGACCCTTGTGCTGCTAATTAAACAGGAGCCGCCCCTTTCAGCCCAATCGCCTATTAGGTCCTGGTGAATGGAACCTCCAACTAAGGGGCATTAGCAACAACAACAACAACAACACAATATTTGGTTGTCTGATATTGTATAAGTTTATTTTCTTAAATATTATATTAAAGGGCATTTGAAGAGAAATAATTTGTTTTGATTGGGGATACGACCTAGCTTATGCTTTGTTACCGAATCATTGTGATCGAGACCTAGAATTGCAAAACTGACAATCTTCCTGCATTTTTAAAATGTTTGTATACTTACGAGAACGATAGGGCAGATGCAGGTGGGAGGCAAGATATGATCCCTATGTTCACCGAGTGTACATTCAGGTTTCACCTGAGAGGCACAATGGTTGTGAAGCTAAAACAAGAAAATTCTAAAATATTAAAAGTGCTGAAATAAACTAAATATTGTTTTTTTACTGATATATGTTTTCTATAAATTATTATCATAGCAAAGAGTTCAGAAAATATGAAATAAAACAAGATTTTTGATGTTTAGAAGTCTTGAAGTTCTGATGTTTGAAGTTTTGGTGTTAGAAGATGTTTAGAAGTATATATATATACAAGGTGTAACGAAACTCTTGGGCAAAACTTTAAGGGGTGATAGTACACATCAAGACAAACAATATTATATAAGAAACTTAGGGTCCCAAACGTCTTCCAAAGGAGATAGACGCCATTAAAGTTTAGGGTCCGAAATTTCAAATGATTATAAAAAACGGGAAAATGGGTCAATTCGTTAGCGGTTTTAGCTAAAATTATTCTTTTTGTCAGTTTTTTCTTGAAAAATAAATTTAAAGATAAAGTAAAAAAAATGTCGATAGAGGGCGCTTTAGACTTTGGAGTAACGAACAACTACTTTTTACCATTATTTTTTTTATCACATTAAATGCTTTCAAAAGTTTAGCCTTAAACTTAAATTTTGATTCGTTGGGGGTGGTTAAGTAGAGTAAACGGAATTGTGTTCAGGAGTTGAAATTTGAAACTCCCTCCCTCCTGAACAGAGTTCAGTTATTCCCGATCTTGGTGTCGTAGGACTTTGTGTCGTAGACCAGGCAGCAACTACTATCTCCTAGACGTAAAATAAACTAGAGAGGGATGACAAAATTAAAAAATTTATTCATAATACTAGACATGAGCAATTTCTCCTCTCGAAATAAAAAAAAAACAATTTGATGTACGCACGTCGTGCGCATGAATGAAGGTTGAATGAATGATGACACGTAGAAAATGGTACACGCGTTTTTCTTGTGGAATCACAAAAACTGCTCGAAAGAGCGCCCACCAGCAAGGATGCAGGCCTCACACCGCCGGCGGAGGGACTTTCGAACATTAGTAAATACCCCGGGCATCTCCCGGATATCGCCTGCTACGACGGCAATTCTCGCAACCAGTTCCTCGTTGGAGTCGACAGGGCTTGCGTAAACAAGACTCTTCATATGGCCCCAGAGGAAGAAGTCTAGACAGGAGACGTCACGCGAGCGTGCCGGCCAATTTACCGGACCACCCCGTCCAATCCATCGCCCTGGATATGCTGTATCCAATGCACTTCTCACATTTGCGCTGAAATGTGCAGGCGCTCCATCATGTTGGAACCACATACGAGCCTTTATGTTGGCTGGAACACTTTGCAGCAGAACTGGAAGCACCTCTTGTAGGAATACCAGATACGTTCCGCCGTCCAGGCGCCTTGGCAGAAGATATGGCCCGATCAAATGATCGTGAATAATTCCGGCCCACACATTGACGCTGAAACGGCGTTGACATGAATGAGGGCGGGTAGCTTGTGGGTTAGTGTACGCCCAGTTGTGCCCAGTTGTGAGCATCCAAAATCGTGAATAACTGAACTGCGTACAGGGGAGGAGGGGGGGGTTCAAATTTCACCTCCTGAACACTGTTGAGTTTTCGCGTCATAACCACCCCCAACGTTTCAGATTTTGAGCTCAAAATTTAAGTTTAAGTCTAAGCTTTTGAAAGCATTTAATCTGATACAAAAAATAACAGTAAAAATAGTTGTTTGTTACTCCAAAGTCTAAAGCGCCCTCTATCGGCATTTTTTAAACTTTATCTTTAAAATTTATTTTCCAGAAAATCTTGACATAAAGAATAATTTAAGCGAAAACAGCAAACGAAGCGACAAATTTTCCCGTTTTTTATGATCATTTGAAATTTTGGACCCTAAACTTTAATGGCCTGTATCTCCTTTGGAAGACGTTTGGGACCCTAAGTTTCCTATATAAAATTGTTTGTCTTGATGTGTACTATCACCCCTTAAAGTTTTGCCCAAGAGTTTCGTTACACCCTGTATATATATATATATATATATATATATATATATATATATATATATATATATATATATATATTAAAATAAGATAAAAATTGTTGCAGAGATCTCTTATTTTCAGATATTAATAAATATACTATAGCCTTAATGTCTGAAGTCATTTAAATAAAGCGTACCGTCTAATTATAAAGTGAAAATACATATAGTAACTGTAAAACTATTATTTTAATATAGATAATTTTAATAAACTAATATTTTAATGCCGATGTCGGTGTCATTTAAAAGGAAAACCCTTGGTGTTTACATGAGTGACTTCTAATTTTTGACCCGATAGCTGTACGAAGAATTGTTGTCAGTCACAAAGTCGGTGACAAGCACAATATTGATTTTTAAGTCATGTTCCACATTCCTTATTTATTATAACACACCAAAGAGAAGCAAAGGCAAAACGCACAGAAAATACGTCAAGAAGAGACACGAAGAGATGCACGAAAGAGATGTCGAGAGGGCTGATTTAAGGGTACAAAGGACCTTTAACCTCGTAATTCTAATTTTTCAATGTTTTATTCTTGTATTTACAAAATGAGAATAATTAATATTCTTTCCTACTACATTAAAGACAATTTGAATTCACAAATAAGTATTTTCTGGAAGAATAAGACTTGTTTATCAAAAAATTCTTCAAAAACGCTAAAATTTTTCAAAATGCTCCACGTGCATTACTTTTCTTCTGATTTCTTTCAAATTTCTCAGGATTGTTAATTGAAGTGTTTTTTCCACGAACCCGTGCATCATTATTTGAAACCACCAATATTTTTCAAATGTATAGTCCATGAAATAAAGCGAAAACATAAAGGAAACATAAGGCAGATTTAAAAAAATTATTAATGGCATTGCAGTCAAAAGAAAATCATTGCGCAATTATGTTTATAAATGCACGGTAAACTTATATTAAAAAATTTAAGGTTTTTGAATAATTTGGAACACACCTAGAACATTTTGAAAAATGCTAGAAAATTTTGAAATTTTTTTTGAAAAATGCTAGAAAATTTTGAAATTTTTTTTGAAAACTAGTCAATATTCTGCCAAAGAATTCTTCTTTTGAATTCCCACTGTCTTCAATGATGTAAAAAATAATACAAATTATTCTCTTTGGGGATATAAAGTTAAGAATTGAAAATTTAAGTATTCAAGTTTGAAGGTCTCTTGTCCCCTTAACCAATCCGATTAAATACTATCTTGTGCAGCAAGTATCCCGCAAGGAACATTTCTGTGACGCTGTGGAATATCACGCAAGTCACGTCAAAATAGTTGAGGAAATATCAATGACCAAGAACCCGAAATGTTACTCGACGACGGACACAAAGACTTTTTTCCAAATACCATACACCATAATTTCCAAAGGATTCATCATTCATGCTTGTTATGGGACTAGTCCCAACGAAGTTTCTGCCAACATGTTTGCTATGTAGAGAGGAGACTTACTTTGAGAAGGATTTAATAAGTTAAATTACATTTTAGTAACTATGTATTAACACTTTTTAATGAGAAAGGTATAATAATAATCTATAAAAGTATGCAAAAGATTAGAATTTAGGCATCGAATAATAAGAATACAGTGAGTAAAAAGTCATTATGACAAGATAAACATAGATAACAAAAATACCAAGTGAATTAATCATAACGATTATCTTAAATTACACTGAAATTACAAAAACACAGAGAATACTAATTACAGTGTCCGCGGAGATAATAACAATAATTATAATAATGGTATGAGTACCACTATTTATAATAATCGCAGTAAAGTTAAATAAAGACCTGATGTAAATGATAATAAAAATTGCTGTCATTTTGTAAATAACTTGCTTATGAAAGACATATGATACGCTTGTTTAGTTCCAGGAATGTCAGACAATTATTCTGATTTCTAAATAAAAAAGATGCTGATTGAAATAAGGATGTAAAATATACATGTAATGGGGATTTTGTATTAAACATTTATTTTTATTTGATGTCATGTAATTAATTAGATAGAAGTGTAGGATCTTGTTAACCTATCAGGAGAATAAATAATTAACATTTTTTTATCACTAAAAATCACCAGTTTTGACCAAATTTTCCGACAACAATAAATTTTAAAAGCATAAATTTAGATGAAAACTAATTAACACCCTGATTTGTGGGAGATGGAAAAAGTTATTTTAGGAAAATTAAATCTAAAAGTCTAATTTTGTAGTGAGGTTTCCTTCAACATTTTGTAGTAAACTCTTTTTTTTAACTGTTAATTGATACCAACAATTGATCTATGAATAATCTTTCGTATACTTCATCTGAAAATGTAAAACACAGTGTTAAAATTCACAAAGTCACTTAAATGGATATTTATGAGAAATAAAAAAACATTCTTTGATTAATCATTCATGCAGACTTTCACTTCTCTAAAAAAAATCATTTTTCATCTCAGTAAAATAGATATATTAGCGCATCCCACAGAAAAATAAATAAACAAAGAACTCACTTTCAATAATTTTTTGTTTTTGAATATGCTTTAAATATTCCATTTGTTGAAAAAAAGTATAGTTGTTTTGAAATTGTAAAAAATTAATTTGCTTCGTGTAATTTTTAATTTTCTAAGAGTTGCATTTCGAATATAAATACCATTATTTACTACTGTTTTGAATCCACGTTTTACGCACTGGGAATTAAGGCGTGCATTGATTGAACTTTATTTTCTTTTTTAGGAATACTGTTTCCGTCAGTAATAATTTCCTGCTGCATTTTGATAATCACTACACGTTCAAAGCTAACATTCAGTGGCCTCGCGAAAATTCATCAAGTTGAGTAAATAATGTTTGTCTACAGAATAAACACCCTTTTGTGAGACGTTTTCAAAAATACATTTATCTGTTTACTCAGAAAAAGCCACATTATCCCCTTTAAAAACATCTTTGACCCTATTTCATACGTCTTTGAAAGACTTTTATAAAGAAACATATAAATATTATCCTTTTTTGAATGGTGATACAGAAATAAGAACTATTTTTAGGAATGTTCAATACTGTCACTTACTCTTAAAAAAGTACACTTATAAAGTGTTCCAAGGCAAAAAGTAACGATAATCGAAAGCAAATTACATTTTGAGATTTAAAATGTAATAAATTAAAGTATTTATATTTGTATCTATTCTCCCAACAACAAAAAAAAAGTATTTTCAACAATAAATATAAAACAAAGAAAACGTGTAAATAATGATACGAAAATAAAAAACCTTAAAATATACTGGTGTTATAATTTGTAAGGATTTCCTTAATTGTTTTTACGCTAATATTTATATGTTTCTTTATAAAAGTCTTTCAAAGACATAAGAAATAGGGTCAAAGATGTTTTTAAAGGGGATAATGTGGCTTTTTCTCCAATTCATTTAACTCAAATGTCCCGCTTTAAAATTTATTTCTAAATTTATATCTACATATAAATCCTGGCAAGTAGTATCATTAAGGAATTACTTACTGAAGCTAATTTCTTACTGAAGTTTTCTAATACTACCAGGCAAGTAATATGAGTTTATCAGACGTGAAACTGACTAGCATTCTCCATCATTAATGAACAAATTTAAACAATATTACTTAGGAACATTTTTCACTGTTTCTATTTCAGTCACGGCTACAGTGTAACTGTAACTCTAAAAAAATGTATGAAAATAATAAATGCTTCATATTTACACTCCACACAAATTGAAAGTTACGAAAAATCTAGGCAGAATATCTGTAAAGCCAGTGTTTTAAAGGAATATTATGTAAAAAGACGCAATAACCCCTTTTTTCTGTATTACCCACATTGATTAAGAAATCTGTAAGGTGAATATTATGTGACAGAAGTATAAAGTACTTTACTTTAAAATTAGTGTTTTAAATGTATTTCTTTGAGATAATGATGCAAATGATTTGCATTTCTATCACGCAGTCTTATGCACAAATTTAAGTAATAATATTGAACATCACTTAAAGACATTGTGTAATACATTAGTCTCACTTCAAAGGACACAGAAATGTAACAATGCATAATACTGTAAAAAAATAATAATCTTATTTCTTAAAGAATAGACTTTTTGTCATTTTTATCAAAAAAAAATGTGCATGCTCAAAATATATTCATACTGGTGTCCTACTCTTAAGGTAGAATTCTAAGGAATAAGCGACTCAATTTGGTTCTCTCTTCCGATATTGCGTGAAACTAGATAGTATAATGGAGCATGCAAATCATTTAAATAAACTGCACATTGGGATTGCATACACAATCATAATAATGCAATTCAGATGAGATTAAAAAAATAGTAACACTGGTGGTAAAACAGACATGCATAACATATACAGAGAAATTTTAAAAAAAAGGACTGAAATATGGAAGTGATACTATATGCCTAAAAAAATCGTCGCACACCTGCTATTTATTGCGACCTAAAAACGGCTGCCTTTATGTTCTGCATGTGCCAAAAGTCAAACATCAGAAGAGTACAGATTAAACTGACATTTTGCTTTGTGCGCAAGGCACCAGTGATAACATTAAAATTCAACATTTACAAAGCAGAAAAAATAAACGTCGTACGCTCTTCGTTTAGTCCTTGTCAAAACGTTAATGACAACCGATGCGAAGGATAATTTTGAACTAAGGATCCTAACGTATTATTTTACCAAAAATTCAATTTTATAAGTAGGTAAAAAATGATCTTGTGCAAACATCTTGGAAAAGGACAAGCAGTTGATTACATGCAATTCATAGCTATTGGCTGATTTTGGGGTTGACTGATACGCCGAAAACGAGGAGGTAAAATAAACTAATGAAATCTGACGAAAAACATATCCTGTGTCGTGTTTATTGATACTTGGTGCTTTCGAAGAGGATCTTGCAAACGTCGATGAAATAACTCAGCAAAGCCATTCGCAACTTTTAGATAAACAGTTGTAATAATTCGTTTGATGACAGTGACAACTTTCAATGAATGGGTGTACTGTGCAGTAGTACTGAACTTCACACATAGATTATTAGACAAGAAGCTTTTCTGAATGAACTCCTGATAAGTATTATCCTCTGTGCATCGTCAATTTTAAGTTTTTAATGAATATAATGTCTTTATTCGAAAAAATATAAACTTAAGTGCCATCATATGCTAAATTTCGAAAAAAAAACCTTTTTTATTTTTCCGTTGAAAATACACAATACATAAACTTTTTTCAGCATGTACAGTGTTGATTTAAGTTGTTAAAATAAAAGAAAAACTACGCCATATTGTTCAAACATAGGATAAATAATGGTATCTTCTATTACAGTCGCACTCAATAACGAATTTACCTTTAAGAATTGAACACCAGTACTGAACACTACTAATATATTTACGTAGTAATCTCACATCGTGAAGCAAACACAAAATAATTGTAACAAACATAACAGGTTGTATCCTTTGTTATCTTTGTCTTCAATGATATTAATAGTTGGTGGTATCCGCCATGCCTGGAATTTTTTTAGCATTTCATTTTAGACGACTTTTTACTTTCATCATCTGTTTTAACAGTAGTTGATATGAGTGGTGAATCAGTCTCAAAACACTCATGGAAACTACACATAGTTCTTCTTTTCATTTTCAGCAGATTTCCCAAGAATAATTTTCAGCTTCTCTCCAGAAAACGTGGCTTGGTGAGCCCACAGACTATACGACTTATTCGACAACTTTTGCGTTATCAACCAAGTTGTTGAAAAGTCGTATAGCGCATGAGCCCGGGCAGTCCGATGAATCTCTCTCTCTCTCGAAGGCTTGCTGCTTTCATATACCTTGTCACATTAAAAAATAACTGCGGACTTCTTCAGAGTGGATAAATTTATATCCACTGTCATAACGCATCTCGAAATCTGTCGGCTGTTGAAATACTTCAGCAAATTCTTCCGTCGGCAGTCGGCGATCGCACATAATAAAATTTTGCAAATAGCATAATTCTATAACACATACAAAATGCATCATATAATACTCTAAAATTGTTTAATTTACAACATAAATAACATTGACGTCGAAATTATATCAAACCCATTTATTAATTTTATGAAATTTAACGAAAGTACCGGTTAAAGAGGATTACACGAATGACTCTTCGACACATTCGGGTAGTTTTTAAAAATAACCAAAATAATCAACTACAGAAAAATAACTAACTTATGATAAGTATACACTGTTTATACAAGAGTAGAAATATAATTGTATTGGCAAATATTTAATAACTAGCAATTAAAGTGCCCTTTTCCTCGATATCTAATTCATTACATATATGGCATTAACCCTTCAGCGGGTGCGTCCGTGTAACATTTTCGTAATTTTGAATGGTTTGTTTTTACATGTAAGGTTTGAATGTTCTAAGCAGTTTCTATTTATAGCTACACGCTTTCTAATGCAAGTATGATTTTCTGACCCTTGTATTCCTTTCCATTCATTGGTAGTCGTGATTTAACAGTGATTAACTAGCGATTATACTGGATTACAATACGACAAAAGCAGGAGTTGATGTACTCGATCAAATGTGCAGCTATTACACGGTAACCCGAATATCACGAAGATGGATAATCTCGTTGTTTTTCAGGTTTTTGGACATGATAGGAATCCATTAGCAAGTTGTCCTTAGATCCAATAAACCGGACAGTTTTTGAAATAATGCGATTGTATCTGCATTGTTTGGCCTTTAATTATAAATATATCTCAATATTATAAACATTTTATATCTTATCATAAAATGCAGAATTATTATTTTCAATTTGAAAATAAAAGTTTATTACAAAAGGAATAATCAAGGTTGAAAGCGACGCTGCACTTTGTGCCACGCGCGCCTGCTGGTGTTCCAAAAATTGGCAAAGGGTTAAAATACGCGAGAAAAGGATCTAGTTGTGTACGAAATCTTTTAAAACAGTAATTTACTAATAATGTAATCATATTAAAATATTTAGATTTATAGAGACAATTTATGATTGTAAAGCAATCCTGAAATTCATCAATACTCTTTCTACCATGAGATTTATTTTTATTTCTGGGTGACAGGAATAGCACTATTATCATATATAATTACTAATCATTGCATTTTAAAAGAAAATGTGTAAAGTTTCCATCTCAAAATTTTAATAAATATTTTGATCGAGTGCATAACTATAACTAATGTAGATCTAAAAACGTTCTGTCCAATTTCAATTGACATTTTAAAATTGGAAGAGTTTGAAGTATTTAAATCGCGTGAAACGTTAAATACTTTAAAACCCTCAGAAGTTCAATTATGGAAAACGTATCTGATCTTCGTTCTCATCATATGCTCTTTCATTCCAAAATAAATCTCTAAAGTACTTTGGTAGTACCAAAATATTTTTTGAAAGGGATAAACTAGGCATAAATTCCACGTTATCATCTTTACGTCTGAAAAATTATTATTATTATTACAGGGTTGCTGTTTCCGAGTTAAGATAAAATCACCATTATATTGCCTTATCTCTTAAATGCGTTTATTTTATAACTTCTTCATGATTCAGTAAAGCGTGAAAAATCTTTCAGATTACGGTGTAATATTCTCTTTGACCTGGATCTCTAAAACCGTTCACGTCTTAACGCTTACATGTATGGTCATTATCCCCATTTATTTGTGTCATAATTCTTTTTTTATCTTTTAGAAAGCGCAGATATACTTGCGCACATCACTCAACAGCAGTCTACGTTATAACCAATCCATACAAAAACTATTATTGGGCAACACAATTTTTGTGAGCACGTGTAAAAGCACATTACATGAATTTTATTTTTTTAAAACGTTAACATTAAATACAGATAAGTAAATATCTAATTGTGAAACAAAGACAAAGACTAATTATCTATCACGATTTTCTGGTTACTCAAATTTAGATAAACTTAACCCTCGAACGGCACGGTGGTTTGAGGCGAAATAGATGATACGGTCGGGTCGGATCAGAACCGATGTCTTTTTTGACGAGGTTTTTGGTAGAAATAAGTACATAATAAGCATTTTTGTTGTATAATAACATTTATTGATAGCATATCACATGAAAAAAATCCTTTTTGTAGAAAAAAAGACCAACGAATTGTAATTTCGCTAAACAAAGAAAATCTCTCTGGCATTTACACAGAATGTTGTATATATTAGGTCTAATATGTAATTTAGTCTTGTACCTAGTTTTAAAAGTTACTTGTTAACCTTTATGGTCGTGATCCGACGAATCATTATCTTGTAGAGGTAATCATAACTGTAGAACCAACTCTTATTTAAATCTAGTTTATTGAAACATTAAAATCTTGGTTAAATAATCATTTACAAAGGTTCATTCCGAAGAACACTGATACACTCCTGAGAGTGGGGTTCATTATTCAAAGTCCAAACGAGACCCCGTCTCTCCGTACGCGTGGCGACCTTTCAACAGTCCAAGTCTATTCTCCCCCTCATTCGCAACACGTCGTTATTTATGCATTCTTCTCAGCCCTTTCTCGAACCATCTCGAGTACCGTACCTTTTCCGGTTCCGCCCTCTGCAGACCACCTATGGTGAATTTCTTTCCTGCCGACTTTTCTAAGGGAAAAGCGCGCCGCTAATGGGTTTCACAAATCATTCCAAGTGACTCGCGTACTTTTACCTATTGTCGCACATCTCCAAAGGTGTACATCGTTCGACAACTGTTTGCGTTTATTTTGGGCTTATTGAAGACGCTATTAGTCACCTTCATCAATTCCACTTAAGAATGGGAGACGAGAGTCTGACATTACTGAACCAAATTTCCGAGAAAAAAAATGTCAAAAACAATATATACTGAAATTTTTGGCCTTCAAAATCGAAAGAAAATTTTAAAAATCTAAAAAAAAGGAAAATGACTAGTGATCATGAATAACGTTTCTCAACAAAGACACTCATATTTACTTCAAACTTCTAACTGCAAACGCTCCAACACCTGTTGCAAGACTGCCTGGTAGGGTTCCTTGTCAACTCTATCTCTCGCGATGAGAGGGGAGAGTACGAGATGTCCCCACCGTTTCGCCGACACCAAATTTCCTTCCCCCCTTTTTTCCCGTTCAAGCTTCCCTTTTAATGGTGCATCTGCATTCATGCAGAGTTCTCCGCATGGAGACCCCCCGACTCCTGTCACCACATTAGTCACGGTAACCCTACCCGTCCAAAGCGATGTGAATGAACACGTGTCTTCCAGATATTCCCCCATTTAGAACCCCCCCCATTCCCGCCCCCAAGGTCCCTCGTGTTTCTTGATCTAGTGTCCCCCGCCCCCGCTTGACACCATTTGAACCCCGGGACCCCGGGATCTTTGATGCTCTGTAGCAGGACCGCGAGAGGAGGAGATCCACGCATATACGGAGTACGCAGTGAACATAAATCACTGGCTTACCCCGAGCAGAGCAGAGCAGAGCACATGAATGCAAACGGAGCATGAGATATTTAGGGATTTCAAGTCGACTAGGGTTGGGTTCGGGATTGCAGGGACTAGTTCCGGGAACTAGATTGCAGCGCACAAACACATGGTGAATTGGAATTTTTTGATTTTGCGTCGAATTCTTTGATTTGCGTCGAATTCCTTTGATTTTGAGATAAAATGAGCGACATTTCTTTCATTAAATCAAAACATGGCGGAAATTTAGTGCAGTACCAGAATTTTCTTTTTCGCATAGAAAGAAAAAGAGAAAATTTGAGCTACTGGATGTGCTCATCAGATTCAAAATGTAAAACCTCGTACAGTTTTACACAGGGATATTTTTAAGAGTAATTTCCCGGATCTCATACACACGAACCGGCTATTAAAGAAATCCAACAAAAAACTTTTTCTTCAAGACTGAAAGAAAGAGCCGTCACGGAAACAAAATATAGAAGGGTTAACGAGAAAATTCGTTCGAACAATATAACACTAATGCCATATGTTGATGCTGTAGGATACTTGCTTCATTTAGAGGAAGTGAGTGCTGAAATGTTAAGCAAAAATGTAACATTTTGATAAAAATATGTTTGATCAATACCATTGATTTGATGCCTTTTATTCATTTACCGAAGGACTTTTGCTCCTTAATCCTTGACTTCTTTTCATTTACAAAAACCGTTCTTGTTTTAGGAAAATTGATTTTCAAAAGACAAATGTACATGTATGACTATGTATTCTTATGACACCTAAATCTAATAGAAAACACATTCAGTAAAAAATCTGAATCAAAGTATTTTGTAACAGTTTCCCAAATGGATGGCGCTTCAAACAATTTTGCTGTGCAATATTTGGCCTCTAAAATTTTTACCTCAGAGTTATGAAATTTTGCACATATATTCATTGAAGTATAACTATAAAACACCTTATATTATTTTATAAATATTTTTTTTAAAAATTATAATTTAAAAATTGAATTTTTTATTATAAATGCTCCTTGCGCCACAATTTTTAACTTACCCTCTTAATTTTGCATTTATCTATGTATATAAAACAGTTCCGTAACAGAATGACTCACTGACTAATTGAGTGAGTGAGTGACTGACTGACATGCAACGTACAGACCAAACCGCTGGACCTAAAGGGCTGAAATTTTGCATGGCCATTCTTCTTATAGTGTAAAGGTGCACTGAGAAAGATTTTCGAAAAATTCTTCGTAGATTTTTTTAAAATTAAATTTTTAATCTGTTTTAGTAACTTTTTTTAAGTTTGAATTTAAAATAATAATTTGAGGGTTATAAAATTTATATCACGAGAAAGAAGAGAAAAATTCCTTTCAGATGAATCTTTACCTTCATTTTCTGATTTTTGGTGAATTTTTAAAGATTAATTTTTAGAATTTAATTTATTAAATGCTGATCACGTGATTTCTTTTTCTGGTACTTTAAATAAATTTATCGGCACATGTATAATAACGAAATAGACATTTGTTTTTCTAATGCGGCAGACGATTA
This sequence comes from Dolomedes plantarius, assembly GCA_907164885.2. Classification (NCBI taxonomy): domain Eukaryota; kingdom Metazoa; phylum Arthropoda; class Arachnida; order Araneae; family Dolomedidae; genus Dolomedes; species Dolomedes plantarius. The sequence goes on from OU015493.1 coordinate 200,281,339, forward strand.
GAAATTATCCAAAAAAAATTATTAAAATACAGTAAAAGATATGTTCCACAAACTGTACTATTTTAACTGTACTATATTCTTTAGTATGTCCTATTAGATTTAATTTTAATATTTTCTTCTACATTATTTTGTCTATAAAAATATCCGTTGCGATTTTTTTATAAATATATTTTTTCGTTTTTTTCCATCAATTGCATACATTGATCGTTGTATTTATTATAAATATATTTATTTATTTTTTTGTCATTAATTGCATACATTGACCGTTGTATTTAATTTAAGTGTACTCCGTAGCGAAGTATGGGTTTCAGCTAGTATTTGAACAGAGTTAAGTATTATTTTGTGCTTTCGTTGAATAGTCAACTTTTAGGAAATATTTTTATGCTTGTACACTGAATTTTCTTAAAATTTCTGTGCATTTCTACACTTAAGTTAAACTTTGATAATATTAATGATGTCGAAACCTGAAATGGATACATAATTTTATTTTAATGTATAATAGGAGTCTTTATTGTAAATTTTATAAAATTTCATCAAAAATTGTGAAGCAAGGAGCATTTCAAAGACTTGCAAATCTGGAAATGACTCATTTTGATAAAAGCCCTTTAAAAGATATTTTTTCACCTACCTTTAATATTTACTTTTCTAAAATCACCAAGTTTTCATTTTACTTTTCATTATATATTTTAAATGCATTTTATTCCAATATTTACATATTTTAAAAATAATAATACACCCCCAAAAAATTCCAATTTTTGTTCGATTTTTGGTAATTTGAAAGTCCACCATTCCCTTAAGACATCTAGATTTATTCTTTATGAGTGTGTATAGTGTAGTTTCTACATAAACATTTGTCAACGAGAAGGAGGAAGGCATTTTTGTGTCGGCGAAACGGGGGTGATGATTTTCCTCTTTTTGGGGAATTTTTCAACGAGAGGGGGAAGGAAATTTCAGTGTCGGCGAAACGGAGGTGATGATTTTCCTCTTTTTGGGGAATTTTTCAACGAGAGGGGGAAGTAAATTTCAGTGTCGGTGAAACAGGGGTGATGATTTTCCTCTTTTTGGGGAATTTTTCAACGAGAAGGGGAAGGAAATTTCAGTGTCGGCGAAACGGGGGGTGAATTGAGTACGAGAGGGGGTAAACACACCTCTGGATCGGATCCGATCCGCACCGTACCGTTAGAGGGTTAATAGAACAGAGGCTATATATATATGTGTGTGAAATGAATAGACGCACTGGTATATTTTAAAAAATTACAACTGATATTCATGGTACTATAAATTCAATTTGTGAGAAAAAAGTAGATACACTGCATTCCAAAAGCTAAGCACGAATAATCAGATAAAATACCCAATCGAGTTTAATTTGTTACCTGGAATTCTTTCCATACAGCAACACGTAATGTATTCTGGGCATTTTAAAAACATTACTATGTTACAAACTATACCATAACTATTTTAAGATGTTCTTTATTCATTATAGTTAGCATATCTAAATCGAGTGAATTTTCTAACGTGTTCTGGACATCTAGATAGGGTCACGTTGTACATCATTCCTTTATGTACGAGTGTTTTGTGATGAACCATTTCTGATCGCATTTATATTCTCTCATATCGCATTCTGCACATCTAAATCACATCTTGCACTCCTCTAATTTTGCGCATTTTTTTCTGATCTGCGCTACTTCTACTTTTATAAAATTCGCAATGGGTACCTTTTCTGCTAATTTAAAATGTATTCAAACTCAGTATGTACACCTTCTATTTGCATAGTGAACGTGCTAGTTGATCGAAGCGACGAAAAGACGTAATGAATAATTTCAAATTCGTAATGACGTAATTTCAAATTCGACACATCTTGAACAATCTACTGACCAGTTTTCGACGTCAAATGCTCGTCTTGGTGATACGGGGGAATCTAGATACAGTGATTTCCGCTTATAAGAATCACGTTTGTTATTACTGCTTTTGATTCTTATAAGCGGTTGATTCTTATAGCCGAAATTAAGGTTTTTGGACAGGAACACACATACACCTATATATACATATATTAGATAATTTACCATAAAATACTCTTTAATTTATGTGAATTATCTTTCATTAAAATTATTTTTATAATTTTAAAAATACAACTTAATTTCTAGACCTATAAGTAGATACACATGATTATAGTAAGAGAAGAAAAAAATCCAATATTTGTTACAACATACCTGCTTAACAGTTTAACAATTCAACTACAGGAAGGGTGCAAGAAAAAGTTTTCTATGATAGTTTGACGTAATGAAGTTTTCAGGAGGCTGTTTATACCTCTTTCAATACCAATAGTCTCAGACCAAGATTCACCTTCTAGCTTACGTTTCACGGTTTGATAACATGCTGAATCTAATAATGTCACGTTTTTCTAAGTGATAGTGGACACTTCCCCGAATATTTATGTGTTTCAGGGTTCAGGAAGCCGCAACCAGTATGTGGGAGGTGAGAAAAAGAGTCTCTGTCTTTGTTTATCAGTGGAGAAAAGTGAAATCGGATCTGCACGGTTAGAATGCCCCTGGGTGAAGCTAATAGGACAGTGTTTAGCAAAAGAGTTTAAAGGGAAACTATTATGTTATGTCTAAAAAAGAAAGGGGTGCATTTTACGACTCTATTCCATCCCATCTTATCATTCTTTCTTTTAAAAAGAATAAAGAAAGAACTTCTTACCTTTTGAGGGTTTAAGTGGCTTTTTTGGAAAAATGAAAGGAAGGCGAAGAGTGTAAACTGATTCTTAAAACCGGTGGATTGATTCTTTAAAGCGAAAATTTTAACATGGAAATAATACATTTGTTTTTGTTTTTGCGATATTGATTCTTATAAACGGTTGATTCTTATAACCACTGATCACTATAAGCGGTGGTTACTGTATCTTTGTTGCGTATTGTTTTAGCCAATGGTGAACTGATAATTCACTTGGTTTCTTTTTCTTTTCAAACAATGTATTTTGTTTGCCATTTCATGAGATAAAGGGACTAGTTTCTCTACACCAATTTGCCTAAGAATATAATGTTTTAGACTACTAACTAAAGAAGAAGGTGAGTGATATGTGTGCTACCTGATCCTTGAAACAATTGAATACAATTTGGATTCTAGTACTAAGTTGTTTAAAAAGTCTTTAGAAAAATGATTGGCAGTAAATCATAGTACAATAATGTAAACATAGCAATCGATAGGATTTAGTTAAATCTTAACTGAAACTAGCTCGCCTAACACTGTATGGTTAACTGTAAGATACGCAAGCTGTTCTCAAGAGTAAATTAAGCACAAGAACAAAATAATCAAACGCGACAGGGTCTTCAATCCTTTCATTATTGAAAAAGTTCATTATATAATATTTCCTTCGAAAAGTATTAATTTAAATTTTTAAAATGTTTCGAGGCAATTTTTCTTATTTTAAAACTGTCCAGAGGAGTATTAGGAATTTATTCTTTTCTGAAGTAAACATATTAATCACAAAAGAATGATATCATATACCTTGTCTTTTTCTTCTGTGTTCTCTCAACTTACAAACCATATTTCCCTTTCTAAAAATGATAAAAATTCATTCTTTCTCAACTCCTGCATCAGGATCGAAAAGTTTTGGTATCAAATGTTTGCGTTCGGGTTCAATTTTTGGACGAATTCCAGCAGAAAATTTATGAAAACTTTTTTCTTCAGGAAATTTGCAAAGAATGGTTTTAATATTTTCAGCTGATTATTGCGTTTCTGTAGAAGATATAACATTAAATATTTAAAACAGGGAGATATGGTGAGCCACTTTCAATCGAAACTTAATAAAAATAACTCATTTTACCAAAAATTAAAAAAGCGTCTGTTTGTGTATAATTAGTTTATATAACGTTACGTAAGTGATCTTTATATGTTTATCCAGGATTGAAGCGAGGCTCCTTTTTTATTTTACTATGGAAGGAACTTCTCTTTTCACATTAGTGAACGAAACATCTACTGTTTGGTGGAAAACGACGAATGAATTCACAGAAAGAACAATAACTGAAAAATGCTGCGTTTAAATTCTTTTATGTACTTTAAACATACATTTAAGCGCAAATTTGTCTCCCGGATGAGCTGTTTCTATGCCTTACGCAAACAAAATTTAAACAATAACAATATCAATGACAAAACCCTTTCATATAAATGCTTGAAATACTTAAAACCAACTCAATTAATAGCTTAGATATATCAAAGAATAACATGAAAAGTCACCGTATCAATAATATGCCAATAGAAAAAAACTAACGCCCAGATTGTGTTAAAATAGTCATACACAATTAAATGAGACCTAAAAATTAATCTTAGGTAGTCGTGAAAATTCAACATCAACTCTTCGCTTGCTTCATTTATTAGGATGGATTTTCGATTTGCCCTATAAAGGGAACACATCCCTTCGTCATGTTTCTGTAATGTTTCAGTAGTTCCAGTCACGTTCATTTATGTTGTGTTATAATGTTCCTGTCATATTCCACTGCTAATAATGTCCATTTTTAATTGAATGTTGTTCCCATGACATTTTCGCGTGCATTAAATGTCATCAACTTTGACTTTTGTCGCCTGAAATTCACCGCTACTTTTACTTAATTTAATAAGCGGAAATTTTCTCATCAAATTAAGGATTTCCGAAATATAACAATTACTTAATATTCCTCTACTGTTGTTTTCCATTCGTACTAAACAGCTATGAAAATTATCTATAAATTGCTTCTTATTTGTAAATTTTAAATCTATATTACAAAATAATTTTCGGTGTAAGGGGAAGCTTTAGCATTTATTTATATTTATAACCAGTAAGAAAATTCGAGCAGTTAATTTTTATTCATGTTAAGACATTTATTTCAAAGTGAAAAAAGTGTTGCAATGCAAAGTAAAGAGTGTAAGCAGGTAGAGGAAAATGTTAAATAATTTCCTGAGTACATAAAAATCGCAAAAAATGTTATTATAAGGCGTCTTGTTCACTTCACCGCTGTTTACTGGCTAATAACGGAATGCGAAGGTAATCTACCAATTAACGCTAATGCAAGAGAAAATTTTCTTCACCTTTATGAGTAACCTATTTCCCAACGAGGAGAGTTGAAAGTAAATCTATGGATAACTTTTTATTGCGTTTTTGAATTAGATACAGGAAGGCAATGTCTCGTCATATACTGTTCGCAGTTAGCGAGAGAAAACAATATAGCTATAGTTATTTTTTTTATTCATAGTACTAACCTAACTAACAAGATTAACATTTCCTCTACCAAATACTTTGCAGCTTGGAAAAAGACAAAACCTCAACATGATTTTATTACGTGAGATCAGTAATGTCTATTTATGGAAGTGTGTTTGAGTTGAAGTAAATTATTTGACATATGTATATTAAATAGTGCATTATGCGCATTTCAATCTCGTTCCTGTAACAAACGATGATAGATGCAATCCACGTCCGAGATGGACTTCTCTGGAGAAGATATACTTATGTAATCTTAATAATAGCTAAACTTTTGGAGTGCAGTGTCATTACAGTTTTTATATGTTTTACATACATAGATCAAAGAAGAAAGAAGCTTATCAATCAGTAATAATCTTATTAATAGCTTATTATATAGTAGCTTATTATATAGTATATTAATAGCTTATTAATAATATCTTATTAATAGCTTATTAATCAGAAATAGCAATCAGTGCATTACAAATATTCAATAATACCGTGATAGATGAGAAGAGAAAATCAAATAAGATGAAAAAATATGAAAATAAAGCAATGTAAAATAACTTACACAAATCATTGCACATGTAGTAATTAAAAATCTGCCATAACGTTTATTTTAACAATTAACGGATAGAAATACTGTAGAATATCTCAACGATCAACACATCAAGCACACTTTACTAAAAGATTATCTTTAAAGAAATTCAAACATTAAGAAAATGAGATTTAAATTCACTGCCATACATTTGACACAAAAAACAGCACTAACGAGGACTCATAACACAGTCATTTATCTATTGTAAAGGAGATTACTTGAAGTAAACGTTTATATCTGTCGGAAACGCTGAATAAATGAATGATTAGTCCCAATTTGAAAAGGATGAAATCATAGGCGCGTGGATATCTTAAGCAACAGTGAGAAAATCGAAACAACTCGAAATTATCTAAAAGTCAACCTTATTAAATATGTTTAATGACTGGAAGAGAAAATGACATTTAAAATATATAAATATAGTCTTTAAATCATCCTTGAAGATACTTATTGTTTCGTTTGTTAGAAAGGTTATAGGAAATAGTATACAAATGTATGATATCGACATAGGAAAATTGACTCCTCTTGAATTCGAGTCATTGCAATTTAATTTCAAAACAAAGTACGTTTAGAAATTAAGAAAGTTATCTCAATTGTTCATTTAGAAACATTCAAATTAACTGAAATATAAAAGTAAAATAAGAACGAAAATAAAATTGTGTTGATAAGGAATTTTCTGTTCAATTATATTAAAGTTAGAAAAAAAAACAAAGTTAAATTAAAGTTTGAACTTATATTTAGTATGCCTCGGGACAAACACTGGTATATTTTAATAAAATTGATCACGGCAGTTTAAAAGTGACACATGCCTGCAAAATGTTTTCCTATGACTTTAACATTTCCACAAGCACTGAGAAGCTTTAAAAGTTTGTTCTATAAGTTTATATGTGAAGCCCATGCAGCATCTGACATTCAATGCTCTATTGTCTATAAAATGCTTTCTTACTTTTGGTATAATAAGAGTATAGTACGTATCGTGAGTTCAATACTGACAGCCCTTATCGATGTCACTCATTTTCTTAGATAAATATATATTTTAAAGGCATGCAGTGGAAGTCTAAGTATCTTTTTAAGCATTAAGGATGCACAAGGAAGCTATTTAGGATGCACAATTTTTAAGCTATTAGGATGCACAATATTTTAAGCTATTTAGGAATAATTACAACCAGACAGACATTACCATGGATCATTTTAGAGCTTCTAACAGCTCTAGTGAAGTATTGTGACATTTTGCTCACAAGGTTGTGGTCAGCCTGAGATAACGCATAAAAAGGCGATAGGAGGCATCAAAGAGTAAATGCCTCCTTAGCTAAAGCTATAGAAACAGCATTTTTTTCCTTAAAAACTCAAGTCCTCTTTTTTGCTTTTAAAAAATAATATTGTTGAAGAAATACAAATTTTCTTTCTTCATTATTGTGTTATTGTATTTACATAATCTGAGTAGAAAAATTCAAGAGTTTCGCTTCACAGAATCTTTTGGTTCGTGAAATGTTCTTATGCAACATAATTATGCTTAGAGTTTTAAATGTTAAAACTACAATCGTTGAATTTCATAAATTAGAAATTTAAATTTTTGTAAGTAAAGGAATTTGCAAAATTAGCAGCATATATCCAGACTTAAATATAACGTTTTAATCAGTTTTTTTTTAAGCTAAAGCTACGACTATATTTAAAATGATGAGTAATTGTTGATTTATTTTCAATAAGTATTTAAATTTTGTTACATGGTATGGTTGAAATTGTTATGTTGCAGTTGTTTAGATTGCAAGGGAAAAGAAATTTTCTTTATCACATTACATTAAACATTGGGTCTCTTTTGTAGAAGTATTGAACTCGAGTCTCTTAAATTAGGAAAATAACACCTTAGGGTAATAGAAAAAACCAAATACTTTTTTTATAAACATAGAATGTTGATATTAATTTAAATTTCGATATATTTAGCTGTTACTTCTCACAGTGATTAAGGAATGTTCTTGAAATGAACGTGTGTGTGTATAAACTATTTTAACAAATACTTGATTTATGAAAAACTGTTTTTTAATGAAGAACAATGGATATTAATTTTGTTAAATTGGAAAAGAAATCCACAGCGAGCCTATCTTCGACAGGATAAATAGAAATAAATGCAGAGAAATGCAAATTTAAAAAGAAAACTAACACCAGAAAGGAATATGAATGATTGTTGCAAGTTTCCAGACTTTAAACGGCTGAAAATGTTTAAAGTAGATAATATTTATATTTAAAAAAATAAAGTAAAATCTCACAGTCATGTGACACCAGCGGCAATGAAGGCCTGTTATTCCGTTGTAGGACTTTATAGGTTTCTTGCACTTGCTGCATTTCCCTGTGCAGTTTCCTTCCGTCCAATGATGACTTAATGTCTGTAAAAATGATATTTAAATTCGTTGGGTAAGTATTAAATGAAAACCACAATGAGGAAACGATAAATAAATTAAATTAAAACAGAGTAAAATGTTAAGAAACGTAAAGTGGAATATAATATCTACATAATTAAGTATTTCACATAACAGAATACGTAAATTTTGTAAAACAGACAGTAATTTATATCATTTGACATAAATATTGGTTTCTATCAGTGCCTTTAATTTAATGGTCACTATAAACAGAATGAATAGCTATTTCGTTAATGGAATGTTGAGAAATCGTATAAATCACCATTACCATAATTTATAAAGCGTTTGGGAGATTATACCGAGTGTTGAAACAATGTTAAATCATATAGTTATGAACATAAAGGCGTGATTGCATAATAACGCATCGTTCGATAAAACGTTAACAGTGAGTCATTAAAGAGCGTTTCATACTTGTTTCCATCTGCAAGCATTCTGGGTACATTCATGAAATTAAACAAAGTTTAAATTCAACCATAGGACTCAAAGCTGTATAACCTCAACAAAACGAGAATATGATCAAAGGGGCGTGAAAGGACATTTTGCAAAAAAATCTTGCTTATATTTTTAAGTATATTTTTAAGTTGGGAATATTTAAAAATTTTATATATATATACAATATATTTTAGAAGAATATTGTTAAGATGACTTTTTTAACGCGCTTTTAAAGGAACATGTAAAAACCATTTTTCAGTATTTTCACACGATGTTGAATAATTTTATTTATAACTAACTGAAGCATCTATTAATTCATAAAATGTTAACCATTTTAAAAAAATATACCTCCCATAGGAACAAGTAATTCTGAATAAGTGAGAGCAAAAAAATCTTACTGTTTGTAGATTTACAGTTTTTTTCCAGTGTTAAAGACTGAATTTTTTTCCCCATTAAAATATTTTCTGAAGCCCGTTTTATACTTGCGATGAGCCATTAAAAAGTGTTATATCAAAAACTCTTTCTTTACACGTCTTTCATCACACTGTTTATTATTGCTTGACAGCTGGAACTAATGATAAATTAAAACGAGTCGTTACGTACCGGGAATGCTTAATGAACGATTCTTTTTGGAACTATAAAAAAATGGCGGAAGGATCACTTAACAAGAAGTGAGATAGCATAGTCAACAAAGCGACTGGTTGTTGATGTTTCCTACTGTTGGTGAAAATGATACACATATATATTAAACGTAATATACCCAGTTGTGGCTAATCTATTCCAGATCAGATGGTTTTATTATACATTATGATTTTGCACGCGAATATAAAATCGAAAACACCGATTTCTGTTTACTTACGTGTGACGTTTTTTTGGATTTCACGTACGTGCTGATGCAAGATGCAGGGGCTCTTTGCACGCATCGCTCGTGAACTGTGTACTTGCAGACTGAAATGACAAATTATAGACAAATGAGAAAAGAAGGAAAGATCATATGAAAACACTCCGTGTGTGATTATCTGTAATGTAGTGCAGCAAAAATGGCGCACCCTTTATTCTTAGAATATACTGGACCCTTCAAACGATTGCGAGATAACAACAAAAGAAGTTCTGTTAAATTCAGGGGTTACAATGACACATTTATATTGCTTTAGGTCTTACGATTAACACTTCAGCGAGTGCGCCCGTGTATAAAGTACAACATTTTCGTAATTTTGCATGGTTTGTTTTCACATGTAATGTTTGAATGTTCTAAGCAGTTTCTATTTATAGCTACACCCTTTGTTAAGGCAGGTCTGATTTTCTGACGTTCATTGTATTCCTTTCCCTTTATTCTTAGCTGCAATTTAACCGTGGTAAACCAGCGATTATACTGGATTACAATACGACAAAAGCTGGTGTTAATGTACTCGATCAAATGTGCAGCTATTACGCGGTATCCCGCATATCACAAAGATGGACAATCTCATTGATTTTAGGTTTTTGGACATAATAGGAATCCATTCGCAAGTTGTCCTTAGATCGAACAAACCGGACAGTTTTGAAATAAGGCGATTCTATCAGCTTTCTTTGTCCTTTGATACATGAACTTTTTATAGTTATGCAGATATCGTAATTCATTTATTTATTTTTTAAATATCACTCGGAATTACTAGATTATGTATTGACACTTTAAATTAAAAATTTTAAAAAAGATGCTACAAAATAGCTCCTTTATGCTTTCAGGATTCTTACTTTAAACACATTGCCTTTAACATCTGCGCACATATGTTTATATCACAACTTTTGTATGACCTTTACCTTTTCTCAATAGGGTAAAATACTTCCCATATTCCTTGCTGCTTTTATTAATACATTTTGTTACGAAACTAGCGCGTTTTCTTCATATTGATTTTTAAAACTATTTCTATTCTGTGAAAAGTACTTACAATTTTTTAGTTTATTAGCATGTAGAAGAAAACATATTTGACCTAAATTTTATTAACGTAGTTAATTTTGAGTGGGTTTGAATCAATAATAATTTACATTCGAACTAAGAAGGTCTCGATTGTAATTTAGTTTAATAATTTTCAACTCTGGTACAGTTATTGGTAATTTAAGAAAACTGTAAATAAGGAATAGACAAATATGTTAGTACTCAAAATCATATCGATTTTTGGTATCAAATTAATTTTAATTCTTCTGAAACGAGTGAATAGGTAACTTGCATTAAAAGTAATATACAAAAGCACTTTAAACAGGTATAAGCTTTAATATGCGTAATCAGCTACGTAAGTATAACCTATTTCAAAAACCATTCTATAAGCCTATTAATTTCATAAACATGTGTTTAAATTTTTGCAGTCTGATTAATTTCGATATAAATATAGAAAATGTATTAAATTGTTTTTCGTTGAGTTTGTCAAGATATGAATGAATAAAAATTCTAACAAACTGAGATAAAACAACCAATTAATTTCAGTCCTTTGCTCTAAGGTATTCATGGTTAAAGTTAATTTAAGGTGACTGCCTACGTTGAAAATGCCATTTTTTGACTATTTTGGTCAACTTCATATTTTGCAAGAATCTTGTAAATCAATGTTTTCTCTTTTCAAAACCGTTTTGATTTTTATTCTACGTCAATTAGAAGCATAGTTATAGCTATTTTAATAAACATCGTCTAATACAAAATTGAAGTGACAAACAACTTTAAAGGCGTTTTTCTCAGAATTATGTTTTTTAGCACAAATCTCTACCGTTATCATGATATTTCACATAATAATGCATATAATTTGATAAAATTTTCAGGAAATGTTTTAGATGCTATTGTTAATGAAATGACGTACAATAATTAATGTATAAAAAATTGTTTTTGGTTTGGGGCTGTTTTTATAGGGAAAGGAATGACGAATCGGGGAAAATTTTCATATTGGAACATAAAATTGTCTGTATTATTTTTGCATTTTAAAATTTCTCTTAGATTATAGGTCATTTTGAAGATAACTGTTATATGTATCAAGTGTAAGAAGGAAATTAAAATAGTAGCATTAGAATTTTGTTCAGAGTGATAAGCGTTTTAGCTAAATTTCATTAAAAATTACTTCAAATTGACCAATTTATAAAAAAGTATGGTATTTACAGGAAAGTTTTTTTTATTTTCATTTTTTATTTTTAAATGCTGTTTTACTATAAGAGACCAAAAAATCCTTAAAAAAGCAATTTTAAAAAAAATTGGCTCCGAACGTAGGCAGTCACCTTAACGCAAAAATCATTCCTTATGAATTAGTTTTAAAATTGAAGAAAATTTAGAAAAATCGGAATATAATTAATTTAAATTTTTTATGAAAATTGTATTTACTGTTAGGAGTTTTATATAAAAAGAGTGCGTATGAACATCAATACGTTTGGCAAACGAGGCATGCTCTAATCTAATGATGGATCATTTCGCATAATTTTCATGAACGCAGTGAATATGAAATTCAGTTTTGCATGGGGTGATTACTTTAGAGGAGAAATAAAATATGCAATTCCTGTTTTGAATCAGATAGATTTTCAGTCCTCGTTTTCTGTTCTATAAGTATATGGATGTTGAATATTTACAACACATAGTACGTTTTATATTATACAGCAAATTTCTCAGACATGTCTGTAAATTATGCATGTATTTCGCCGTACATCGATGTATTGAGAAAAATTCCGCTGAAATAAAATAATATTGAACCTCTGTCTTGCGAACCGGTGTGAAAGTACTGGGGCTTAAAATTTGTAAGTATTCATAGATATCCATACATTTTTACTTGGGTATCAAATAAAAAATTCTCGAAAAACCTTAAGAAATGCACATTTTGGAAGTTCCATAAGAATCATCCATAACTATTTTCGTATGATTGCATGATAAAATAAAGTTTTTTTTTCTCCTTTACTTGTGATATAGTTTACTTTGCATTTATGCTACGACTAGCGACCTGTCCCGACTTTGTTCGGGTTGAACAAAATATTTTACCAATAAATTTCCAGTTGATAGCCAATAAATAGTAAATCTTTTTTTACCTTAAAAATAACCTTAATAATACCTTATATTAATATTACGTTAGTTAATAATTAAAGTTAATTTTTAAAAGAAAAAGGCGTGCCGGAAAACGGCTAGGTTCGAACCGCTAACGTCAGAACAGAGGCCCACCGCGATAGCACCACGGTAAGGATCGTTGGAGTCTTCGCCATAAAAAGCGGTAGAGGACAGTAGCGGTAACAATGGAGATTGTTAGGATTAAGCCCCTAACCTTATTTATACTGATCAGATATACATAATATATAGCCTATATCCATCTGGAATAATGTACCTTTCAAACAGTGAAAGAATTTTTCAAATAGGTGCTGTGGTTCTGGAGATTACCCTCCACATACAAAATCGCTCTCTCTTTATATATAAGTATAGATTAGTTGCAATTTATTATAATTTAAAATTTTTGTGTATTATAATTTGAAGTTTAATTATTATGTTTAAAGTTTTGAATCCTTTTCTCGTGATATAGTTTACTTTGAATTTTTGCTGCAATTATCTGTATTTTATTATTCATGCCATTTCACTGTATGACCTGAATAAACCCACTTGCATCAAAACATGTTTCAGGAGAAACAATCATTAACAAAATATTTTCCATAGCAACTCAACATTTTATTTGCTTAAGTATCTAATATTATCGATCTCCTACTTCAAAAGTTGGAATGAATTTGCATCAAAATTTAAAGTTTATTGTATTAAATACATGAGTTAGTCGTTTGCTGCAAAAATGTTGCAGATAATATTGACAGAGGCAACATATTTTTATAGGATCTTATTTTATCTACTTCAACTTCTGACGGGAATAAAAATTGAAGCGAATCGTCGACTTTTATGAAAAATTAAGTCACTAAAGGCAAGTTTTTGTCCTTTTCCCTTATATAAACATCTTCCGTATTCATTCTCTCAGTATTAGGATTACTCACTATGTCAGTGCAGCGGAACAGACCGATTTTAAATAAGGTTCATAGAATGTCGTTGAGGTATTACTCTAATTTTAATATTTAGCGTTCATCTAAACAGAATATCTATTTTCATTTTAATCATGTTGTTTATTAAAATGATCGATTGATTTTGATTTGTTATTTACAGGGATAACTACTTCAAATGGAATAAACATGTTTACGACAATTACACATTTTTTCATTCACAAAATTTATTTTTTTTTTTTTTAATTTTAAATTACTTAAAATGAGACACTAGAGCTAACTGAATGAATACTTATGGATTAAATTCATCACCCTACTTTTGCCTTTATTTTGTATTTTAAATTTCGATATTTAATCTAGCACTTTTGAATTGTTGCGTTTAAATGTAAACACTCTCATACCCTATAACAGTATAAAAGTTCTAGGGCAATATGTTCATATCCCATTTCTTTCGATATTAAATCTAACACTTTTGCACCGTTACGTTTAAATACAAACAACCTCAAACTGTATAACAGTATAAAAGTTGTAGAGTAATCTTCTTAGTATCTTCACATCCCATTGCTTCCTCCTTCGCATCGTATTTGTTTTCATGGGATTCTTCCTCTAACTTACCCTAACTTTGTAAAATAGTTTAAAATTCCTTCATCGGATGCCACACCATCGTCTATAAAAGCATGCACTTTCTATGTCTTTCACCTTAATGGGGCTTTTTACGTTAAAGTTTGTAAAATTTTCGACATCTCATTATAACCTGTTCCTTTGTTCCGATATTTTTAAAAATTGAATGGAGGTAACGCTTATTATTTATTTCTCTGTAAGTAACTTTTAATCATTTATTCCTTGACAACAAATGACTCATGCTTGTTTCTCCAATTTCTTATTCATCGATGGTTTTCGCCAACTTACCATCTCCACTCTTTACCAACTCAACTTCTTCCACTTTCCGGATCACGTGTTTTAAAATATACAGCTGCTGATAATGTGTACTTCATATTACTAAAAATCCCCTAATGCTGGTTTTCTTGAAATCAGTAGTTGTGTTAAGTGATACATAACTCACTGTTGTAGAATAATTATTCTATTTGTTGCGGTAAAATATATGAAAAGATTTCTGTTAAAGTTGCATGTTTGCTTATAGAATGTACAGGTTATAAGCGTTCGTTTCGCTCTCAATATATTCTTATTCGCACAAACTGCTGTTCGATTTCGTCTGCAAAATCATTACCTTCCCTGCCTTTAAGAGAGAATTCATTACGATAACTATTCAATGCAACCCTTCAGCTGTCCAAAATTTTATTATGATGCAACTGTGATTTTAAAATAAATACAGAACTTCTCAGAACTCACACCTAAGAGGTTTCCTTTAGTTCGCGGGGATAACGAGAGAAATTCCAGGAAATTCCCACTTGGCTTTTATCTGTTTTCTTTTGAATTGCTTTCCTTAGTGAAGATTCTTTAGTCATTTCATTTCACCGAATTCCTTATCATATAGGACAATTTGTGGCAGTAACAATAAGTAGGGAACAGCGGTTTGCCAATGGATTTATCGTCACACAGTTGGAGTTTCATTTGTTGGGGAAGTGACTTCTCTTTCTGTGAAACTTTATTGATGCCTTGCAATTTCATATAGAGTTCTTTTAGGAGTTCCATTCCAATGAAGTGAACCGTGAAAATAGTCTCTGCGTCCGTAAAGAGGGGGGGGGGGGGGCAAAGCGCGGGTTCGAGTTCTTAGAAGCTAATACTTGGATGTCTATTAAGAAGTTATACCACCGCCAAAAGCTCTTGTTTTCTGAGAGCTAGAAAACCATTCTATAGCTCAAAAGCAGTGTCGCCTTCTAGTGGAAAGAAACAGTTCGAACACTCGCGTACCTATTTTTGACAATTTCTCATGGTAACATATTGCTGAATCTTTTATTTGGGAAGTATAAATAAAGCTCTTAGATGTTTAAAGACTGTGTAAAAAAACTTTGAAATGACTAACATGAAAAAAAAACATTCGGTAATGGAAAAAAATAGCAAGCAGTTTAAATGAAGCAAAATTTCAAAGATCCCTTTCGTTTTAGTACAAAAGTCTTATCAACGTATTTTGAGTGTCATTTATGCATGGTACTTGCAGCACTGTAGCAAAGTGGTTCGAAACAAACATGCTATTTTCTACAATCAACGGGCAATTTTGTCCGCATTACTACTGAGGAATTTTAGGCACAACGCTTTTGCTGAAATAGGAATCCTTTTAACTCCTTTAAATGTGTACTAATGAAACGGAGTTTCCAATTCTGAAGTGCTGATTATTTATGTGTTCATTGTAGAAAAGTTCATAATTTTGTATTAAGGGGACAGTGGACTTTCAAAATTGTGAAATTTGTCCAAAAATTCGATTTTTTTTATTTTATTGAATTGTGTAACTACGGACGAGTAGGAATGTGTTGCAAAAATAATTTTTAATTTCTGTGATTACTTTCCTAGTTATAGGCATTTGTATTTAATTTAGATATTATGTGGTTACTAATAGCAATAACTTTAAATGTGTTTTTCTCAAAATAAAAGTTTGCATGCCATACGAATATTCAAACTGCTCCAGGCGCATTTCTAATTATCGTATTGCTTTGAAATTTATGTTTTATATACTTAACTGTATTTCAAATAAATCTTATTGAAAATAATTATGTTTCCTAGCTCAGAATTTCTAAATTTTGTACTTGAAAAGATGATTTATACGTATTTTGCGCAATAAAAAGGTTTCTTTTTCCCTATTATTATTTTTTTCTCTTTATATTTTTAATGAATGCTTAAAATAAGCAATAAGTTTCATTGTTAGTTCTATAAGGTATCCTGTAAGTAAAAATTACCAAATTATATGCAAAAGAAATGCGCATGGAACATTTTTAATTAGGCCAATTTTTGATATAATTAATAATTAATAATTCATAAATTATTAATATTTCATCATTAAATTTTAACCACTTTTACATATCTGTGGTACTAATCACATATTCAAATTGCAAGCAAATCCATTCAAAACAAAAAAAAGTTAAGTTTGAAGGTCCACTGTGCCCTTAAGGAATAATAATAGCAAGAATCTACACAGGCAGTAATTAAATTAATCTGATGCAGTATAAAGAAAACCTTTTTGTGCTTATTCTGTCAGTAAAGTGCTATACTGAATTAAGTATACGTAATACCTTCTATGGATAGAAAATTGTTAGTATTAGGTTAGAAATAATAGTAAATACTTACAGATGCAGCAGAGTCCTTTCTTGCCCAGTCCCACAAGCATGTTAAGACAAAGATTGCAATATGCAGGACGGTTAAAATGTTTTAGCCACCACACATGATGACCGTCATCTTTAACGTTCTGAAAGATAAACTTTTATTTATTATAATACTTTATTCATCCATGAATGTAGGTGACGTTCATTTTTTTATGTCAATTTTTTAAAATTCATATAATCCGTTCCCAAACATTAGAAGTCTTACATTTTCAACGCTTAGGTATCCGATACTTTTGTTTTACATGAAGATGTATAAATAATGGTATCACTTCATTCTCATAAAATCATAATTCTGTAAGCAATGATTTAAATGTTATTAATATTTTCTACCTGTGAATTCACACTACTTGAAAGATAGCTTGTAGTAATGTAGGCATTGTTAATGAGATGTCGTTGCAATGCCCTACTAAAAACATTTTGATTGAAGGGATATGCTTGGACAAAACAGTCTTCTTGAAATCCAGTTAACCTTTAGCCTACGGAGCCCATATTTCCGATTCCCTCTTTACAAGGGGAAATTTCATACCCCCTTTGTAAGAACGGCCAATATGGGTTATATATATAATATATATATATATATATATATATATATATATATATATATATATATATATATATATATATACATATATATATACACACACACACACACACATATATATATTCATTAATGGTCCCGTGTTCTTGGGATATATGCTATCCCACCCCGTAGGGGAAAGGTTAATTCGTATTTCTTGAACTTTCTGTAAGCATTTTTTGTTTCAAACTTAAAGCCACATCTTTTGTTGCCGAACAATTCCTGAAAGAGTCTCACAGTCATCGTTTGACACTCAGTCCAACTCTTCAGTGGAATAGATGACGCATGCATGCGTTTTTAAGGGAATTCTATTAAACAGGCATTAGTATTAGAATGTCCGTGAAAAAATATTCAGTATAGCATTCGATCCTCTTAAAGGTACCCGTAAGTTCGAGAAATCAACAATTATGCTGTCCAGATCTTATGACCTATAAAGTGACCTAATCAGGTACCACTTACTGCCAGGATAATGAAGTAGCTAACATAGTAATTGCTTCCCAGGACTGCCTTCAAACCGTAGCCCCCTGATTTTTTTTATTTTTTGTCTCCAGGCCCATCATTGTCCAATCTATCATGTTTCGGACAAGTAAAAGCCTTTCAGCGATCACACACACACACACACTCACACACACACACATACACAAATAAATAAAAGACACGGAGAAATAACAGGAAAACGCTTCATCAAACATAACGTAAAATCTCGACTATAATACGCATCCGAATATAATACGCATGCTTGATTTTACGCGAAATTTTCGGAAAAAAAAATAAAATTCGACTTTAATACGCACCCATAATTTTCAATATTTTATTTAAAAATTGCTCAATTATTTATTAACATAAATAAAATTTGTAATAAAAGAAACGAAGACGTCAAATTCGGTGGACAAAAAAAAACTTAAATTGTTAATTCAAACCAAACAATGCTGTCAAATTATGTCTTAATCACTTTCGCTAGAATACAGCTCATCTATTGTTGTTGCGTCCATGTCATAATTATTGTTTCCGTCGTAATATATATCGCCAGCATCATCCCCACTTGACCGTACGAACTGTGAGTTTCGATTGTTTAAAAGGAATACCTGCTTAGTAAACGGGTGGATGAATAACGGAGTGCAGATGCGCAAGCACCCTTACAGCTGACTTACTACGTTCGTTTATCCAATGTTTAAAACTACTTTTTTTTGGTACGCGAGTATAATACACACCCTCATTTTTCCAGACAAAAATGTGAAAAAGTGTCTCTTATACTCGAGATTTTACGGTAGTTCTCAATTGAATTAGAGGACCGACCGTCTCCCATGCGAAGCGTGATATCTGATAGTATTATTGCCCGACACGACTTTTAATTAATTAACTTTAGAACGGTCATTTTTTTAGAAAATAAAATATCTTCTAGGTTTGAAAATTTAGCAGTTAAATCTTCTTCGAATGCTTCTCCGTGTATAGTAGGAGACAGCTTGTTTCTCGTAGCTTTTTTTTTTTTTTAGGGTGAATTATTGCTTGACAATAGCGATCAATAAGTTAATATTGCTATTATCACCTCAATAGGCATAATGGCTGCTGCAAAGTGATATTTGCATTATCATTGTACCGCCAGTTTATAAATTGAATTACAATGCCGCATCGAATCGCAAATGCAATTGTTAATAAATGCCGAGAAAAGGGACTGTATGAATAAATTGCGTTCTGAAACGAATTAACAATTTTTTTTGGATATGAAACGTATTATTGAAATAAAATTATACACATAACTTTAGAATGCTCATATTTCGATAAGCAAGTGTAGCAATAATGACAAAAACATGTACATCCATGGGAAGATATGTTTTAGGTTGACAATCCAGGCATATTGGAGAGAAATCGATAGCATTTCTTGTGAGGAAACATATCAGTGTATAGCTCGCTTGTAAATTAGAATACATTAATATCTTATCGCTTAACCCTTTCAGGGGCTACAACTTCTACCGTTTGCACGGTGCACATTGTTATCCCGATTTTTTTAACCCAAAGAATATTGAGCAATTTTCCAATTAAAGGTTGCAAAATGTTTTTACTTCTTTCAAATCATAACAGAGGACTATACTAGCCATTTTTCTGATCATTTAACTGGAATACATTGAACGCAAGTGAAAAAAAGACTAGATTTAGGCGTTTGCACTGTGCGAACGGCACCCCGCAAAGAGTTATTGAATAATGGAAGACCTTATTTGTAACACTAAAAGCTATTTTTTAGAAAAAAAGAACTTTTACTATAGAATTCTAACAATATATTTGCTTGTTGATATCTCACTTATAAAAACAGTTACTAAAGACATTCGTAAGTAAAAATATTCCTTTTACAAATTATCGGAAGCAAGCTACATACTGCTAAGTTTTATGAATGTTCACTTTCACTTACGGAGTCTAATCCCAATAAAACGAGAAGAGGTATCGTCGTTAAACCCCCTCGTTTCCACTCCTCCAACGATACTGTACCGTCCGCATCGTAATCAATCTCAACCATCATGTCCTGAAGGATCTGAAAAATTCAAATCAGACATTTGCTTGTTAAAAAAAAAAAAAGAAAAAAAAATATTTAACATATGTTACGGCCAATATGATTAATAATTAATAATAATCGGATGTTATTACTACTAACTAAATAAACCGGTTAATGTGAATAATTTATGAGAATTTATCACATGAACCGGTCGTTCATAATAATAACCATTGAAGTTTGGTCAATGTAATAATGTTAATTTAAATGACATGTAAAACCAACTGTACACGGGGAATGATTTTACTGTCTGCAAGGAAGCTTCAATTGCAGTCAATGAAGTTCCAGTGAATGAAATTAGTCTAAGAGAATGAACTCGTAAAAATTCAGAATTAGATGGTCAAGGATTTCAATATTGCAACTGTAGAAGCAATTTAACTCATGTCACTGCAAAAATTAAAAGTCAAAAAACCATTAGTAACTCCAAATACTACAATAGCTCTCCAAGCCAAAATAAATAATTTGTTAAAAATGCAATAATATTGTATTTGTAATGGAATTTTCTTGGAATTTTCTGTCGCCTTAAGGTGTTTGTGTGTAATGTAATTCATTTTATGTAATAAATAATGAATGTATCTTATAAATAACAGTAATCATTATTGTAAAACATTTTTTCATTGACCAAATTTCATTGCTAACTAAACCGTTCATGTATGTAATTTCATGAACTTCCTTGATCTTCCTTATTGAATTGGGGTTTCAATAAATCATGCTTAAATAATCACAACGAAAAAACTTCATATTTACTGGTAAATGTGAGTAATATGCAGTATTTATCACATTTACCAAAATTCGTGGTTAGTATTAATAATATCCGGTTATTATTGATGATAACCGAATTTTTTACTTTAACCGCAACATATGTTTACCTAAAACTGTCAGAAGAGTAATGTGTACTTAAGTCCTTCCTGTACTTTATACAGTTGGTTGTTTGCGTTGTTTTCCCGCGTTTGAAAGCAATGCATTTTGTATGTGTACTGGGGTTTAAAATTTTATGTGAACGTTTTTATAAAGTGAAAAATTACTGGATAGACCTGTAAGATCGTAAATCTTACAATAAGTTTTGTTACGTTATATACATGTTATATAGTGTTATATAATGTTATGATAAAACGCATGCAGTGCCGTAAAATCACTACAATATTAGAAACAAGCGTAAAAGATTTAATTTGATACACTATGTTAAGAAATTAAAGAGTTTAGTAATTAATAAAAATATTTCTTTAAAAAATACTTGAATGGAACAGACTTGAATTATTAAAATTACATAAGTTTCCCTAGAAGCTAATACTAACAATTAATGTATAACTTAGTGTTCTATAAAGTACCGGGAGTGATTTGAGATATTTGAGATATAGAGAAGTTTAACTTTATGGTGATGCAAACAAATCATGCATTGAATTTATAAAAACGTATTCACTAAATTAGAATCAAACGCCGCTGCAGAAAACGGCATCTAAACTGTTACATAAATGATACACTTTTCCAGAATGTAAACATGTTTTTAATAATTGAGTACTACAGATTTCGATCTTTCATTTCTTTATTCTAATGGTCCTTACTTAAAAACCAAATTATACGAAATTTACATATCTCGTATATAAATATATATATATATATATATATATATATATATATATATATATATATATATATATATATATATATATATATATATATATATATATATATATATATATATATATATATATATATATATATATATATATATAAATGAATGTTTGTTTGTTCGTATTTTATGCGCTGCCGTACCGTTCATCCGATTTTGATGAAACTTGGTCAACTTATTGCTTGAACTTGCGCGAAGGTTATAGACTATTTTCATCCCGCTACTTACTTCCATTCCTGAATTATGTTAGAACAAGTTTGCACGGCATCAACGGATATTTTTGTTCAAAGCCATTGTAACATTTCATTGTTGCCAATTAAATTATAACATTTCCGTAAAAATAAATAGACATGAATTAAAAACGTTATTTATTAATATATTGGCGGATGCAAGAATGAATTCGATATATTATTTTCATATACGTGGCAACGTCGGAATATTTCTTCTTAAAAATGAAAATATAAGGATGGAAAGTCATTTATTTTCCGTGAATGTGTTATCTATCCATTTCATGAATGGAAACTATCCCAAGCTATCTGTTCAAACTTAACTGAAGGACACGTTCACTTAGCTAGAAACACGTGACTTTAGCCTTGACGTAATGATTTATATAACTGAAGTGACACTGAAACATAGCAGATGATTTTGTTTTGAGAAAGAATTACAATCATGAAATACGTGTATATTATAATTAAGAAATTCTGAAAGTGGCATTGAAACGTAGCAGACGATTTAATTTTGAGAAAGAATTCCGAGCATGAAATACGTGTATATACTTTTCTATAATAATTATCAGATTTGCTTTGTTTTAATATTGAATGTGATCTAAATTGATTCAAACATTATTGATTCTTTTTCTATAATAATAAGTCCATTCAAACGTTATTGACTAGCTGTAAATGAATGCTTTAAAATGCCCAAAAAGAGGAGAGCAACTTTTAATCCTGCAGAAGTAAGATTGTTGAGAAATGAGCAATGTGATGAAAAAAAACAGAAGAGCGCGAAGCAAACAGAATTCGAAATGCAGTTAGACGAACACAAGAATCTGAAGTAAAACATTCCCAAGCGCGCAAAGCTACCGCAAAAGAATTTTAGCGAAAACTTTAGAACATCATAACATGAGGCTAATCATTGAAAAAAAATAATAACAGAAACTGAATCCCGAGCGAAGCTGGGTAATACATCTAGTTCCTAATATAAAAGGCCAAATATATAAAAATAATATGTTTTCCAGATAAAAAGCAATTTTAAAGAATTCATCTCATGCTGACTTACTAGTAACGTTGAAAAGGATAATGTTACATTATTTAAATCAGGATAGAGATTTGGTAGAATTAAAGTTATAGTTTAGAAACTTTGTGCATAGCATAAACTATTATATTACATGATGATACATCATATTAAACTTTTATAATATTGGACTCTCCAACGGACTCTTCGTTTGAGAAAAGCTTGTTCGGTAATAGCTCAAAATATTATGAGCCATGCAAATAAATATTTGATGTTATACAAATAAAAAAAAATCTTTCGGGGTAGTTCTCAAGTTTCATTTTCTGATGCAAAACGGAAAGAAAAATTAGATGTGAGGATTTCGAAATTCAAGTCATTTTGTTACCAGACCATATCAGCTTTACGTAATAAATATATGTAAATAGGTCACGTAGCTCAGATTTATCATATAAATTTTCTTCGAATATGAAGAAAAATGAAAAAGCAAACGTTGCAAGTTTCCTTACAAAGTGACTACGGTGATTTATTTTATCAATGGTAATAAAATTTGAAATTTATTAATGGAAATACATAGAAATTAGTATTACAACTAAAACAAAATTATTACTTAAAATATATTTGCGTAATAATTAAATCAAATATGTATTACATTACATTTTTAAATTTTATAGCTTTCTATAACACATTTTCTCCAAATTTACACTTCATATTCCGCAAATATATTATTTAACAAAAAAATGCTTTCTACATCTACACAAGATAAAGCTGAAAAATATTGTTAAAATTCCTTTTTAAATCTGAATAGGTAAAAAAACCAAATTCCAATCATTAAAAATCAAAGTAGGGTTTTGTCATTAACAAATATACTTCTATGGAATCCCGAATTCCCGATTTTATCAATTACATGAAGACGGGGTTCATAACAGATAATGTGAATGCAGAAACTTACCGGTTTTAATTCTGTAACGTCCCATCCCAAGTATTCAGCTACTGTCATCATTTGATTGACTATACAATCCATCTCCTGAAAAGATAATATTATTGGATTTAGATATTACATTTGGTTGTTTTTTCTAGAAACTACAAACTTATTATTTAATGTAAGACTATCCTCTGCATTACGCTTGGATTTCAGATTGTAATTATTAGAGCTTAAATTTCATAATGCAAGGTAAATACCACCAAAAAAACATTCTTTTGCAAACTTTTCTAGAAACTGCAAACTTATTATTTAATGTAACACTATCCACTGCATTACGCTTGGATTTCAGAGTGCAATTATTAGAGCTTAAATTTCATAATGCATGGTAAATACCACCAAAAAAAAACCTTCTTTTGCAAACTTTTCTAGAAACTACAAACTTATTATTTAATGTAACACTATCCACTGCATTACGCTTGGATTTCAGAGTGCAATTATTAGAGCTTAAATTTCATAATGCATGGTAAATACCACCAAAAAAACATTCTTTTGCAAACTTTTCTAGAAACTACAAACTTATTATTTAATGTAACACTATCCACTGCATTACGCTTGGATTTCAGAAGTGCAATTATTAGAGCTTAAATTTCATAATGCAAGGTAAACACCACCAAAATAAACATTCTTTTGCAAACTTTTGTAGAAACCACAAACTTATTATTTAATATAACACTATCCACTGCATTACGCTTGGATTTCAGATTGTAATTATTAGAGCTTAAATTTCATAATGCAAGGTAAACACCACCAAAAAAAAAACTTTCCTTTGCAAACTTTTCTAGAAACTACAAACTTATTATTTAATATAACACTATCCACTGCATTACGCTTGGATTTCAGATTGTAATTATTGAGCTTAAATTGCATAATGCAAGGTAAACACCACCAAAATAAACATTCTTTTGCAAACTTTTCTAGAAACCACAAACTTATTATTTAATATAACACTATCCACTGCATTACGCTTAGATCTCAGATTGCAATTATTAGAGCTTAAATTTCATAATGCGAGGTAAATACCACAAAAACATTTTTTTGCAATCTTTTCTAGAAACTACAAACTTATTTTATGTAACACTATCCACTGCAATACGCTTGAATTTCAGATTGCAATTATTAGAGCTTAAATTTCATAATACAAAGTAAATACCACACAAAAAACATTTTTTTGCAATCTTTTCTAGAAACTACAAACTTATTTTATGTAACATTATCCACTGCAATACGATTGAATTTCAGATTGCAATTATTAGAGCTTAAAATTCATAATACAAGGCAAATACCATCAAACAAACACATTCTTTAGCAGTTGCATTCATATAAAACTTGACTTCTCACTGTCCATTCTCCTTATTTGAAAATTATTGGAATCATGTAGGAACAGAAACGTCCACATGGTGATGATCTTGAGTTTTTCAGAGCAACTGATGCTATATACGGTATAAAAACGTTAAAAGCTGTATTAAAAAATCATATACGGTCAAAGAGATTAAACTGCCTGATGTATATATATATATATATATATATATATATATATATATATATATATATACCTACATATATATACAGTGGAATCTCAATCTATCGTTTTTCAAGGGACCGATTGAAATGAACGATAAATACGGGAAAACGATAGATGTGGAAACATAACAAAGCAATATGATCGTTGGGACTGGATAAAATGAACGACACACACAAACGGAAACACGATGGATCCGAAAACGATCAATCGAGATTCCACTGTATATATATATATATATATATATATATATATATATATATATATATATATATATATATATATATATATATATATATATATATATATATATATAAAGTATGAAAGCACATTGTTAATAATAGATAAGTTCATAAAACAGAAAAATAAAACTTAATCTTTACAGCATATCTGCAACTATAAAAATACGTAGCATAAAATGTAGTACGTGCTGGAAAACATTGTCCAGGTTTTCCACAAATTATGTTTAAAGCTTAAACTCTAACAAGTTTTAAACTGTAAAAGAGTTTCGCCCTGAACTGCGAAATCAGGCTGCAATGAGTCTGAACAAAATGTGTACCATTACGCGATATCCCAATTCTGCAAACCAACCGTCGCAAGTTAAAATTACTATTATTCAGTTCTTCGACGACAGAATGGCAAATACGCTGTACGACACGGAGATCGATAAACCATGATCCATCGGAAAAGAAAAAAAAATCACTGGATAGGAATTTCTGCCCAATTTGATCTGGCGGAAGCCAACATTAAATAAAGGGATGATGTTCTATCTGCTACAGAGAAACAAAAAGAAATATCTGGGAAAGTGATATGAATGTTTTATTTGTTTTGTGATTAGGGATAGAAGACATTAAGCAACAGGGAATGTTAAATTTCGACGGAATGGGGATAGCTTGTATTAAAGAAATAAATAATTTATTTTGATACGCATTTGTTGATAAATTAAACATATAGAATTCGTAGCAAACAATTTTTTTGAGCAATGAAAAAATATTTCAGATTAAATATGTGAGTACTTTATTGCATTTCTTTTTAGAGATGGAAATATTTATTTCTTGGGTTATATTATATTTTTATGCATATCGATTGCAATTTTTTTCTGAAACTAGGTGTTGTTATTCATGTTTCTTTTTCGTAAACCATGGTAATATTTTCTCGAAATTGGGTTATGGACAGAGATTTTTCATTTTATGTACTCCACTTATAAATTCGTTTTAAAAACTTAATCATAAACAAATTCCTTTTTATTCTACGGTGTTAAAATTTTTCCTTTTATAGGAATTTGCATAATGTTTCTTCAATTCTGCTATTTTAAAATATGAAGAATATATTTTCGAAAGTAATTCAATTGATTCCTTAAAAAGTAATTCGCTTCTGGAATAATAAAGCATCAATCTATGAATTGTATAGAGAATAGCTCATTTCTACCCGCACTTGGGTGTATATACTTTGAAGTGGCACTCTAAATGAATTTGATACAAACACAGTTTATACATGAAACAATGTTTATTGAATTCGTTGCACATATAGAATTTGCTTTTACAGCAATAAGCATACGTACTACTTGTACGGAATATATATTAGCATTCAATAAAAATACACTTTGCCATACTCACTAACTAGGGAGTCAAACCAGCAGTTCTGCCACGTAAACTTTGGGCCCCGTAAGCACAAGCGCCGGTTAACACCTGGAGCTGCTTACCTCGTAGCTCCCTTAACTCGCTTATCTATCAACCTTAATAAAACCTTCTTCTCTTTAATCAAGCTGCACGGTATTTATACCAAGCGCGTATGCCAAAATTAGCAAAACTCAAGCAGCTTCTTTAATTCATTCACTCAAAAGTTCGATTCTTGTGAATCGAATCTTATGTATACCTTACAATTGCTTTAAATGAAAATAACATATTTATGTTTACACAGGTTATGCATATCTTAAAAGAAATATTTAAAAACTGAAACATTTTTAAAACCGATATGAAATCACTCAGCTGACTTTACTGAATTATGGGTTGTAGTTGTTATCAACTGTTATTAATGACCATTCTATCAGCATTACAGTGGTTTTCTTTATTCTTTACCTCATACAACAAATGTAATACTGGAATCAGTGACAAGTGCCCTGAAAACACCAATGTGCTATAGAAGTGTTTTCTATATCACTAAAAGTCAACTTAAAGAAATTTTAGAGTAGTTTTGACCGAGAAATGACTCATACCAATGTTTAGGGATATTCAACAGCCACAGATTACTTACATTGGCGATTTCTGGCGTGGCACCTTGATTTCCCTCTCTTAGTATTAAAAATATTGTATCATTTACAACAGGGTTATGATGACAAATATATCTAACTGTACATAAAGCATGAATAAATTTTGTGCAATTAGACTAAGATATCTAGAAGATATGAGACAGGTTTCTTACTCTAGGGACTCCTTTTAAATCTCTTTCTTTTTATACTCGCTACTTTCGCTCCTCTGTTATGGCTCATAGCGAGATACATAAGGGTGATTTTCGGACAATGTAACAGCTTCCATCCATTTACTGTTGTCACCCTTAATGCGAAGGGCATTTAAACACTGTTGAATTATCAGGTTTAAAATTCCATTAAAAATCGAAATTTTAAGATATAGACTTGAAATGGGGTTTATATGAATAAGAAAGCTTTCAGCTTCCAGATGCTATAAATATTTTCTTTGTAAGATAAAAACTCCAGGAGCATCGATATTACATCCACAAAGGGGGCGATATTTCTTGAAAAATTGTGTTTCATTTTTTGATGAAAATATTAGTCTATTTTAAAATATTTTTAAACAAATGAGGTCTAGTTTGAAAGAGAAATGGCTTTAGTCTCAGATTGTAAAAAGATCAAAATTTTCGATCATCTTTTGGCGAGTTATCGTAATCTGAAGATGAAAATGTCACACAAAACATAAAATAAAAAAAACTTAAAGTCCGACGAAGATGAGACATGTCTCACTTTGTTCCCCACAATTTTCTGCATCTATTGGTATCGGTCTAGACCCCATACCCCCAGCGGTTTCGGGGGAAATAGAGTGACAAGCTTTTGACAGTGACGGCTGTGGCTGCAGCGGGAGTTACTTTTTTTTAGAATAGAGTGATAGAGAGAAACGCATGTAGAAAGAAAGAGATAGAGATGAAGAAGGTTCTAGATGATAAGGCTACAGTGATTATGTACCTTATTCATACTACCTTATTCTTCTGTACCTTATTCTTCTGTAGACATATGAGTCTAAAGTACACATGATTGGAAATAACATTGATTTAGTATTTCATTATTATGCTTACCAAAATTTAAGGCAAAATGCAACCTTTCATGACATAACTATAAGTACGTATTCAAAAATTATAAATTGCTTTACTTCTTTGTCAAAATTTAAATTTAAATTTCAGACATGGTAGTTTGTAAAATAGAGGACTTTCTATAACATAATTCAATCAAAAGTTATCATGTACCAATACTATTCAGTTTAAACTTCCTTATACGCATATACGCAATTGTTCTTCTGTAGACATATGAGTCTAAAGTACACATGATTGGAAATAACATTGATTTAGTATGTCATTATTATGCTTATCAAAATTTAAGGCAAAACGCAACCCTTCATGACATAACTATAAGTACGTATTCAAAAATTATAAATTGCTTTACTTCTTTGTCAAAATTTTAATTTAAATTTCAGACATGGTAGTTTGTAAAATAGAGGACTTTCTATAACATAATTCAATCAAAAGTTATCATGTACCAATACTATTCAGTTTGGTTAAAGCTGTGTTGTACTACGGGAACGGTGGACATTAAAGTTTACATTTTTTACTTTTCATCATAGAGATACGAAATTTTGTACATATGTACATTTCACTATAAATAAATAGAATACCTTAAAAGAAATTTCCAATCTCATTATAATTTTAAGATTTTTTTAAAAATTTGAAATTTATAAACAAAATTTTAAAATGCTCCTTGCTACTTAATTTTTTAGATATTTCCTCGATTTTGCATTTTAATCTCTTTAAACTGTATAAAAAACAAATCTGGGTATCAATTATTTAATCCCTTAAATAGTTAATTTTTGAGAGATTTATTTCTGAATTCCATCCCGATTTTCATCAAAATTTTGCCTTTTGAAAAGTTATAAATCAAATTTAATTACCTTAATGAAGTCGAATTGTAAAATGCATAACCAGTTTTTTTGTAAACAGCATAAGAATTCTTCCTTATCAATTTCACGAATTTTGAAGAAAAATTAAGTAGCATGGAGCGTTTAAAAAATCTAAAAACCTTGAAAAATCTGGTTTGAGAAATGCAGATTTAAAATTTATTACTACACTTACTCATTATAAATTACTTTGTAGAAGCTTCATAAATCATATTTTACTTGAAAAAAATTATTTTGGTACTAGTAATCTACATAAATATATATATTATTTACAATAACACAATCAGTATTACAATGACGAGATTTGCTGAAATAAAGGTCCACCGTTCCCTTAAGTTCATTATACGTGTAATTTTGGTGGACAGATCAGACAATTGCTAAAATTTATAAATACGTCTCTTGGTAAATAATATGCAATTATTAGAAAAGCATTTCCTGTGTACTTTTGTGAACATATGAGAATTTATTATCTAAGAATAACGTAAAAGGAGTACCAATTTCGGAGAAAATCAATGATTCTCACCCAACAATGAAAAGGAAAAAAATCACTGACTTGATAATCTCCCTTTTTGAAAAGAAGTAAGTCACACAATGTTCTTAAATCTCTTAGGTGAAAGAAAAAAAAGAAGCTTCCTCTTAGAATTTCCTTTGATTGGGAAAAACTTTTTGTAGGAGGCTGTTATATATAATGAAATTTTAATAACAAAAGGAACCAAAAATTCATTGTACGTTTCCAGTATTTACCCCTAATTTTCCAGTGCGTAATTGCATTTTTAGTCCATCATTATTGCCTTATAGTCTTGAATATAATATTTTATTTTGAAATGAAGTAAGTAGAAATACGTTAACAATAGAAAAAAAAATATTTAAATTTCTTGCTCGTTAAACGTCCTTATACGCATATACGTGTGACATGGAATTCGACTTTGTAAATATATTTTATTGTCCCATAGTCTTGATGCAACATTGATTCGGTTCCATGCACATTCTAGTGTATCTGTTTTGTTCTGTATGTCATTGGATGTATGTGTGTTGGGTTCGCGCCTGTATTTTGTACCGGTTTCTGGGGGAAAGGTATGTACCCCCCGGAGGCAAATCCAGCTTATCGTAAAGAGGTTTTTTTTTTGTATAAGAATAAAAGCGTGACTTGCCACCCCTTCTCGGCTGTAGGGGGGTCTAGCGTCCCCATGGCAACGGCCTAGCAACTTTTTTTTAGCCAATGAGAGCTGAAAGGTGTTTGTTCGAGGATAGCTGACCTCTGCTCGCCCCAGTTCAAAAGGAAGGAATAAGAAAACGTTTTTCCAATGAGTTGGAGTTTTAGCAGCGACAGATATAGGACCTCGTGGTGAGAATATCGATCAGATCGGCCATTTTTTTTTTTGGCTTGCTTCGCCGATTCCGCTGGTCGACTGATGAGATACGAGATGTACCTATTCCATACGAAGGTGGTGGTAAGTTAATATTATTTTGTGTTATATTTATCAGGTGAGAGCACGGTGATTTATTTTTACGTAATTTGGATTTTATGTGTTATAATAATCTTTTAACGTATGATATTAATTGATATGATTTTCTCTGTAAAAGTTTGTAGTCAGTGTATAAATTAATGTATGTCATATGAAGAGAAATTAAATGGTTACATTAAATATTAAATTTGAGTACGTGCTCTTCAGTTATTCTCAGACATGTGTCAGAGTGAATTTCTTAAATTAATAATTTAGCCAAAAAAATAAATAAATAATTAAATAATAAGCCACTATACAGAATATGCTAATTAGCATATGTTCTAACTTAACATAATAATACACAAATGCAGAATTAACATTGACTTCAATAGCAAGCTCCGATATTTTGAGTTTTGACTTTGTCAACATAACCAGTTCGCTGTTCAAGGATTAGAAAGTTTTAGGAGTTAAATTATTAATGCACATATTAATTAAATTATTTCGATATAGTTTAGTATTATAAAATAATGCAAAGTTATGAATCACGAATAAAGCAGCTATTTATATTACATTTCAATATCAATATATATATATATATATATATATATATATATATATATATATATATCAAAAGAGCACAAAGCACAAACAGGTTGCAAAAAATACTAAAAATCAATAAACTGTATCTCGTTTGCTATTGGTTAATTCACTTCAAACACTAGTTTACAGAATCAATTGACTCTATGATTGTGTTATAAGCAGTGAATGTTATTTTTATTAAGTAAGAAATATTTGAGATGAAAACTGTTGGGCAGTTTGACAACTATCTATTCTTTGATATGGGTGACTCATTTCCCTTGACGTAATAGTATCTGTGTCTAATTATTCTTGAACTTTATTAGATAAACTTAGTGGTTTTATCCGAGAAATAGTGAATGGGAGTGTGAAAGCATTAGACCTGCTGGAAGTGAGACAGCACATCAAGCTATTAGAGACTTTTCTTTGACGATACCTTTCCCGATATCCCGAATTTGCTACTCAAGAAAATTAAGAAAATAAATGAAAATGACAAGAAAAGGCATTTTATTTTTAGTAATATTTATAAAATAAATAAAGGCGTCTTTAAATTTGAAATAGTTGATTATTTTATCTATACTTATGCTCACAGGTTAATGATATTGAATCATAAATTCAAAAAAGTTCATTCTAGCTAACTGCTGCTGTTTTTTTTGGATTGCGTATTTTTCTGTAGTCTAGTCTTGTTAAACTCAAATTACTATTATACAAAGTGCTTAAGAGACCTATGCTTACCTAGGATTAGGTGGTTGGTAGGTTGATTTTTTTATGGCGCAAGTTCTAGAAAGGAAAAGCTGCGCCAAATGAAACGCAAAAACCAATCATATACAGAGGCTGTTCGCACATTTTTTAGACGATTTTGGTAAGCGGTAATAAAAATATCGTTTGCTGCAAAAGAAATAATTCAATTGTACTATATTTTTAAAAGTCAAAATTATGGACTAAATTATTTCAAAATTACATACATCAAAATTACTATATTATCTTCAAATGTCCCTGTCCTAGGATTAGGAGACATGTACTATGATCTACATGATAATTTTATTTTTTACTAGCTGAAAACCCGCACTTCGCTACGGAGTACATTCAAATTAAATACAACGGTCAATGTATGCAATTAATGCCAAAAAAATAAATATATATACATATATATTTATAATAAATACGACTATCAATATATACAATTGATGTAGGAAAAAATATATATATTTATAAAAAAATCGTAAGGGATATTTTTATAGACAAAATAATGTCCAATCGTCTGCCGCATTAGCAAGAAAAAAAATTATTTTTTTGTCTATTTAGTTGACGATAAATTCACGTGACTATCACATTCAGTATTCATACTATCACGTGACGATAAATTTATTTAAAGTACCAGAAAAAGAAGTCTCGTGATCGGCATTTAATAAATTAAATTCTAAAAATGAATCTTAAAAAATTCACCAAAAATCAGAAAATAGAGGTAAAGATTCGAAAAAGATCTCATTTGAAAGGAATTTTTATGATCTTTCTCGTGATATAAATTTTATAACCCTCGAATTATTATTTTAAATGCAAACTTAAAAAAAAGTTACTAAAGCAGCTTAAAAATTTAATTTTAAAAAGTCTAAGAAGAATTTTTCAAAAATCTCTCTTAGTGCACCCCTACACTATACGAAGAATCGCCATGCAAAATTTCAGCCCTTTAGGTCCAGCAGTTTGGTCTGTGCGTTGTATGTCAGTCAGTGAGTCAGTTACGGAACTGTTATATATATATAGATGACCTTAAGAGATAAATTCATCGGAGGTATATTCGAAAGAAATATTCTAAGAGGTATTTTCGGTAGTAAAGGGATCGCGAAGAACGGGATTAAACCACCAACTGTAACATCCTCTTTACAAAGACCTTGACATGATTATGTGGCGTTATGACAGATGTTGATGCGTCCAAAAAATTCAATTTTATATTTTACGGCTGCTATGTACTAACCCCATTGGATTCGCCCACCTCAATGTTAACCTATGGAGAAAATTTGTCCACGGATTGCCGACTTGGATTAAAAGATTTTTTTTTAAAATTGTACTCTGTCATAGAAAAAGAAATTTTACATTTAAGTACCTTTTTTTTTAAATGCAATTAATATTTTAAAATTTAAATTATTCGGGGGAAAATCTGGTATAGTGTGTTTTGAACGCTCATAAATTCCTTCGGTGGACGAAATTTATAAAATGAATCCTGTAGCGCTTTGAAGAAAAGCTCAGGCCATCTGACAATACCAATTTTATTTGATTATCAGCATTTATGTACCTGTAAATAGTTGACAAAAATATATTTTAAATAAAAAATTTGGGGGCAGTGCTTAACCCCCCTATAGAGAGAGATCCATTACAATCCCTCAAAATGTCAATCCTAAGGGGGGTGGAATTCTCGAACTGTCAACTGGACTCCTCCCACCACAAGAAGAGGAAAAGGGAAATACGATTTTATTTCTTAGTACATAGCAGTCTTAAGTTGATATGTCACACTTAAAAGTGGTTCTTTAATGCGGCAAAAACTGATAGTGGAATTATGAAAAAATACTAAGTTATTCGTATCTAAGTTATTCGTATGCTGTTATGTATA
Organism: Dolomedes plantarius; assembly: GCA_907164885.2. Taxonomy (NCBI): domain Eukaryota; kingdom Metazoa; phylum Arthropoda; class Arachnida; order Araneae; family Dolomedidae; genus Dolomedes; species Dolomedes plantarius. The sequence continues at coordinate 200,315,519 of OU015493.1, forward strand.
AAAGAGGTAATACTTGGTCCCTTATTAAATATTTTAATCCCTAATGGAAAAATTTCATTGAAGACCAGCCATATGCTTGAGATTGAATATGAGTATTAACTAAAGAATATTTGGATTGAAAACCTAATTGGGCGACTTTATATTTCCCAACGAAATTTACTTTTTCAATTTACTTTTTCGAAAATCTGAAAACTGTTGCTGGGAAAGGGGCAACACGGGAGAAACTTCTTGGAGGCAAGTGCCTAGATTGGACCGTCGTGATGATGGAAATAAATAAATAAATCCCATGCTTGGGAAAATTTTTTGAAAAGGGCTTACTTTAGTTAGACAAAAAGTAAGGAAATCGAAAGGTGAGACGGTTGCGGGAAACTATCCATATCTGAGCAAGAATCTTCTTCTTCTACACTAATAAAGGGACAAGTGGATGTCGAGAGATCACGTGACCGTAACTCATCCGGGCGGGCCACTCCTCGAAAAAAAATGGCCGACAATATATAGGAAAATCTGTGTATTTTTTTTCTCATGAAAGTACATAAATGTTACATATTTGGAAAGAGCTTCGAAAAGTGATAATTTTTTCTGCATACACTTATTCTATTAATTCAATAGTTTTAGAGATATTTTCATTCTAAAATCACTCACTGCTGAGAAACCAAATCATCTGGAGCAGTGGTGCTGCCATCTGTCGGCAGCGACGGGAATGAAAATTGAAAGGAATTAATTCACTTGAATTTAATACATTTGAAGGCTTTTTTTTCTTTTGTGGGGCCCGAAGTACATAAATATATTACACGGATGGCTTGAGCGTAGCTAGCTCGAGCCTAGCAGGGCGAAGCCCGGCTAGTAAGGGAATATACAAGTAGGGCTTTGATATCTGGTAGTATTTGAAGCAATATAGCTGAGAAATTATAGATAAAAAAATAAATAATGAATACGTTTATGACAAGAGAATAACTTAAAGAACAGTTCTGAACACATACATCAAGTTTAGCTTGGTTAGTCACCTTCCTTTACATTTTAGTATGACTGCTATCAAATTCATTTTTCCTGAAATTACTCAATACAGTCAATAGTAATTTCCTCTAGCTAACCATAAAAACACATTTTATAGAGCTTTTTTATGTCTGTAATAAAATTTGTATTCATCTGGAACGTGCGGAACTTATTTTATCAGTAACCTCCTTTCAAGAATTTGTTTTCAGTATCAATTTGTCTCAAAACCTTGCTTATTTTATTCGGAATAAGCTATCTCTCAACATACACTTTCAGTCGTGATTTAAATTTAAATATTCGTATTTCATTTTAGACTGCCCAGTGTATTAGAGAAAAGTAACAAAATTTCATCTTCATTAGGAGACTTTCCCACGTATAAATTTAACATTTTATAGTACACATTAGCAAACCTAAATTAATGATAAATTTAAATGCTAAGTTACGCTGAATGCCACGTTTGTGTCATGTTCTGAAGATTCAACGTAACTGAATGTTTTATGGAAATTTAGAGGGAAATTGCGTGTTATTAAATGAGGACGCCTCTATAAAAATAAAGTTTCTAGATTAGTTTTAGAACTGTATATATTCTCTTATATCTTATTCCAGTATTACAATTTTATGAATTTTATGAATTTTTTGCCTCCAATGGGGAAGTAATTTTTCGGAAGACATTTATATAACATACGATGATATTTCGTCGATTAATTATTATAGGAGCACACAGTGCGTGATCCCGTATTGTTCTGTAATAGTTTTTAAGAGTTTCCGAGTTCTCGAGAATGCACATTGTTATGTATATATATGTGTGTAATACCAACGCCCCACCATTATTAACTGTTACGCTCCCCCTTTTTTACTTAACGCGTATTCTAAATTATTCTCTATTCAATTAAGGACAGTCCTTTTTCCTAAATTGCGACCAACGAGTAAACGAATTAACTAATTCGTCCCTTAAGCCACGGGGTGAAAGTCAGGCGCCCGTGATTCAGGATGATTCAGAAACACGCGGCTTGCATAGCATGCTCGGAATCTTGAGTAATGGCTCACGTGGTCATATCGGATGTTCGGCTCTGGCCAGTTAAAGAAATGTTAACACCTAGCGTCACGTTAGCGCCCACATGGTTTAAAAGATGGGATAGAGGATTTTTGCGCTCTCTGCTTAATCTCTTCTCTTATTAACCTTGTCCTCTGTTCGCGCTGATCCGCCACTGTCCAATATTACGATGTAAATTCTGCCTTCTGAATGCGTCCCGGCATAGACTGGTGTCGTTACTATGTGACCGGCCGTAAAGGTACCCGTGCTTTACTGAATGTCTGCTGAATTATATCGTCAAGTTGTTGAATTAATTAATTCCATGGATACTGTTCGTGCGTCGCGTTTCTGTTCTGTCTGGTCATCAATGCCTCTCCTCTCTGTGGTTTTACTCCCCCGATGTGTCAATGACCCACCTGAAATAGTATTCTCTCGTCACTTTGGCTACGTCTACACTATCGTGTTTCATCTCCTCTACACAGTTTCAGTTAGTTTATCGTGCGTGAAAAGCCGTTATCATTATATATCACACTCCAAGTTTTAAATTAATTTTCAAGGAGTATATTAACCACATAGTACTAAAAAGTATTTTTCTTAGGTAACAAAATTTAACTTTTTCAGAGACAAAATAAAATATAATGCACAGGCCTAAATTAAAAATAAAATTCCTGTATTCTTTTTAACGATAAGAGAATCTCATAGCCTTCTTACGGTTAGAATAAAAATCCTTTACAATGGAAATGAATAGCTCTACGATATTCAAGTGTAGTTAAATAAATTAAGCATTTATATACTTCCATAAAAAATATCCACGTATATCGTAATATTACATGTTTTTTAACTTAAATATGTCACACAAATGAGACAAATATAAAGGATGCGTACAACTATTCTCATTCATATGTGCAAATATAATAAACCTGTTCCCAAAAGCATTTACTTGTATATTTCTCCTATAATATACAAACACGTTTAATTAGTTAGAGATTTAATAAATATAGTTTCAACAAGTGAGGGAATTTGCAAACCAAATTATATCGAAACTGTTAATTTCAATACCGAAATGATACCCTGCCATTATGTTACGATCAATCGTCAGAACTAATCGTCAATACCTCATCTAAAATTTCATATTTCATAAATTTAGATATTTGCTAACCGCACCCTCTAATTATGGCAGTACCTGTCACTATACATAACAAAAACGAAAAACTTCATTTTCAAATTGCGTTTTACTTTAGAGAATTCCTCTTGCTTCATTTATTACTGTTTAGAACATAACATCATAATTATATTTTATTTCCCTGAATGTAGATCCGTGGTCTTGATCATTCTTATTTTCTAGAATCCCTGAAATAATTCTTGATTTTATAAGGGAAATGAAGGAATTTCGAAAATAATTCGGATCAAGTCATGGGATGGTTAACAGAAACATCTGGAACACATAATATTTTTATATCTATTCCCTCATATATTCCGAAGAAAATTATTACCGCTCCAAACCTAAATTTCGTTTTCTTTACCACATATCGGGAGTATTATTTTTTGCCTGGAAAGGTGGATACTATTTCTTTGACTGCAGGTATTATTTTTAGTGAAATTAATAGGTGTGCCCTTACCAATCGTAAATTTCTTTACCTGTAAATAACAATTCGAATTATCCTGTGGCATTTGTAAGTTTATATGAATGGGGACATAACTCATATCCGGTTGTAAACTGTTTCAAATTACAACGAAACCTTATAATTATGACAAGCAATATGTTTTAGAAATCCTCCTTATAAAGTGTTCAGTTAATGACGAGTATCGCCTTTATATTTCCAAAAAATATGTGTTTATAAAAGATATATATATATATATATATATATATATATATATATATATATATATATATATATATATATATATATATATATCTTTTAATAATTCAAGGACGTCTAGCTATTAAAAGACGTCCTAAGCTGGCTCAGGTACTCTTTTTATGTTCTAGCTATTAAAACTAGAACATAAAAAGAGTACCTGAGCCAGTAGATTACATCACGTCCTTGATTAATCCCCCAATTTGATTTTGATCTAGATATACCAAATTAAGCTATTAGTTTTCCCCCTAAAAGCCACGTGCGGACAACAGTTATATAAGATCGAATGTCGTGGAACACTCGAAAACCAATACCCCATATGACGCGTTAAAGTCAGGTGTCAATTTTTAACCAATTAAAAGTTCAACGCACCCATACTCAGGGCATGAGCCTAGGATTTTGGCGGTCTTCTGTGTTCGGCTCGAGTCCGCAAAAAAAGTCGTAAAATTCGCTGCGGGTTTTATATTGCTATGTGCTGTTCCAACAGCCCTGGACGATATTTCCTATACATAAAATCCTATAGCTATTAAAACTAGAACATAAAAAGAGTACCTGAGCCAGTAGAGTATTACTTAATAAAGATCTATCTAACCAACTATGCGGATGTGTTCCTTGACTGGACTCTCTGCCTAAGCCTTTATATATATATATATATATATATATGTGTGTGTGTGTGTGTAATATACCCATTACATCACGTCCTTGAATTATAACCTGGAATGAAAAACTAGCTCATATTTACATGGCTGGAGCTAGACTCAGCCTGAAAAGAATAAAAATAAAATTTGAAAGCAGTGGGGCCGAATAGTTTATTAGAGCGACAAAAGTACATCCGTTCATTTCAGAAGAACGGCTCGGAAGTAAAATCACCTTCAACATTAAGCGCGAAAGGACGAAAAATAAAATATGTGACTATTATTTGTAGGGTCAGCAGATTTAGGGTCTCGCGGTGAAAACTCACTCCTGAATTTGGACATATACACGTGTAGCAATGCAAAGGCTTGAAATTCATGGGAAGTTCTGTGGCTAAGTATTTTAAAGCAATAAATTTATATTACTGGGGATTAGATTTAGGAAAGGGAAATTAAATACTAGAAAGGAGGGCATAATATTTAACATATTACATACATAAAATTAGCCCGAGGTAGCCTATCGGTAGCTCGTCGGCTTTTGGTACTCAGGGTGCTCGGATCGAATCCCGACAAGCACCGTTAAATACCTTTCCTGTCTAGACCCGATATGGGCCCGTTAAATCCGTAGACCGGAAAGTCCTTCTTTGAGGTCAGTGGGTAGAGAAGATACGATTTCTCCCGGATATCGCCCAGGGTGGCACTCAGTTAAAATTACGGTGGCACTTTGCAGAGTCGAACTCGACACTTGTGGTGCTGTTATATACCAGAGCGGCACTACTCAGACCAAAGCATATGTGGACCTGGTCTGGAACTTCTGACCAGAGGGCTTTAGGGACGACAACAACACACACACACACACACACACACACACACACACATATATATATATATATATATATATATATATATATACAGTGCTAGAATTATAGAAATAGAGGTACCGGAACTCCGTTCCGGTGCGTTCCGCCTGAAATATAGCCATGTAAATATATATATATATATATATATATATATATACATATACAGTAGCCTCCGCTTATAGTGACCAGTGGTTATAAGAATCAATATCGCAAAAACAAATGTATTATTTCCATGTTGAAATTTTCGCTTTAAAGAATCAATCCACCGGTTTTAAGAATCAGTTTACACTCTTGGCTTTCCTTTAATTTTTCCCAAAAAAGCCACTTAAACCCTCGAAAGACTTGGAGTTCTTTCTCTTTTTTTTTAAGAAAGAGTGATAATATCGGATGGAATTCAGTCGTAAAATGCATCCACTGTCCTATTAGCTTGACCCAGGCGCATTATCCCCGTCCGGATCCGATTTCACTTTTCTCCACTGACAAACAGAGAAAGGGACTCTTTTTTCCCACCTCCCACATCCTGGTTGCGGTTTCCTGGATCCTGAAACACATAAATTTTCGGCGAAAAAAATAACTTAGGCAAACGTGACATTATTAGATTCAGCACATTATCAAACCGTGAAAAGTAAGCTAGAAGGTGAATCTTGGTCTGAGGCTATTGGTATTGAAAGAGGTATAAACAGCCTCCTGAAAACTTCATTACGTCAAACTACCATAGAAAACTTTTTCTTGCACCCTTCCTGTAGTTCAAATGTTAAACTTGTAAGCAGGTATGTAGTAACAAATATTGGATTTTGTTTCTTCTCTTACTATAATCATGTGTATCTACTTATAGGTCTAGAAATTAAGTTGTATTTTTAAAATTATAAAAAATAATTTTAATAAAAGATAATTAACGTAAATTAAAGAGCATTTTATGGTAAATTATATATAGGTGTGTATGTGTGTGTGCCTGTCCAAAATCCTAAATTTCGGCTATAAGAATCAACAGCTTATAAGAATCAAAAACAATAATAACAAACGTGATTCTTATAAGCGGAAATCACTGTATATATATATATATATATATATATATATATATATATATATAATATAAAAGATGAATACGGGTTGAGCAGCTAAATAACGTAAATGATATTTCATATTTATCCCGTTATAAATTATTCAAATACTTAGGGAGCAGCGAACGATCCGGTGGGGTTATTATTCATTTAAGTTATTGTGACGTCATAAACGCAGCATTATCTGACTTAACCTTTACATGTGACATAAAAAATATTAAAGCAGCAAATACAATTTATACCAAATAAGTTACATATTGAAAAGCAGTCATATTTTTAAGTGTTCCATAAGTAAAATTTTCTTTTCATAACCCTCGCAGTATTCTTTGTAACAATTGAGTCAAACGACCATTTTTACGATAGACTTTCAAAGCTTAATAATGAAATCTGGCTCAGAACGTTATTTTTTTTAAATCTAATCATGTTATATGTATAAAATATAATTCAATTTAGAAGGTTAGAAAATGTCAATAAGGATTTTTCGAATATTTCCCAATTACAACCAAATGACTCAAGGAAAACGTGGAATGCTTAGTACAGAAAAGTGAAATAAATCACATTCGAAAACGGTCCAAAAACTTAAATTTGAAACATTGGAAAAAGAAAAGGTTTCTTCGTTATTAACTTCAATTCATAATGCAGAGAAATGGCTCAGAAAACCAAATAAGTTGGAATACGAAATTTAATTTTAGGGTAGTAGATTAATCAGAAAGAACATTTTTTTATGCCGGTCATATTTTGGATAGTATTTTTCATAAATTTATTGATTTTTGAGAACATTTTTTAGGAACCCATTTCACATGAGGCCCTTTTAAATTATGCATATACAGGGTGATCCAAAACTATTGAGCGTATTTCATGCTTGAATATAAAAAGAACAAATTGAATTACGTACATGTTTATTGTTTTCTTGGAAAGACAATTTAAAACAGCTTTACACAACAAAATTTTAAACATTAAATAACTTCCATATAAGGCGGTAGATGGCGCGACAACATTTCACAAAAAAAGTTTACTAATAGCGTCAGTCTGCAAATGGCCGCCGTACAGGAAAAAACAATGCACGTTTTGTGGTCCCATGAAAGCAAATCCATTTTAACTTATTTTGTTCTTTTTTTTAAACATGAAATGCGCTGCAAATGGCTGCTGTACAGAAAAAAGCAAGGTGGGTTTTGTGGTTCCATGAAAGCAAATCCGTTCTAACTCATTTTGTTCTCTTTTTTGTTCTGTTTTGCACCACCCTAGCGCATTTCATGTTTGAAAAAAAAAGAACAAAATGAGTTACAACGGATTTCCTTTCATGGAACCGCAAAACGCACTTTGGTTATTCCTGTACGACAGCCATTTGCAGACTGACGCAATTAGTAAATTTTTCTTGAGAAATGTTCTCGTGCAATATACCGGCTTATGTGGAAGTTTTGTTTGTATTGTAAAACTGTTTTAAATTGTCTTTCCAAGAAAACAATAAACATGTACGTACGTCATTTTGTCCTTTTATTTTCAAACATGAAATATATATATATATATATATATATATATATATATATATATATATATATATATATATATATATATATATATATATATATATATATATATATATATATATAATTATCTATATATGTATATACATACGTACAATGTCTTCAAAATAATATTATATCGTATCACCTGT
>OU015493.1:200328631-200386131 GCA_907164885.2 Dolomedes plantarius
CAAACAGAATAGAGGACGAAAGGGAGAGCTGAGTGAAATAGAGTATGTGAGGAGGCATTGATGTGGAGTGAAAGAGAGTATATGGGCGAGGTATTGATGTGGATTGTGACACGAAGAAAGGAAACAAGTGCATCCAAAATGACCGAAAAGTTCAATCTGCATCTGCATGTTCTGGTATCAACCATTAGAGGTAGAAGGGTACTTCACAAACAAAGCATTTACGGAAGATTAGTTATTCCCAAGCCACTTGTTATAGATGCCAATACAAAATACCGTCCACAATGGTGTCACGAGCTCAAATCCTGGTCGAGTAATATGTCGAAAAACGGCATTTGGTCCGATGAATCATTGTTCACATTGTTCCTCACTCATTCATTGAGCGTAAGTCTAGAGAACACCTACACAAGCGTAAGATTCTCGCTGTCTCATCTCAACTGTCAATCATGGAGGTACTATAAGGGTTTGGGATGACATCTCATGGTTTACTTCAGGTCCTATTGTAACCCTAAAATGGAGACTGAATGAGAAGGACTATGTCGAAATTTTAGCTCACTTGTCCATCCTATGGTGCAAACATTGTTTCTTGCGGGAAATGGCGTTCTCCGGTATGATAATCTCCCTATACGTACAGTCGACCTCTGGAGAGAAGAGACCTGGGACCGGTTTTAAGGTTGCTGCCTCCGGGAGGTCGATTCTCAAAATGAGGGGTCGGGGATAATCAACACCCCAGTACCATTTCCAGCGGAAAGTATTTATCGCTCTTTAGACATTAAGAAAATTATGAAGGTTTTAATTATTTAGGCTTTAAGAAAACCATCGCATGTTTTGATTTCCATTTTCATGTAATCAACGTATTTTGGGACTTTTTACCCTGCATCGTATTACTTACTATTTCTCGAAGTAATGTAAGGGAGTTTCAGAAAACCTCAATAAACTTTAGAGTCATGTTTATTTTTATAAATACTGGATCATACAAAAATTTATTATTATAGATATAGATTTCAAGTATTTTGGGTTTGCAACTGTTATTTTTTCTTTCGCCAAAGGAGACGCGATCTTTTTCGGTAATTTTGTTTTCATTTAAGGGGTCTCGGGAGTCTTACTATTTTACTGAAGGTGCAATTTACATCATGTCACATTTAGTTTTATTCCTCATTCCCTACAAAACATAAATACATGAAATTTTTACCACTGAAAGCTTAATATATGTTCTATGTAGAATAATTATTTCAATGTTCTACAACTGGTATTTTAATTAATTTTCCATTTTTAATTTTGATGAAAATTTTAAAATTGTGTTTTGGCTTGCATCCATTGCGCGCAAGACTGTAGCAAAACTATTGGTTCTAGATTCCCAAAAAATATTGATAAAGTTGTAAAACTAATGTATATTTAACGTATACTCCATTTTTAAGCAATTAAAAACTTAAATTTTTTAAATTAAAATTAAAATTACAAAACTTTGAAAAAATACATTTTTTATTGAAAACATGTTAATTTTAAATAATTAATGCAATTAAAAATACTAAATTTAAAGTATACATTATTCCTTGCATCAAAATAAACGTATTCACCAAGTTTTATAGAAATTGCTTTGTCAGTTTCTTTATCAGTCAAAAAATGACTGCAAAAAAGACACAACTCTAGTATAATTTTACCCCAATTTCCCCCTCCAAATTTCGGAATAGAACTTCACTTTAAAAGCCCCGGCCTTAGTTATTGCTGGGCCCAACTGCAGAAATTGCGATAAAAATATAATGTACAGATATTTTGATAAAAATATAGTTACACACTGGCCTGTGGCGTCCTTGTGGTACAACGCGCTGGCTTTCGGTGCTGAGGGTGCTCGGATCGAATCCCGGCCTTGCGCCACTGAAAATGCCTCTGTTTATGTAGTCCATTTATAGGGGGTAGTGAGGGTCCGCTTATATGGCACCCCCATAATAAAATATTTGAAAGTGGTGTATGTCCACTTTAAAAAAATGAGTTAACGGTGATTTTAGTAAGATATACACACCTTTTTTTCGTACGATTTTTTTCATAAAGTAAACAAAAGAATTTTGGCTATAAAAATGTTATCGCAAAAATTTTTTTCAAAAAGTGGAATAAGTCCATTCCTAATAATTATAATAAAAGCAACTTGCTTATTGCAATTATTATTGATTATTACGACTTCAGTGTACACTACGCTTTAGCATATATTACTTAGCTAGTGTCTTAAAAACAACATCGTTAACAAAATAACGGTATTATTGTTCTGATTAAGTGGTCAGAAGTAATTTCACTGATTTTGTTTGGTTTTCTTTCGCAATTCCTACTGTTTGGTTTGTGTTTCTTATACTAATAGATTGCAGCGCGAGTATTATTTAAATATTTTTATTAAAGCAGGAAATCAAAGTTTTAGATAAATAACATTTAATACAGTTGTTACAATGAGTTCACATACCAATAAAAAAGACGATAATATGTCAATTTGGTCTGATAGTGATGTTGGTAAGTAAGAGTTTACATTAAAATATCCATTTCACTGAAACTAATGTATATAACAATATGGACTTAATTTCCACTTGTTTTTATTTTTTATAATATGTTATTTTTGAAAGTGGTATAAGTCCATTTGGAGCTAAAAAAATCGTTTATTTTTTAAATAATTTTAATAATTATTATTTCATAGTAAAATTTAAAAGGTGTATAGTGTTAAAAACATCACTCGAATTGATTAACGTTTGCCAATATTTTTAAATTCATTCAAATACAAACCTTTAAATATCTCGATACGTGAAAAATGGACTTATGCCACTTTCAAAAATAACAGCTCATATGTTAAAGCCATTTCAGTTTAGACATATTTTTAATTTTCCAGATCAAATAGGTTCAACTGGCAAGGTCGGCCCTGCCCTTTAAAGTGTGCTACCCTAATGACCTCTCCTAATCAAAATTCGCAATTAACTTTATCAACACTATAAAATTTCCCCATTTTCCGCAATTTGAATAAGGAAAATTTTCTTCAAACTTTAATTTCCCCCTCTTTGAAATATTTTCTCATAACTTGGTTTTTGTTAACTTTTAAACTGGCCAAAATTATGGCTAATAAAAACGGGAAAGATGTTTTGCTTGGTTGCAAATTTATACCTTGGAAAATAGACTTCAGAAATGAGCATTTAAACATTTCAGATTATACAGCACATCACGGCAGTTAATATTCCAAAAGGTATAATAGTTCCAATAGTGTTTAAAATTTCCTTTCAATTGTAACTGCAGATGTGTATTTCTCCCCATCTGTTTCTTGTAAACACTGCGTTTTCTTTAATCTAAACCATTGTCAATCGGCAGAAAACACCTGTTCGACTCTTCCTTGGGACAAATGTCGATATTTGGCTAAAAGTGGGGGATGTTTGGTGACAATCTCTTGACCTTCGCTTTAACGTTCCACCCCTCATCGAAAAAGAACTCTCCCCGAGTGACGGGTTTCTCAGGGATCTTCTCTTCAGAGGTTACCAGTACAGCTAAATCTATCAAGCATTGGTTTGAAGAGCAGGAAGAAGAAGTCAAATATCTTATCTTGCCCTGTACAATCCCCCCCGACTATAAATCATCCAACCACTGAGATCTGTATAAGCGGATAGATAAAGGTATCGATATCCACCGCAGCATCTCTACAGGGACTTTCCTGATTTTTCGCTGAAGAATGGTATGATATATTCTTAACCACTATTTATGACGTGTATAGTCCAATTCCAAGGTGAATCAGGTGGTATTACATGAGAAAGGTGATCCTGCCCCGTATTAATAAAGGGTTTTATGATGTTTTTTAGTGTTTCCATTATTTTGGTAACCACCTGTATTATTTTTTAATAATATGTATGATAAAATATTTATTTATTTTAACGTTACCTTTGGACCGTAAGACGCACTCCAATTTTAAATTGATTGTTTGTGTAACAATGTGAGTCTTATGGTCCGAAAAATACTGTAATATCTTTTCGGAATGACGAGGAAAATATCTTGATCATATTATTCTGTGCATATTTATGATTAAAAATAGGGAATTTAACGATATTGGGAGGAATAAGGTGTCTAGACTTCGGAGACGTTTCTAAAATACTTTATTAGGTATTTAAAGTATTGTCTCAAATATTAACTTTTACCTAGAAAGTTAAAATAAAACATATTGTTATCTTGATGTATATATTTTTATGAAATGTAATTCGAAAGTGAATGATTTGGGGAAATGTGTGATTGAATTTTATAAAAGAAATATCTTTTTGATAATGAATTACATGTATCTGCACATAAATGAAATGGCAGCATGCTGTCATTCAACGAACAAATACAGAATAAGATACGGAAAAATATTTATTTATTTTAACGTTACCTTTGGACCGTAAGACGCACTCCAATTTTAAATTGATTGTTTATGCAACAATGTGAGTCTTATGGTCCGAAAAATACAGTAATATCATTTCGGAATGACGAGGAAAATTTCTTGATAATATTATTCTGTGCATATTTATGATTAAAAATAGGGAATTTAACGATATTGGGAGGAATAAGGTGTCTAGACTTCGGAGACGTTCCTAAAATACTTTATTAGGTATTTAAAGTATTGTCTCAAAATATTAACTTTTACCTAGAAAGTTAAAATAAAACATAGTGTTATCTAGATGTATATATTTTTTAAGAAATGTAATTCGAAATTAAATGATTTGGGGAAATGTGTGATTGACTTTTATAAAAGAAATATCTTTTTGATAATGAATTACATTTAACTGCACATAAATGGAATGGCAGCATGCTGTCATTCAACGAAAAAATCCAGAATAAGATACGGAAAATCCACCGAGAGTTATGTGTCCCTAGGTGAAGATTCCTGGAACCTGATTGATTTACATTATCTACCTATCTTACAAAGAGAAATGTCGTTCTGCTTTTTTTCCCTTTAATTTTGAATGTCGCCAGTTCTATAATTTTTTCTTTGATGGTATTTGTTATTTCAATAATTAAAAAATAAATAAAGATATTAAAAGTATTTTTGTTTTGTTCAAATTTATGAAAAACAGAAATCTAACATATTTTTTAAAAAAAGGCTCCAGATTCTTTCAAAAGATATTTAAAAATTTACCATCTGTATTTTTCCTACGACCAGAAATTAAAAAAAAAATTAATTATAAATCCTCTTTTAAACACAAAATCATGAAAAAAAGTCTGTTTGGCGAGTTTTATAACGATTATTTTTTTTAAAAATATTGTAGAGTATAACTCACTTCTACCCAGACTTGGGTGTATATAATTTGAAGTGGCACTCTAAATGAATTTGATACAAACACTGTTTATACATGAAACAATATTTATTGAATTCGTTGCACATATAAAATTTGCTTTTACAGCAGTAAGCATACGTACTACTTGTACGGAATATATATTAGCATTCAATAAAAATACACTTTGCCATACTCACAAACCAATAGAGAGTCAAACCAGCAGTACTGCCACGTAAACTTTAGGCCCCCTAAGCACAAGCGCCGGTTAACACCTGGAGCTGCTTACCTCGCACCTTAACTCGCTTATCTATCAACCTTAACAACCTCTTCTTTCTAATCAAGCTGCATGGTATTTATACCAAGCGCGTATGCCAAAATTAGCATATCTCAAGTAGCTTCTTTAATTCATTCACTCAAAAGTTCGATTCTTGTGAATCGAATCTTATGTATACCTTACAATATTTAACCATATTCAAGAATTATCTGCCGTTTTTAAACGTCACATATTATGAGATTCACAATAACAGATAGTTTTATGAAAAATAAATTAGACTTGTATTATCGCTCTGACAGAAAGATAAATCTAGGATGGTGCACCATGCATGGGAAACTTACTATATAAGCTGAGGTGAACTGTCCTGTGATATCAATTATTTTGCCGCGTATGTCAAACACGTAAACTTTCCATTTTCTTCGGCTTGCCACAGAGCAGGAAGAAGAAGTCAAATATCTTATCTTGCCCTGTACAATCCCCCCGACTATAAATCATCCAACCACTGCGATCTGTATAAGCGGATAGATAAAGGTATCGATATCCACCACAGCATCTCTACAGGAACTTTCCTGATTTTTCGCTGAAGAATGGCATGATATATTCTTAACCACTATTTATGACATGTATAATCCAATTCCAAGATGAATCAGGTGGTATTATATGACAAAGGTGATCCTGCCCCGTATTAATAAAGGGTTTTATGATGTATCTTAGTGTTTCCATTATTTTGATAACCTCCTGTATCATTTTTTAATAATATGAATGACAAAATATTTATTTATTTTAACGTTACCTTTGGTGCATGAAATGTCCTGTAATATGAGTTATTTTGCCGCGTTTGTCAAACACGTAAACTTTCCATTTTCTTGGGCTTGCCACATGCTTCCATTTGGGTTATGCATCCTTAAAGGAACAGTGGACCTTTATTTGAACAAATCTTGTCACTGTAGTATTGATTGTGTTAGTGTAAAAAAAAATATAATTTTCTGTAGATTAATAGTACCAAAATGGGTTTTTTCAAGTAAAAAATCATTTATGAAGCTTCTAGGAAGGAATTTCTAAAGGGTAAGTATAGTAGTAAAGTTCAAATCTGTTTCTCTCAAAGCAGATTTTTGAAGGTTTTTAGATTTTTTTAAATGCTCCATGCTACTTAATCTTTGTTCAAAATTCATGGCATTGATGAAGAAGAATCCCGATGCTGTTTACAAAAAAACTGGGTATGCAATGTACATTTCCACTTCATTAAGGTAATTAAATTTGATTTATAACTTATTGAAAGGCAAAGTTTTGATGAAAATACAGATGGAACTCAGGAAAAAAATCTCTCAAAAATTAACTATTCAAGGGATTAAATAAATGTTTCCCAGATTTGTTTGTTGTACAGTTTAAAGTGATTAAAAATGCAAAATCGAGCAAATGTCTCGAAAATTAAGTAGCAAGGAGCATTTTAAAATTATGTTTATAAATTTCAAACTTTTAACAAAATTTTAAAATTATAATGAAATTGGAAATTTCTTTTAATGCATTCTATATATTTGTAGTGAAATGTATATATGTACAAAATTTCGTATCTCTAAGAGGAAAAGTAAAAAAAAATAAATTTTAACGTCCGCCGTTCCCATAAATTAGCTTTGCAACTAAACAAGGAATTTGAAAATCGACTGTCAGTGGTGAGAAGAGATGTTTGTTGGACGGTGCGATTGAAAAAGAAACGCGTTCTGGAAATCTCACGAGAAATAGCACGTGACAGAAAAACTCTGAGATGAAACGTTAACAAAACTCTCTTTCTCTCTGTGTGTTTTCGTCAATACTGCAGCAGCTGGGGAATTACCATTACAATCCATTGTAATTTGCTCTATCTGGGTATATATGGTGATAAAACTGCGCCCGGACCACACAACAAATGGGTAGCAAAGTTAGGTATGCTTGTGTCTCTTAACTTCTCTAAACTGTACAGCCCCGTATAGACCCCAAAAATCTGCACACAGAATATGTAGGGTAGCAAATTTGATCTATAGAGGAATGAGGGAGGATTAATCAGAATGGAATAGCTATCGCGTAAGAAAGAATGCTTGCTCCTTTGTTAATGGTCGATGAGAACATGTTCTGTTTCCGTGAGCGGTTTTGCATCTGAAGAAATATTGTTGTGGGATTTGGAATTTTCGCGAGATACAAGCTTAAGAACGTCATTTGTTTTTGAAGAGTTGAACTTCTCTTATCAATCTTTAAATTTAACAGACACGCTTGGGTTTCGTGTTAGTTTAGCAAGAGATTTTTGTCTGACTGGGTTTTATCATATGTCAGTTTCTACCGAAGGCTAAATGGTTGCAGTGGGTAGCTTTTGGGGATTCTACTCATCGCGTTTATCATTCTGCATATCACCTCGATTTCTAAACGTTCTGAACTTCTTGGCCAGGACAAAAATGCAATAGAATTTTACTAGAATTTCCAACTCGACATGGTTCCTTTCCATACTATCTGACGTGTATAGGACGGTTTGAAAATGAAGTTGAATTGATGGACTTCTTTGTCACAGTCGTGAACTTAATCCAATCTAACACAAATCGGAGGCACAAGGAAGACGGATAGGAAAAGAAACACATCGGCAACAACTTTAGGATGAATTACGTGTCACTTCTGTCCAGATATACCGGAAACTGGTGCAAGATGGTTTGCCTTTAGACTATATTAACTTAGTCGCCATCACAAATTTAAAGACGGCAGTATGACTACGAATTGCTATATCTAAGTCATTTTTCCCGAAACACTGGGGATTATGAATATTTATGATGTAATTGCGTTAGTAGAAGTTGAAGATCATATTAAAAACCCTTCATTGAAGATATTTTTTAAAAATCTAAACCTAATTATAATAAGTTTTATACAAAAATATAAACTCATCAGATTACGCTCTCTAGTAACTTTTTATATTTATTATTTATACATATATTGATACTGTAGTTTAAAATAATATGAAAATTAGGCTTCGAATATTAACTATCCTTTATAGAAACTAAGCAAAGTAAAATGTACCTTTTTTTTCACGACTAAATATTTCAAGTTCATTTTACCTGCTTCTTAATATTATGTTATTTAAATATTTATGGAAAATTTACCTAAAAGAAATTTTGAAATGTTGCAGTATATTTAAACCATTATTAATAACAAGAAAATCAATAAATGCAAAAAAAATAATTTTAAAGGAACTACATTTTAATTATATTCTGTTATCTTGCTACGAGCGTAAAAAAAGCTCTCCGTATTTTGTCCGAAAATTTAAAATAATACTTTGTATTATATGGAAATAATCCTGATTGTTTGGTTTCTGTTCAGCTACTTAATTTCTCTTTACAAATTAATTAACGGAATTAAAAAAATTGTAATCTCATATAATGTTTCAAACGTAACTCGTCTTTCTTTCAACCTAATGAGCTCATTATACATTAATAAGAGTGAATTCACCAGGGAAAAACAAAAAAGAAGCGTTAGATTTAAAATAGTGTAATAACAGCGAATGAAGTTTGAAATTGAATTTAGCAGAGTTTTAATATTAATTACATTATTCTAATATCTCTCTGACATTAAATATTTATATAAGTATAATTAGAACGGACATTTCTTTAACAAGGGAAAACTGTTTTTGTTGAATACTGTCTGGTCCTCTAAAAAAAAAATCCCATAGGTATGTTAAGATGCCTAAACGAAGGTTAATCACTGGTATGTTTTTATCGGTTTGTGTGAAAAAAATTACAAATTAACAAACTAAAACATATACTTAATGTTTAATATGATCATCTCATCTGAAACTTTACTAAGCTTAATGATGTAAACGCATGAAAATCAAGATAAATCAATGCATATCTCCTTTGGCGGATGAACTCGAAAATGTCAGATGTATATGTTTGTATTCGAAATAATAATATAGCATTGGAAAAAATAAATCAGCAATAAAAATATCTAAAAAAGATGCATAATTGTAAAGACCTCATATATTATTGATGTTATCAGCACTCATCACATGATTAATTATATATATAATAGCCGTTGTCTCTGTATAACACTTCCGGGCTGTACTCATCTTTCAATTGAAGCCCTCAGTAAACAAACAGCCGGTTAGGCTTAATTTCAATTGCAGATGTGGATCAGAATTTTTTCTTACCTAAAAATTAATATCTTCTCCATCAAATCACGTTTGTTCAGCCTATTTTTCTATAAAACATTCAGAACTAAAAAAATTGGATGCTTTTAGCTGTATATTTAACAGTTTTTAAAAATCTGTATACTTTTGCGATGAATTCTGAAAGTACACAAACTTGAATGTGAATGAATCAAGTAGCTCAAGTATTCATACCGCGTAGTGAGCTGTGAAAAACTGGATGGCAGTCTACTACTCCAATCGCATGAAAAACTAAATAAATAAAAAATAATGAAAGGGTTTGCTTTTACAAGGTGTGGATAAAATGCAATATTGTTAGATAATTCGGGATATTTTTTAACTTTCATGTACTTTTTCCATTATGACGTCATTATTAGTATTATGACGTCAAAATGACGGGTTACCTTCTAGTTTATATATATGTGCACACTCATAAACATATGTACACTGAGTAGATAGTTTATAACTACCTACTTAATACCTCATTGGGCAACCTTTTGCTCCCAATACTGCTGCGATTCTGTTTGGCATAGACTCTATCACATGTGGGGCTTAAGGAATCTGAAACCATATCCGATGAACTGCACATTTCCAGCTTTCTAAGATTTGATGGTTCTAGATCTGTCTGATGCCTCTTTCGGATTCATCCCCAAAATGCTTAATTGGATTGCGATCTGGTGATTGT
The DNA here is from genome assembly GCA_907164885.2 of Dolomedes plantarius. Classification (NCBI taxonomy): domain Eukaryota; kingdom Metazoa; phylum Arthropoda; class Arachnida; order Araneae; family Dolomedidae; genus Dolomedes; species Dolomedes plantarius. The sequence continues at coordinate 200,339,008 of OU015493.1, forward strand.
AGAGGCCAACTAATCAAGTTGAAGTCTCCCTCGTGTTCTTGAAACGATTCGTGGACAATGTGGGCCTTATGACATAGACCATTGCCCTTCTGAAAGTATCAATTTCCAGTGGGGTAAATCATTAACGTATGTAAGGTATACATAAGATTCAATTCACCAGAATAGAACTTTTGAGTGAATGAATTAAAGAAGCTGCTTGAGATATGCTAATTTCGGCATACGCGCTTGGTATAAATACCATGCAGCTTGATTAATGAAAAAGGTTGTAAAGGTTGAAAAAAGGTTTTTAAAGTTGACAGATAAGCGAGAGGGAGCTACGAGTTAATCAGCTCCAGGTGTTATCCTGCGCCAGTGCTTAGGGGGCCCAAAGTTTACGTGGCAGTACTGCTGGTTTGACTCTCTGCTGGTTTGTGAGTATTTTGCAAAGTGTATTTCTATTGAATGTTAATATATATTCCGTACAAGTAGTACGTATGCTTATTGCTGTAAAAGCAAATTCTATATGTGCAACGAATTCAATAAACATTGTTTCATGTATAAACTGTGTTTGTATCAAATTCAAATAGAGTGCCCCTAAGAAATCTCTATTCTCTATACGTAACTGAATATATTTGGTCAGCAACAATATTCAAATACCTTTCGGGTTTCAGACGATCTTCCACACGGATTAAATGGCCCAAATTGAGAGGAAACATTTCCTAAACCATAACATTGCCGCCGCCACCTTGAAGTGTTGCGGTAATGCACTTAGGGTCCATGCTTTCGGGCTTTTTTCTCCATATTCGCACTGCCATTTTCATTGTGTAGTTACATGCGATTCATCTAACCACATTACTCTTTTCCATTCCTTTACTGTCCAATGCTTTTGAATCATGTGTGAACTGGAAACATTTGATCTTGTTAGTTGCAGACAGCAAAGACTTTCGAACAGGCCTTCGGCTTTCATATGGTGAAACAGTATAATGTGCAGGAAACAGTACATTGAGAGGCCATCGCAATTGGTCACTTGATTACGATTAGCTGTAATTTGACGTACTGTTGCCCTTCTGTTGAGCTGGACAAGCCTGGAAACTCTCCTTTCAGCTCAAGCATCGGGTAGACCACGACGACCAAACGCCCTACTTTCAGAACTTTTTTTTTCTTGGTAGCCAAATCTTTGTAAACTTATAAAGCTTAAGTTATAAGCTGCAGCAGATCTTTATTTATAATTTTTCTTTATTTTCTTTACATAAATTTGGTTGCTTACTCTCCAGTTTCCTGAAAATATTTCTAAGTCTTGAATGTAAATATGTCAACGAGTGAAAAAATTCAGTTTCATATTATGAATAATATGTAGAAAAATATTCAGTAACTAAAATCATGTGAATTTCACCTCATTATTTTTTTTTGTTTAATACATGACCTGACATGGTCTGTTAGTTAAATGATTCAAACTCGATTATTAAGGATTTTATTTACAGTCTTGTCCTTTTTTAGACAAAATATTGGATTTATTTTCCTGTGGATAAATATTTTGGATTGTAAAGCAGACATTAAGAAGTACGATAGAGATAAATATGAGTCACAGGAATATCAGTTAAACGATGGCCTCAAAGAATAGTTGTAAACTGATCTAACAGTAAACTCCAAGATTGCTGCTTGATCAGTTTACGGGGATGAAAGCTCTCCCCATTGCTTTAAGAGTAATGTAAAAGCAACGGAGCTAAATAACGACGCAAACACATTGTGTGCGAGAGTATAAATAAGTAATAGATAAAAAAAATTCTAGCAATGAGCAATTTTAACAGACACAAATTATTCACATTGTTTTACAATTAAAAAAAGTTTTCAACGCTGGGTATCTCTCTTCTCTTTTCTCCTTGAAAATGAGAAAAACCAAGTGGGCATAAGCAATGACTATGCGGAATTTTTTCAAATAGCACCGTAATTACGATGTTTCAAATGGAACTATGCATAAGATACATATCTATCTATCTATCTATCTATATGTCTGTCTGCCTGTGTGTGTGCGCGCGCGCGCTAGTGTGTGGGTGCGTGCGTGTGTGGTGTATTAAATTTAAGCTACAGGATGAACCCTAAATTTAAAAATTTATTTTAAAAATATATACATAGCACAAAAAATGTATTTAAAATCCCATTTAAATCTATAAGCAGACTTTCTAAGTTAAAAAGTGCTTTATAAACTGTCGTGAAATCTAATTCATTTCAAACGCAGAAGACTTTTTTAACTAAAGAAGGTGGTTGTTAGTCTGTAATATACCACACAACACAGAATTGCCCAAACACAGAAATCATCGAGAGTTCGACATAAGGAATCTTTTCTTCTAGTATTCTTCCCTGATTGACGACCTTCGCAAATCGACGCTTGTGTATAAGTGACCAGAGTCCATGATTAGGTTCCTATTGCAAAGCGGGCAAAAAGGATTTCTCCTAATCCCAAATCTATTCCTGAGTGCAGTGTTGGCAATTTAATCATAGACGACCTCATCTGATATCAGTTATTTTTCTTCTTTTCTTTTGTTCTCTTATCCGTTTGTTCTATTATAAGATTTCTAACGGATGTCTTATTAAAAGCTACTATTGGATCTTTCCAGGATCTTGTATGAGTTTTTAAACACACGTGATATTCTTTTTCGACAGTCAGTCCATGTCTATCTCTGTTGTAGCTTCTACAGAGGCTGTTCGCACATGTTTTAGACGATTTTGGTAAGCGGTAATAAAGAGTCGTTTGCTGCAAAAGAAATAATTGCAATTGTTCTATGTTTTTAAAAGTCAAAATTATCGTCTGCGGCTTGAAAGTTTTGTTTTTATTCAAAATGGCGTTTTTAACAAAGCAGTGGTTCGAAGGCTACATTTATGCTCTTTCCTAAGAGAAATATGCTTACTCCGTTATCAAAAAATGATGTGAGAGTCATGGTTTTGTGATATCTAAAGCGTCGATAGGTAATATCGTCAACAAGAAAGGAAAAAAACGTCATATTGGAGCCTCAAGTGGGACAAAAATTCCAAACAAGTATCCAAGGAAAAAACGGACATCTTCGACTATTGCAAAGGTACGTTGTTTAATGTTAAAAGAAAATCCCCCTAGTCAAAGGACAGTTGCAAAATCATTAAAATGCTCGGTGTCCACTGTAAACAAAATGATAAACGTTGATTTAAATCTTAAGAAAGCGAAAAAACGCAATGTGCATCGTCTTCTTCCAAATTATATCACTGAACGCAGGACACGCTGCAGAATTCTATATGAGAAACACTTATCGAAAGAAAAATGGAAAACAATTGTCACAATAGATGAATCGTGGGTGTATTTAAATGATTGCAACAAAAAAAGAGCCATTTATTATCATAAAAGGGGAGAAAAAAATTTAAGTACAGGGTTCAAAGAATCGAAAGAAAGTTTTTCTAAGGGATTCATGATTGTTGCTGGTTTTTCTTATAATGGCAAGTTAAAAATAAAGAGAGTGGAAAAAATGTCAAGATTAACTCCAAATACTATCAGGAACATATTTTATCACCAATTTTTCTGAATGAAATACCATCGCTTTACCCACAGTGCCATCAATCTGTGAGACTCCATCAGGACAAAGCTAGCAGTCATACATCAAAATCCACTGTAAAATTTCCTAAAAGAAATGGAACAAAAAACTGGTATCAAGGCCATACCCTTCACTGATATCCCTACTAAATCTCCCGATGTATCACGTATGGATTTTTGTGCTTTCGGACTTTTAAAATCTGCATTATCCAAACGTCGTCCCAAAACCCTTACAGGACTCTGGAAAGCTGTTCAGGAGGAATGGGATAGAATACCTCTTCTGACACTTCAAAAGACATTATTATCCTGGAAATTGTGGTGTAGAAAGATAGTTTTAGAATAAGGGATGTCAAATAGAACATTTAAAACACAAGAATTTTATGTAATTTAGTTTTGTGAATACAATATACATCGTCTAAAAAATGTGTGAACAGCCTCTGTATTATAAGATTTCTAATGGATGACTTATTAAAAGCTACTATTGGATCTTTCCAGGATCTTGTATGAGTTTATAAACACATGTGATGTTCTTTTTCCACAGTCAGCCCGTGTCTATCTATGTTGTAGCTTCTATATGCTTGACCTACTGCAATGTCTATTTTTCCGGTCCACGGAACTCTTAACTTAACGCAATTGCCTCTCTTCTTCTAACATGCAGCAAGTTAATAGTGTCTCGTGAACAGTACCATCTAATTTGAAGTTACCAAGAAAATTTTTTAGAAATGAATTTCCAAACCAAATTAGTTAGATAGTCGTGCCAATATTTTAAATTTTATAAAATTTTAATTTGCATGTCTCAATGTGTAACTCTTAATTTTTCATCGTGAATATATAAATTTAAGATAGATAACTGTCATAATGGCCAAAATTTCATTGATATGACTCTTTATAAAAAAGTAAGGTAAAATTTTACAAAACCTAAAATAGATTGTGTGAAAATGAGTCCTTATAGCAAAAACGTTTAAGGATATCTACTTTAAATACACTAATTTTTAATATATTTTTTAGCCCCTTCCTTCTCGCTCTCGTGAAAATCACGGGGTGAGTTTTCGCTTTCTATTTCTCGTGTCCGTGTTATTGCCGGGCTGGAGTGTCCAAAAGTAACGCACCAAAAAGATTAAAACAATACATTTCATTTACCCTGAAAAAATTTTATTTCCAATTTTACATATCAGATGGTAGCACCAGACTATTTATAATGAAATTGGGGATGGTTTATTTTAAACTAGATATGACAGATCAAAAAATAAATGGAATCCTCCGAAAAAAATAGGCACTTTTATTACCGTTTTATTGAAAATTACGCGATCGTTAAGAGGTTAAGGTGAAAAAGTGAAGGCTGTTTTGGAAAGTTGCAGGACAGACTAAATATCACTTTTTGGTGGATTAAAAAAACGATCATGAAAATGAAAAATAAGATTACTTGTATAGGGTTAGTTAAAAATATAATTTAAAATCATTGTTGATTTAAAAGGTAACAATGTACTTTTAAATAACCTATTACACTCCCGTATTCAAAAAAATAAAATCACACGTTTCTTGAAGAAGGTTTAAACACCGTCTAAAAATGGGTGGTTATAATCTTTTGAATTTTTTGAAAAAATTATAAGAGTTTATGCGTTTAGTGCTCTAATAAGGTGGATAGTAAATACATAATTTTCACTATCCTCTGTTGACTGTCCTCATTAAAGAAACAAAATGAGTCCCGTTGAACTTTACATTATTGGTCTGAGCAATACGAATAAGAATTGTTTTGAAACTTCTTTCCCCAATTTAAAATCTTGCTTACAAAATTGAGATAATTGAATTCCTTGCAATCTTTTATCGAAGTGAACTTTCCCTTAGAGATCCTGCAAGACGGGTGTCTTTTGAATTCAGGGTTGTATGATAAAAATTTCTTTCGCTATTAAAAATGTAATGTAATATCGTGTTTGAAATTATGTCGCTTATGCGATATAGAAGGGCTATAATGACATGCTAAGAGCCCCAACATTCTTATTCAAAGACGCACGAGGGGATGAAAAATTGAAGAGAGCTAGGCTGGCTGGAAATGAATATTTATATTGCCACATGGATCATTCAGTATCTGCAAATAGATGGCAGTTCTGCGAACGGCCAAATTTCTCTTTTTGCATGAATTTGCATGTTATTGACATATTGCACCCAAAATAAATTGACACAACATAATCGTATGTAAACTGAGATATACACCATGTAACAATAGGGAAGTTGCGACTTGTTTTGATCAATTTAATTGTCCTGAAGTATGGCAGTACCTTCAGAAATTTTACTATGCCATCATTTCTGTAAAGAAGACTAAGGTGAGATACTGAAGAAGGAACACATTCTGGGCTAATATTGCAGCCTCAGAGGCTAAGTTCTTGGTAACGACAACTATTCTGATGGCGTGCGCTAGTTCTTTCTACATTTATTAGGAATAATGGATCTAAGAGAATAATACTGAATCCATAATCTCGATTTCTTCACAATACCTTAGTAAATTACATTCTTATTGAAATTCTTGGGTAAAATGTAATCCCAATAGATGTTGTTTTTTAATTCCCCGCCTAGAATACATCACCTTTTACGAGAGGCTGTAATCAAAATCCCTGTGGCAATGCAGAATGGTTTCATTGATTTACTGCTCAGGCTACCAAAACTTTTTCACAGACAGTGTTCGTATAATAAAGAAGAAGATATTGCTAGTACCAATAGAGAGTGGAAGTTTATATATTCCCCCTTAATGTAAGACATGCATGTGGCATTATGTCATTCATAACACCACAACCTATTTTTGAATAATACACCAAATGTTTATAATAATAGAAAATTCATCGAAGGATAACCATTAAGAGAAATTTTCTAGTTATGAAAGAAAGCATTATCTGCTAGTAGCATCTTGAATGTTTGATTATACAAGTGTTTTATTGTTTTACGCCAGTCAGAAATGAAGTGGAAATTTTTTTTTTTTCACAAATTTCATTGTTTTCAAATCTGAGTTTTATTTACACGATCTCTTCAAATATAATTTTTTTCTTTAAATACTTTTACAAAGATAATAAACAAACATTAAGATGAAGTTATGTTTATGCCTAAGATTACTTTCTCTAAGGTAAAATGCAGTTTCTTAAGCTAAAGAAGTATTTATTTATAATTAGTTAAAATTGTTTTTGACAAGGGTTTAAAATACTCCATGTAGATAGGATCTTGAAGGGTAGTTCATACTTATGTTTCGAAAATTAAAATTATAAATTAGAATCAAGGATTATGGCGAATTTTTTTCCCTAGACGTCTTAATTTCTTAAGCAGAAAAGGCAAAAAATCTGAAATATCACCATTGCATTGTTAATAAATAAGTAAAAACAAATTGCCATGTTTCACATCAAGAATCAATATAATTGATTAATACTTACATTCGAGTTTGTCCTCAGGTCTTCCCCCTTCTAGTAAAGAGAGGTAGCATACAATGTCTTTCAGAGGAACCCTCAATGAATACACATCCACATGGCTACTTGCTTTTCTCAAGGGCTTGAGGTCGACTGAAAAGAAGAAAAAAGAGATTTTTTTTTCTGCTTTAAATTCTACTTGTACAAAAATTCAAACCCCCGTATTAAAATGTTTACTATTAAAAATATGAAAATTATTTAAAGTTTAATAAAAGACAACAGTATTGTGGTACATTTGTGAGAGAAATTGCAGACTTCTCAGGCACTACCATCTATATATATGAAACATTTCCGTGACTGACTGACTGACTGACAGATAACGCACAGACGAAACCGCTGGACCTAATGGGCTGAAAGTTTGCATGGCGATTCTTCTTATATGTAGTTTAGGGATGCATTAAGAAAGATTTTTGAAAAATGCATCTTAGATTTTTTTAAAATTAATTTTTTAAGCTGTTTTTTTAACTTTTTTAAAGTTTGCATCTAAAATAATAATCTGAGGGTTATAAAATTTATATCACGGGAAAGATCCAAAAAATTACTCTAAAATGAAATCTTTTTCGAATCTTTACCTCCATTTTCTGATGTTTGGTGAATTTTTAAAGATTCATTTTTATAATTTAATTTATTGAATGCTGATCACGTGGTTTCGTTTCTTTTTTGTGATACTTTAAACGAATGTTGCGTCACGTGCATAACAGCGAAATAAATTGACAAAAAGCATATTTGTTTTCTTTCTAATACGGCAGACAATTGGACATTATATATAAAACTATTAATATACAGTAAAAGAAATGTTCCTCAAACTGTACTATATTAACTGAATCATATTCTTTATTATGTTCTATTAGATTTAATTGGAATATTTTATTCTACATTATTTTGTCTATAAAAATATCCGGTACGATTTTTTTAGAAATATATATACATAAGAAATCTCAATATATATATAATCTCAAAGAGTCATAAGCATCTCTTTATTTTACGGATGAAACCAAAGTACGATTACAGTATTAACCGATCATCTGAGGGCATAGACTTTTCTCCTGGGGTCTCCAAGTAAATGCTCCAAGGAAAGCAACAGGAACGTTGTTTTGCCTTTTGACTACTCCCGAAAGTCTGTGATCACCGTTCTACCGAATTTGATATGCTCCTATTTGTTCTTTGGTATTACTAAAGACATCTCATGAATAAAATTTCTACACGTGGCACTTTAGGGCAACGGGACTGACTATACAACACTATTGGGAGGTTCAACGCCAAATGGGTTAATTGTCAAAAATGTAGCAATAATCATTATCAACAATGTTATTCCCTGGTCCATTTAAAAGGGATTTTTTTTTGGAATACTGATTAGATTGCGTCAAAATGTATTTAATATGACTTACTGCTAATGAAATTTGCACACCTCTAATCACTTCGAGACCGTTTTAATGAATTTTATGAATAAATATTTTTATGCTGTCGACTTAATGGATTCTTTGTTCCTTATGAATGCGTAATGAACTGAACATAAGCTTCTTTCTAAAACGAACGTATTTAGTAGTCTATGTTTCAAAAACTCAATGGAATTAGGGCAAGAATGTAAATTATTTATGAAGGAGAAATGCGTTAGTTTAGCATCAAACAGTAAAGATGCTTTAGTTATCTGCTAAGTTCTAACCATATCTATGAGTTCACTATAATATTTTAATCAATTCAAATATTCGGAATTAGCTCCTCTTTATCATGTAGGTAGGTAAAGAAATTATTTTATTATAATGTATTGAAATTTACTCCTTTTCTCAAGAGCATAAGTAATTTTAAATAATTTATTCCAGACATAATTGGAAAAACCTTTGAGCAGAGAAACATACAGTGCTCACTGTGATGTTGCTCCAGATTTATTCAGACTAATAAATATTTATCCTTAACTGCAGTAACACATTTTCCCTCTGTATTTAGGGAATGTAGATTTGAGGTTGCATCACTAGTTGTAGTAATTAAATTTAAATAATTTTTACGATACAAAGATGAAATTACGATGAATATTTTACCCCACTTTTTCGTAAGTTCTCATCCGCTTTAGTAACAATTACAGGGAAAATTATTTGCATTTAATTCCTCCTGTGTTCTAGAGAAAAGAACGGATTACTGAACATACTTTGGACTAAGCTACACATATTTTAGAAAAATAAATTCATTCATTTTATGGAGAAAAAGCCTCATTTAATGAAGTTTTATGTCGTTTCTTTTGCATAGTACTGCACATACAATCATTCTACCACTAAGAAATTTGTAAGTTTAAAAACCACTTTTACGTTAAAAATAAATTTTAGATACGAGTAAAAATAATATTAAATAATTCTAACGAGTAATAAATAAAATTTATAAAACATAACAATGAATTACAAAAATTAACATACTGTAAGGTGTAATTAATTACATAAATCAGTTAAGAAATGTGTACAGGATTTCATTCTCCGTGTAAATATAAACTTCTAACACAGTTACAACAACCATTTATGACCAATTTGAAGCAAACAAAAAGACGATTCATCTTTCTTTTTTGACGCTGTTTTACGACTAAATGACCCATAATGTCCGCAGTGCGCCATATCTTTGAAAATCACCGAGTTCTGTAACTAACTATAGATTTGCGATCCGTGGTTTGCCTAATATTACCGAACAGCTTTTATTTCCCTAATTTAAATAAAAGAATGTTTCTGAAAAGTCATATTTCTCAGGTTGCTTTCTCTTAATTTTTAATATAAGTCACATAATTATGCTGAGTCATGACTCCGGAAAGTTCGGCATACTCTAATTTTCGAATTGAATCCAAGTTTACGTAACGGGTGCTTTCACCTTTTGCACATAATTGCTCCCCAACCAAACAATGTTGTATCTAATGAAGTTCCTTAGAGCACCACAGATTGCGTCTGTAGCATTAATAGCGAAGTTTAAAGCGAATAAAGTTTCATTAATTGAGTGTTATTAAGATATTATATTTGATATACCATTAAAGCTTTAAACTGTAACAGGAGAAATAAATTGTAGTTAATGAGGTTGACATTCTAGTCCAACATTTTCTGACCTTCATCTCGTCATTAAAAGAACTCTATGAAACTTAAAACGGAAACGTTTATATGCTGCCATTTCCCACAAACTAATCTTTCTTTCGTTAAGAAATTTTACAGACCGGACAAGTACATAGAGTAACAACTCTGAAATTTAAAGCTACAATTTTGTTTATTATGAAAAAAAATGAGAACAATGAAGTTAGAATGAAACAATATAAAGTCGTATATCCTAGCGCATTAAGTATTGTTCGGAGGGGATGAGGTAAAAAGTTTGTATCTGATATTGTGGTAGATTCCGCGAAGCATTTGAACAAATTTAATATATTTTTTTATTTAAATTAAAAAAATACACATAAAATTCCCGTGTACCACAAAGTATCACACGGGACTTACCGAGGTAAGTATAAAACACTAAGAAAACATAAGAAACAGACAAAATAAAACAAATAAAAGAAACTAAGAAGAATTACAAATATTTACAATAAATTTACAAAATAAGCCGAAAGCACACTTCCCAGAAACGAGCAGAAAGAAATTGGGAGGCCAGTTAATATTTAAGTCCTTAAGAGCCAATTTAAAAATATTTCTCTCCCTGCGGTACTTCGAACACAAAAACAGAACATGTTCAGCATTTTCCTCGCCACCAACGCTGCAGTCACAGGGGGTCGCCGAACACAATTTGAATCTACTCAAATAGCTCTTAAAATTTAATATTGGTCGTTAAAATTGCAAGTTGCTGCAACGATTTAACCCACTTATGTTCGATGCGAAAAACGTCCCTGGTGGAGGACTGGCAAGAGAGACAACATTTCAAAAGCTTTATGACGAAAATATACCGTTGAAATTATTCCTGTATCCCCCTGGAAAATATTATGAGGTACTCGTGACTAAAGCGACAGTGTAATGGAAGTCATCAATGTATAACACACTGGTCATTATTCTATTTTTTTACAGAAAAGGAGAACGAATACATCTCAGACGATACCGTTATTCCACAGTATTCATAATGAGTTTCTCGTCTAATAAATATAAAGCGGAAGAAGGTACTAGATTTGAAAATGTTAAGGCATCTATTCATCAAAAAGGAGATTCTGAGTTCATACTTATGACTTTTTATTTCTTTTCTTCTTTAAACTTAAGATGGTTGAATTAATATCCTTTACTACTTCTAAAAGTTATTTTAAGGGTGACCTTTACAAATATGAGGCTGTTCGCAACTTCATATACATATGATCCGAAATTAATAACACTAATCAACAAATACGTAATAGGATCCTGGCTGTCAACTGCTGTTTCCATGGCCTGAAAGTTTTCTCTTTATCTATAAATATCATAAAAAGAAGCACTAAATTTACTCTCTAAAAAGAGCTTTTGAGACCTGTACTAGTTTATGCAACAGAGACCCGGGTAACGGCTGCTAAAGACGAAGAAGCTTTAGAGACTTTGGGGAGAAATATTTTGAGAGGTATTCAGGGGGATGTACTGGTTGAAGGAACTTAGAGAAAAGGCTTTAATCGCGATATTTAGAGAGTGTAAAGGGAATCAGATGTTATAAATCCCATAAAGGTACAGAGAATGAAGTTTGTAGGTCACCTGCAAAGAGCGAATAAATCTAAATTGACAAAAATGGATACACAACAACTCCAATGACAAAAAGACCAAGGGAAAGATTTCTACTTCAGTGAACTAATGAAATTCAGAAAGATTTTGACATTATTAAAGTAATGAACTGGAAGGCCAAAGCTTTATCGCAATTACAATAGATTGATCTTCTGCAGTGGGCCAGGACCACACCGAGCACAAGGTGACTACTCCCCCCCCCCCACAAAAAAAAATAACATCAATTTAAAACTGGTTAACTTCATTGCATTCTAGGGACTACCTGTTGGCCAAACAGACACAGTTGTTTAACCCCGAAGACGGATGTTAATCCTAAACACCGCTTTGCTTATTTTTATAATTATTGCTCATATAAGAGTAAGTAGGGGTATAATATATGCTTCATCGAGGGATAATTTTGATATTTTGAAAATGAACTCACCATTATGCACTAAGGTGGAACTATTGGACTTCCTGGACGAGTTCCTAGAGACTTGGCTATGGTTTGGGGAGGAATCAGACGACTTCTGATCCGCGTAATTAGGTGTTACAGTGACCATAGGATGAACCGAAGCACTGCCTGCAAATAGAACAGAAAAAATAGGGTTGAAGACAAATTTAAGTGCTTTCGCATAAAAATTCAGCTTGGTAAATTTTTGTAACGTTGTTCCTTTGACCTACAGAGCAGGTCCAGATTTCCGCATGGGCAAGTGGGGCGCTTGCCCAGGGCCCCCAAAATTATGGGGCCCCTAATTTAGTATTAAGTTGTACATGGTTTTGAGAATTTGGATTTTGGTTAATATAGTATAGGAGGGCAGTGGCGGATACAGAAAAAAATCCTGGATGGGGCACAGGGCACCCACTATAGTGAAAACAAGATTAGCGTCCTTTATACGTACGTTCTTTCCCGCGTGAAACCACGATCCCGCGCGATTGAGTGCACGTGTGAAGGTGTCGGAGAGGAAGGGAAAGCTGCTTTGGAGCGTACTGCAAGTTTTCCCGCGCGAAATTTCAGGAATTTATTTATTAACATTAAAAAGTAAATTAATTAATTAATTAACACTTATTAATATTATTATTTTCCCCTTTCAAATTTTCGACTTGTTGGTAGAATTTTTTTGGAAATTCCGGTCCCGATTTACGGGAGGCCTGGGTGAGTGTCCCACATGTTCATGTGGAAAATCTGGTCCTGAAGGGGGGGGACGTGCCCCCCTGTGGATCTGTCCTTGAAGGGGGCCCCCAAAGTCTGCTTTGCCCAGGGCCCCATTCCGTCAAAGTCGGGCCCTGCTACAGAGATTTGGTATTGTACGTAAATAAAAAAAATTGCGCTGTTATTGTATATAACTATTCTCTTTGCTAGGCTTTTCGTTTGCTCTGTATTATCTATTTAATGTATTTGGGGGAAATTTTTGATCCCTTAGATCAAAAAAAAATCCAGTACAATAATCATATTTTCTGATGTGATGGTTCATGAGCGCTTTTGTTGAGAGGGAAAACCTAGAAAACCTATATTATATTAAGTTTACAACATTTTGGAAAGCCTAAACGTAGTAAGATTCATGATTAATTTGTACTTTTATAAGCAATATTGCATGTTGCGAAGAGATTGACATGGAAATATTTTCCTTCCTAGATAGTTAAAATCTTTAATGTTTTAAATTGCGGGGAATTACGTGCCTTTAAACAGCTGAAATCTGAAAACATTTATTTCAAGTTAATCCAAATTGCATGAAAACTAATCTAATCTATCTATACTAATATATAAAGAGAGAGCAGATTTTGTACGTGGAGGGTAATCTCCGGAACCACTGCACCTATTTGAAAAATTCTTTCACTGTTTGAAAGGTACATTATTCCAGATGGACATAGGCTATATATTATGTATATCTGATCAGTAGAAATAAAGTTAGGGGGGATACTCTAGATTTGTGTGCACGGCAGCCATCTTGGATTTTTCCGCCAGGGTTTGGCGCTTTTCGCATGGCGATAATTATTGCGTTCTGGTAAAAATAACCCAATGTCAAATTCTCTAATTTTAAGATCAAACAGTTATTTCTGATGTGATCTTTTAATTACAGTATAATAATTTTAGGTCAGATCTTGGCCTTGACCTGGAAATCTGAGTCAAATTGACTAGACTCAAAAGAGTAAATTATTTTTAAAACTAAGAGTCTTTTTGTTGAAACTTTTTGAATCCATTATCAGTTTTTCGTTAACTTATTAAATTTAAGTTGCTTTTAATTTTGTTTATCGATTGTCAATTAGTATACTATAATGATACACCATTTCATTTATTTGAAGTAAAAATTATCTGCCATCATTTTTTCGTAAAATGTAAAATACAGTATACATTTTAAATACAATATATTTTAAAATATTTAATAATTCCAAGTTGTAGTGGATTACAAATAAATTTAAATAACTGAAGTTCAACTTCTCTCTCCCCAGGAACCTAAGTTAAAAAGTTAGTTAAGGTTAAGTTATTGGTTTAGGAAAAGGGTTTTTTTTTTCTTATTTCCAACACAGCAGGATAAATGGTCAAATAATCCTTGTCCCGATTTTATTGTATGCACCAAATATTTGGTTAAGGTCAAATCTGAAGTAAAATTTCATTACCACAATGCCCTAAAAAAAAAAAAAAAAAAAAAAAAAAGAGGATCTGGTTACTTACCATAAATTTATGGGTTCATAATTATTTTACATTTTTCAAAGCTGAATTTTAGATAATTTTTAAATTGCAAGTTATTTAGGTGGTACGAAAATGCTGTATTTTTTTTCTAATTAACAATATATTGGCATAATATTTTGGTGATTCATTGCTATTAGTCAAAGAGTTAGGGCAAACTGAATAGATGGATGGCATTGAAATTTTATCTGTAAGTAAAATTCATTTGACCAAATTTTTCATATGGATCATAATTTGAAAAGGTAGTTTTTAATTAAAAATGACAAAAAGAAAATCTCAGTCCAACGATTAAATGATTTTTCAAAAATATTTCTAAGTTTCACAATTTAAAAAGGTCGTTTTTATTAAAAAAGCTAAAAGAAAAACCCAAAATTTCCAATATTTGAGAATGATTTTTTCAGAAAAAAGTGGTTTTTATCAAAAACCCAACAATAAATCTAAGTCCAACGTTTAAATGATTTTTCAAAAAATTTTCTAAGTTTCATAATTTAAACAGGTGGTTTTTATTAAAAAAGCTAAAAAAATTCAAAGTCCAGCGTTTCGAAAACACCGCTTAAAACACATTGGCGAGAATTTTTCCACTCCTCAAAACACGGTGAAATCGCCAAGTTGGCGCAAAAAAATCCAAGATGGCGGACGTGCACACAATTATTAAGTAACGTAATATTAATTTGAATATTATTTTAGGTGCTTAAAGTAATTACAAAAACATTCTTTACTTAAAATCCTTTTTTTATTTTTGTATTTTTATTTCATCTCTTACTCTAATTTTGAGATACCAATGTGTATCTATAAACGTTTGTCAATTGTAAACGTTTATATTGTAAACGTCTATATTGTAAGCGTTTTGTCAATTAAACGTTTCTCCAAATGACAAACGTTTAATCTATATCTATCTATATATATAAAACAGTTCCGTAACTCACTCATTCATTCACTGACTGACTGACTGACTGACATACAACGCACAGACCAAACCGCTGGACCTAAAGGGCTGAAATTTTGCATGGCGATTCTTCTAATAGTGTAGGTGTGCATTGAGAAAGATTTTTCAAAAATTCTTCTTAGATGTTTTTTAATTAAATTTTTAAGCTGTTTTTAAAACTTTTTTTTACGTTTGCATTTAAAATAATACATTGAGGGTTATAAAATTTATATCACGAGAAAGATCATGAAAAATCCTTCAAAATGAAATTTTTTTCGAATTTTAACCTCCATTCCCTGATTTTTCGTGAATTTTTAAAGATTAATTTTTAGAATTTAATTTATTAAATGCTGATCACGTGATTTCTTTTTCTGGTACTTTCAATAAATTTATCGTCACGTGCGTAACAACTAAATAGACAAAAAATATTTTTTTCTCTTTCTAATGCAGCAGACGATTGGATATTATCCAAAAAAAATGCATATCCCTTACGATTTTTTATAAATATATATACATAGATAGATATATATTTTACATCAATTGTATACATTGATCTTCGCATTTATTATAAATATATATATTTATTTTTTGGCATAAATTGCATACGTTGACCGTTGTATTTAATTTGAATGTACTCCGTAGCGAAGCGCGGGTTTTCAGCTAGTACTTATATATAAAGAGAGATCGATTTTGTACGTGGAGGGTAATCTTCAGAACCACTGTACCTATTTGAAAAATTATTTCACTGTTTGAAAGGTACATTATTCCAGATGGACATAGGCTATATATTCTGTATATCTGATCAGTAGAAATAAAGTTAGGGGCTTAATCCTAACAATCCCCATTGTTTCCGCTACTGTCTTCTACCGCTTTTTGTTCCGCAGATTTCAACGATCCTTATCGTGGTGCTATCGCGGTGGGCTTCTGTTCTGACGCTAGCGGTTCGAACCTAGCCGTTCTCTGGCACTCCTTTTTCTTTTAAATAATTTATTTTAATTATTAATTAACATAAAATTAATTTAAGGTATTATTTAGGTTATTATTAAGGTAAAAAAGATTTACAATTTATTGGCTATCAAGTGGAAATTTATTGGTATAACATTTTGTTCAACCCGGACAAAGTCGGGATGGGCCGCTAGTTAATTTATATTTTTAATAATGAAATAGGAATGTTTTTTAGACATTTGAAAGCAGTTGGAATTTTAGGGTAGTAGTGCAAAATCACACCTTTATATATCCCAGAAAAAAATATTTGTCAATAAAATGCTGAGAAAAAGAGCTGCACAAGGAAAATATTTCTGACAGTTTTTCTTTTTATTTGAGACAAAATCACAGCCGGATGGTGGTGGGAACAATTTGACTGTCAATATGAATAATGGCTTTCAAATTTTCAGAATTTATTCTCGCGATATATTTTCCGATTTTAATTATAACCGTTGATTCTTTCCTCTCCTAATAAAATCAGTGATCCTTTTGACATGATAATCATCTGGATATTACACAATAGAATGCCGGAAGGTAGATCAGTATTTGTCAGATTTCAAAAGATAAGACTTTGATACAAGAGCCTTTTGTTGTTTCCCCATTGATATAATTTTATCTCACTTACGTACTTATAAGTATAAATATTTTTCAATTTTCAGAAAGCTTCAAAAATGAATTTTCAATTCATTTTAGTTTATTTTAAACGAAAATTAAAAAGGAAATATTGTAAGCAAGAACGCTTCTTTTTTTTATTTTAAAGAAACTTTTCCTTAAAACATAAGCTCTCGTTCCGGCTAATTTTTTACACAGTCTAAATTTGTCATTTATCGTTACCTGCTTACTACTTTTAATTTACATAATTAAGAGATTACCATCTTATCCTTCATTTCAAGAAGGATCATATTCTCAAGAAAAAATATCTACATCATATGAAAGAGTTTTATGATTTTAATTACACTAATGAATAAATAAATAAATAAATATATATATATATAGGTTAAAATAGAAAAAATAACTACTAAAAATAAAAATAAAAATCATAAGTAAAATAAAATAATAAAATTAACTCATAGTAGTAATAATAATAAAAACTAAATAATTAAGGAATAATAGTCCTAAAATACGGTAACCTAGGTAAGTCTGTAACTGAGAATCCACTACCTGAATGGTTGCAAGTTTTATGACGTCAGTCATCTTGCGGTTACAAGTTCTTAACTTCCACTCTGACTAGCGCCAGGCTTGGTGTTCTTTGGTTAAGTACTTTCAATTAAACTTAATTCATATATTAATCAATTCTTCTGTTAATAATGGATTGTACGGTGTCTGAGTGTGTTTATTTTATAGATCAGACTCATCAGAAACAATCCATTGGTTTTTAGACAGTATTGACACCGCTGATGAAGAAATGCTGTCAAAAACCTTATTCATACTTTTCTTTACATGTTGTTTGTTCCTGGCTGCAAGTAGCTTTAGAGCTATTACTGGTTTTCTCTTTCATCTTATTCTTATTTATATATATATATATATATATATATAATGAAAATTATACTCACTACTATATATATATATATATATATATATATATATATATATATATATATATATATATATAGTAGTGAATATAATTTTCATTGCAGTATTTCGATATTAAAGAAACTTTCTACATGATTTTGAATCTTGTGTTACTCTTTTTAAAATGAAAATTAAATTGAAAAATTGTCATAAAGTACAGTTCCTTTTTATAAATTTCAAGAATCTTTTTCTCAAAACGTAATAGCTCGTTAAGGTGTTCTTTGAATTATACAATAATTCTTTTCCAGGCTACCTTCAACTACCATCTACTTTTATTTCCCATAATCAAAAATAAGCGCTATTACATCCGCTATTTTAGGAAAATTTCTACCTCATTTCGCAGTAGATTTGGGATATTAATTCTACTTATGGATGGCAACTTACCATTAAACAGCTTTTACGCTTATTCTCTCGACAAAAAGGTAATTAACACTCTTATCTGTTCGCCATCTTTATTTTTATTAATGGATAGTTATAGCAGCCATTATTATAACAATGTTATTTTCGCGACACTTAAAGATTCTTTTAAGCCTATTTCTTTTAAATCTATTAAATAATAATCAGAGTTAAGAGGAGTAAGGAATCATTATCTCTCTATATAAAGCATTTCCGTAACTGACTGACTGACATACAACGCACGGACCAAACCGCTGGACCTAAGGGGCTGAACATTTTGCATGGCGATTCTTCGTATAGTGTAGGGGTGCACTAAGAGATATTTTTGAAAAATTCTGAGATTTTTTTTAAATTAAAGCTGTTTTTGTAACATTCTTTGAAGTTTGTGTTTTTCTTGTGGTTTTTACAAAAAAACGATCAATTATGCCTCGTCGAAAACAGCGATCATCTTTTGATAAAGTATCCAAGTTCGACAGAGGAAGGATAGTGGCCTACCGAGATTGTGGATTATCTTTCAGGGAAATCGGTAGTCGTGTTATAAAATTAGTCATTAGTTTAGTTATAAAATTTCTCAGAATAATGAACCTTTTTATATACACACCATTTCTTAAAAATCTTTGAAGGATTTAAGCCGTTATTTAATATTTTTTTCATTTTTGCGGTTTAACACTGTTGATAAATTTTGCTGATTCATAAAAGTGAAACAAAAGTACCCAAAATCCAAATGGGGAAAATATAGTGAAAGCTTGCTTGATCGAGTTTGGGTTTATTCACTAAAGATTAAAGTTTTTTTTCCATATTTCCGAATATTTCTATTTTAAAGAATAGAAGGAACTTTACTATTGCTAAAGCAAAAGTTTGTTTATTAAATAAATTAGATCTCTTTTAACCAACAAAACCAAACAAGTTTTAATACGAGTATAGCCACAAAGTACCCCGCAAAAAAAGAAAACTATCACACGACTTCTTTCAAAGAAAAATGACTATATTCCTCCATTAGAGTAAGAAAGAAAGAATAATCGAAATGAACGCAAAGTATAGTATTGAACGGAAACTACTTTTCAGTTCGATACAAATGATATTCAACAGGTCAAATCGACTTATTAAGAAGACAAAAAAGATGAAGATATGAGACTTGAATGACTTGATGAATCAAAAGCTGTTTCTCTTTACAAAGTGATACGAAAACATAATTAAGACAATGATGTAGTTTGATGAAGTTAAGAATTTTAAATGCTAGTGATACTGCGGCGTTTCCCAGAGGCTCAGAACTAGTCGATATGTCCAGCAAGTTATGGAAAATGGAGTAAATTCCCTCGGTTTTTTCCAAAAGGACATTGACGGCTTTCACCTTGGACAGGATTGTGTGATTTACACGCACGTGGTAGACAGTACATTCTTATGTTGTCAGTTTCTAGCGATTAGCAGCTGTAAAAGTACTACGATATAATTGCCTAACAGTCTATTTATATTTGTTTGTATTATGAAAGATGTCTGGTGATTGAACCGCCTTGTAGATATAATGGATTGTGCGGTCAGCTCTAACTTGGGTGCACTTATGCAGGTAATAATGTAACCTACGAACATTTACGGTTGGGAACTTAACTTTCTTAAAATATATAAAAAAGTACAAAATAGCAAAAATAAACGTCACAGTCAGAAAATCATAAAACTTATAATATTTTACGATTAAAGTTCTATATGAAAAATTGCTGACTACATTAAATCTAGAGGACCTTGAATAGTAAAACTTCATGAAAAGGTTTTATTCTGCAGTATTCGTTCTCATCTTAAAATGATAATAATAGACTTTCAAAGGGAGTTAGAAAATATATTGAAATTTTAGCGCAAGATTATTCATGATTATTCATGAGTTCTTGCTCCCTGTTACCGTACTGATCCTCGTAGAAAACAAAATAATGTCCTCAGTGAATGGCAGAAGTAAATCATATACAATGTGCTCCCAAAATACTGGTGGGGTTTAAATGATTTATCTTCGGAACAAAGCTTTGTAGAAAGATAAAGTTTACGTCAAATTGACGAGAAAGTCTCCAAGTTTCTTATCTGAGCAGCAGACTTGAGATGTGTGCTCCCTTAGTTTCACTGCAAACGTCAAGACGATATTCAGTCTCTTCTCATACAGGACTGAGAACATCCGGAGTGATATACGGAACAGCTTCAGTTATTCTTTCTTTTAAATGGTTCAGATTTTAGACATGAATCGAAAGTATTTGTGTTTTTACAAAACCCCGAAAATAGAAATCCGTGGAGGTAAGTTTTGGAGACCTTAGGGGCCAGGTAATCCACCCTTCTCGTCCGACACATCGCTGAGGAAATGCTTCGTCGAGAAATTCCCGCACGATTGTAGCAAAATGTGGTGGAGCTGCGTCGAACTGAAAAATGGAATTGTCCGTAATTTTCCAGCTCTAGTCTCGGTGTCTGTTGGAGACTGTACATAATATTTCGTACACATAAACTTGGAAAGTTTATCTTTCATTCAATGTATGACTCGTGTCTGCAACATACTTTGTTGCATAGCTATAGTCATTTGAAACCTCGCCATTATTTTGGGGACACACTGTATATAGATTGGAAAGCAGAGGTTTATAACGACATTCAGCATTAAAAGATTCCTACAACCCTGAAGGAACAGAAATTCGCTTCCACTTTTATTACTGAATACAGTATGACGTTATTTAAATGCCTAAAATGAAAGCGAAGTCTCTTATACTATGTGTGTGTTTTTTCATACAAGCAGAAACTGTTCGTTAACGCATTGGATCTATAAAAATTGTAAAAGTCAAGTATTATTAATATAGATGATTATAATTAATAAATATTCTACAAGGTGCGGCCATTAATTTCCAGGACTGATCTAATAACTCCAGAAAATATTACATGAAATACATACCCATTTAATATGTGTCGAAGTAACTCCCACCTGCCATAATGCACTTCTGTGCTCGGCTATATAACTTTCGGAAACAACGTTTCAATTCCTCTTTCGGAATGCTCTTTAATGTGGATGCCACCGTTTTCTTGATGGCTTCGACACATCCTCAAATCTTGTTCCCTTCAGCAAATTGCCCAGCATGAGGTCTTGGAGATGCAGCATCCTCCATCTTCTCCGAACTTAGCACCGGCAGACTTTTTATTGTTTCCAAAACTAAAAGATTTGCTGAAGGGTAAAGATTTGAGGATGCCGAAGCCATCGAGAAAACGGTGAAGTCCACATTAAAGAGCATTCCGAAAGAGGATTTTAAAAGTTGTTTCCTAAACTTGTACAGCCGTGCACAGAAGTGCATAACGGCAGGTGGGAGTTACTTCGAAACATATTAAATGGGTGTGTATTTCATGTAATATTCTCTGGAGTTATTAGATCAGTCCTGGAAATTAATGGCCACACCTTGTATTAAAAATAATTTAATTCCCGTTAAATACCCTTTATTTAAATAATTATTTTAATAAATATTCTCTAGCATTTACGACAGGGGGTCGGGGGTGAGATCAGTGAAATAAAAAATATTTCACTGAGTCAATTTTAGTGTAAAACGTACTTGCACAAACGGGGTGATTTAGTACGTAAAATATTGATCTGGAGGAAAGAATGTACGATTTCCATTTCATGCAGACGGTCAGTGTTGTGCCGCCCGACCGTGTAAAACGGAAGACGAACGGTTCGGATAATAGCCCAATAGTGGTCAAGAAACAAAAAAAAATAAAGGTCTTAAAAAATTAACTAAAAGGGAAGATTTGAACAGTTTCATATTTTGTGTCTTTAGCTTCAAAAAACAAACGGGTATTATGCGAGGTTGGTTGCTTTAACCCTTTCAAGGGCAACAAACTCCACTGCTTGCACGATGTAGATTTTTCCCCCGATTTTTTAACCTAAATAATCATGAACAATTTTTTAATTAAAGGTTGCAAAATGTTTTTACTTCTTTAAACTGATAACAGATGTCAGTATTAGCCACTTTTATGCTCATTTAACTGGAATAGATTGAATGCAAGGGAAAAAAAGACTAGACTTGGGCATTTGCACTGTGCAAACGGCGCCCCTCAAAGGATTAAATAACAATTTCTCACGCAGGTGCCGTCATTTAGGTGGTAGAACATTGGACGATAATGGGAGACTAGGACTTGGAATACAGGCTCAGACAAAATGGTGTTAAAACTTTCATATTACGGATACAAAATATTTTGTTTTAATCTGCGATTGAAATCAGATATTTTTTAATTTATTCTTATGTCAATGAAAATATTATGCCTTGATTTAATTTCGCTGTTCAAAGATAAAAAAAAATGCATTACGAGGCAAAGAAAGACCCAATCAAACGTACGAAATGGAATCGAATCGATTCCTTAAATGTTCTGGAGAATGTACTCAAAATCATCGAGTTTTCCCGATTCTGCAATAATAGCAATAAAATCGGTATAGCTTTTTCACTTATCCAAATTTATTTGACTCCAAGTTTTATCCAAATTTATTTGATTTATTTATTTGATAAAACGTAGATATTGAGGATGATAAATTAAATCCCGTATCCTAGAAGTTTGGGAAAATTTTAGGTTCTATATTTCTTTTAGTGAAGATATTTCTGTTATTAATGCAAGAATCGTACTTATTCTCCAAAAAATAGTGTTTGAAGGGTGTAGTCGAAATGGTTAATATATAGTCTACTGATAAAAGTAATCGGAAAATCTGAAAAACGTATCAATTACATAATAAATCTTAAAATAACGAAATTGGGATTAACATCTTTGACCTTTTGAATTCATGAACTCAAGCATTTAAGCTCTTATTACATTTTCACGAACATATTACTTTATACATTTTAGAACCTATACTACATTTCAAGAATTTACTATCTTTATAGAATTGATTCTTAGCCGGTGGTCCGGGAGAACTTCAAAAGGGGTCCGCAAAGTCAGCCGTGATTATATATACAGTGGACGCTCGTTAATTCGAACTCGGTTAATTCGAACTTTCGGTTAATTCGAACTAATCCAAAGGCACAAAAAAACTTGTATTGGAATTAATGTTAAAAATATCTCATTAATTCGAACTAAATTTTTATCACTTCGGTTAATTCGAACTAAAAATTTGACAAAAAAATTCTTTTTCCTCGTTTAATAGAGAAAATACACACTGTATTTATTATTTTGTGTGTCAAAATTTCTTTTCTGTGTAAAGAGGCCCATGCCTGAATTCCTAGACTATTGCATGTCCGCTAAACATCAGTAGCTATTGTCCTTATTAGTGCTAAACGGAAAAAGCAATTTTCCTTTATTCGGATCGATTTTCTTAGAATTTCAGAAAAACTAGTCTTTACTATAAATTCTAGGGAGCTGCGTCAGTTATAACTGCAGTGCAGACAAGTTAATGTGGTCTAGTTTTTCTTCCTCATTGTGTGGTGTGAACGTGTAAATATTCAGGATGTCAACACGTGGAAAGTACAAAACCCTAATTTTAAAGACAAAGGCAGAAATTTTAAAGAAAGTAGAGAATGGCGAATGTAAAACAAAGTTAGAAGCTGACTATGGAATTAAAAAAAAATACCTTGTCAACTAATTTGAAAAACAAGGAGTCAATTTTAGATTAATGGGAAAAATCAAAATTTATTAGAGGAAGGAAACGCATGGGAAATGCGTCCCAAGAGGTTCTAGAAAAAACTCTACTGCTATGGTTCCAGGATGTTAGATCTCGAAATTTTCCGATAAATGGACCCCTAGTGCTGACGAAGGCTGATGAATAGGCAATTCGAATGGGTATTTAAGATTTTAAATGCAGTGATGGATGGCTTTCTCGATTTATGTCAAGACACAATATTTCTTATCTCTGTATGTGGCCAAAGCTCTGATATAATCGAAGACGTATGCACTGATTTCGGTAGGAAACTGCCAGGGATTTTCTCTACTTATCTGCCGAAAGATATTTCTAATGCGGCCATAATGGTCAAAGCCATAATGGACTCTATTAAAACTCTGAAAACATTTATTTAGATGGAAACTTCCTCTGAAAATGAATTGAAATTTTTACTTCAAATCGAAAAGCTGGCTGAACAATGTAGGCATCATAAACAGAACCAAACATCCATATTACAGTTTTTCCCCAAAGTGTAATTCATATTTTTAGTAAAAGTTTACCTTATACTGCATATCTTCTGCTTAATTTTATGATTAATGTAAGTTTATATTGCTTTTTAATATGTTTAACTTTAGATAACAGAGTATAATATATTTTCTGGGGTTATACATACTAGGAGAGTGTCTTCTTCAGTGATACACATTTAAAGTTATATATATTCTCTTAACATCGGATAATTCGAACTTTTTTCTGAGAACCTTCGAGTTCGAATTAACGAGCGTCTACTGTATATATATATATATATATATATATATACAAAACGATTTTACCATTTCAAAATGACCGCAAATTTAATAATTTATAAAATTGGTGATTTTTTTTTTTTGCCCAGATTCTAAAAATTTCTGATTTTCTTCCGTTTCCTGACGTTCCTAGTACGAAAAAAATCCCGTTTCTACTTAAAAATCCCTAATTTCTGTGACCTGGAGTAGCTGCATCACACTCATTTTACAGCTAGTAAAGCAAATGCAACCTCAAAAATCTCATTAAGTTTTCTAGGCTTTTATGTTTTCTGTTAAGTTTATTTTTACGTTAAACATGTTATTGTTATAAAATTTATTCGTAACTCTTTATGAAAGTTTTTCGCCACTAATAGCTTGCTTATTCTGTAAATTAAACATATTTTTACTTCTAAAAGGGTTGATTGGGAGAGGGTCCCCGACGAATTATTTTGGACAAGTGGTCCTTAATAAAAGAAAAGGTTATGGATTATGGGTTTATAGGACAGAGTCCGAGACAAAATTTTGGTCAAAATCAGTTATTGTTGACAAATCTTAGTTTCTGCCCACACTGAAATAAGGATTTTTTTCATGATAGTGAAACTAGCTTTTGTTAGATGGTAAGTTGGGAGAGCTATGAGATAGCTTATAGAATACGTTGTGGGCTTTAATGCTAGACTGGAGATGAAGCGAACCGGATATGCCATCTAAATATGTTACTGAACTATTACTAACACCTGTGGTACCAACAATATCTACCGTGCGTCACACCTCGTGATTAGCGATTGCCTGTTACTAAATTTCGATTTACCAATTTGTTAGATTCGTTCTAGCAGTATGCAAAATTGAACTTGGCCTATAATGCACATGTATGGATTTTACTATAAAACAACCAAACCAGACCGCAGTATACTGAAATGTTCTTCACAAAGGGTTTGCTTTCTCAGCTAGACAGCTTAATTGTATTTTCGTAGCTGCGGTTGGAGTTCACTCTTTGATTGTGTTTATTGTTTGTTTTTTATGTTTCAATAGAATGTTCGGTTTGGCGTGTTAAAAGTGTCAGCGTTAATGAAATGCAATTCGACACCTCGCCGCTGTACTAGTCAAACCCCGTCGTCATATATGTGACCCGAACCAACTATCCGTTACCAAACACCCATTCCGACCACGTGATTTCTTAAACCGAAAAGCTACAGATAATCCCTATCGGGGAAAGTTTTTAATCTTTTGATTAAAAGACAATCGTATTCACTTTCAAAGAGCCTGATTGTCTAGGGTACGAAAACAGGACCGATTTGGCGAGGTTTTGGCGAGGTTTCGCTCCCAAAACCGAAATTGGCGTGGAAAGCATAACCCCAATCAGCTGGCCGTGGGTTGCTCTTATCTCGAGGCGGGATTTTTTTTTTTTTTTTGGGGGGGGGGGGGCAATGCCAGTTGTTAATAATATATTCAGAGGGTGGGCGTGTCTATTCCAATTCTTTCCTGTAAGGTCTTACCCAGCATCTTAATAAATAATTATATTCATGCATTTCGTGCGTTTCAAAGAATGTACGGTACTTGTGTATTATCCCGTCGACCGTTTTCGCTAAACAAAAGTTGTCGCCAAACGATATGATTGATTGCAAGAATGGATAATCATGACGTCACAACACGTAGCGATGTCGACCAAGGAGCTAGTCTAATCGGGAATCTCTCATGACGTCACATGCACATTATTTCTCACCTAGAACACCATATTTTTGCTTAAAAATAAGAGATTTATTTTATCGTCTGCCTTGGTTTTGAATTCATATTTTGTTGCTGCTATCGTGGCAGCATATAAAATATCTCCGTGGATACAATCGATTAACAGATTATAAGTTCCAAATTCTATTTCCCTATTTTTTCCCTCGCATTAAAAAAATGATTAAAATTTGGGATCTGCCTTCTACGGAACAGCATGCAGTGGAATATTTTCAAATTCATTTACAGTTGGTCTAAAGAATTAATATCCATTGAATGGGGAAAAGTACAGTTGGATTTGGCCAAGAAGACAGTGATTAATTGGAACAACTACCTCAGAGAAGTTTACACAAATAGCCTTCTACTTAGAGCTTCAAGAAAAATTGAAGGGACAAACAAAATCGTAGAAATCCACGAGAGCCTTTTTACGAAGCGCAAAAACCAAGCGGGTAGAGTACTTCCAGAGCAATGGATGTTTGGTGGACTGTGCAGAAAGACCAGCGAGTGCTTCATTGTAAGAGTTCGAATGAAGCACTCGCAATAAAAGCAAATATCGAAGATGGAACTACAATTTTTTCAGATTCTTGGAAGGCATTGGAGAAGTCCCATATAGTGTGCCGGAAATTTGGCGATTTTTTTGGGCGATAAATATTTCAATATGGCGTATTCTCATTCGTTTCTGTTGGGATGTTTTTCACGTGGTATATCTAAAGACCAATCAATTTAATTTTAATCACGGGGTAATTTAGAATGTTATAAATTCTATAGTATTATTGTTGAACGGAGATTTCGACGGCGTATGGAGGGATTGCAAGTAAGTCTCTTTGCTTCTGCCAATTTATGATTTTTTTTTCTCTATGCATCCCTATTTAATTTTTCCATTTTCAAAAGTGATTTTAAAAGTTTATCACACTAATGTGATTATTTAAAAATAGAGAAATGGTGTTTGTGGATATTTTCATTATAACCCATTTTGGTACTTTTCCGTTAGCTGGGTACCAGCAAAAAACCGCCAAGCTTAAAAGTTGGGGCAGTTACGCCAACTTTTAAGAAATGCCTAATGTTGACGCGAAAAGAATATTTGATCATGGAGGACTTTTATTTTTATTACATTTAATTCACACTAATAAATTGAGGAACAGATGTAGTATACGCAACGGGCCATCACCAATTTGGCGCTAAAATCCCGTTCGGAGACCTGTTAGGCTTAAACTGCGAAATGTAAACAATAAATTGGAAAATAAATTTACTGCTGGCTTTATGAAACTCGTAGGTGCACACGGGATCTTCGCTTCACTCAGATACCCTTGCTTCACTGCGCTACGTTCCGTTACGTATCCGTCCAAAAACATTACAGAAAATCCCCAGCCGCTGGCTTCGCTACATACCGCTGGCTCTTGTACAGTAAAAAAAGCTTCCGCTGGCTGTAGCGGTCAGTAAAACGAAGCGTATCGCAAAAAAAAATTTTAAAAATACCATCCGATCTTAAAATCCTCCCTGCCAGAATATAAAAACCTCCAAACAACCATCAGATTTGGCGAAAAGTCGCCCCTTGGAGTTTGTTGCGTATACAACATCTGTACCTAAATGGGAACATATATAAAAATAATAATAATGAAATAAATAAAAAAAGATCAATTTACTCAGCAGGCATTAATTGTAAATTTCGTTTTCAATTGCTGAAAATAAATTTGTCTTACCATGCAAACGTCACCACATAAATTCAATTAAATAAGATTCTAAAATAAATTCGCCTGAACATTTAGGCTTAATGATAACTGGGCCAACTTTTAGGCTTGGCGGTTTTTGTCTGGTACCCAGCTAACGGAAAAGTACTGAAATGGTATGTATCGCGCATTTCTTCCAAAATCCCTTCAGATCATGTAAAGAATCGCCCACTTATTTGGCCCTTTTTACGAGATTCATAAGCGCGCCAATTGTGGTCTCCAAGCCGATTTCGAATAGTTTTTTTACAATTAAGGTAAGTGAAACAATAGTTTACTATAGTTTCTTCCAATGGTTTTTTACATTAATGTAAGTGAAAGTATTTAAATTTTTCAGTGTTTTGTAACAATTTTAAGTTTTAAAAATTACTGTTTTTTTGAACGATTTTCAGTTTAAAAAAATTTTTAAGTTTAAAAAACATTTTTAAACTGCTTTTTTGTATTTATTTTAGTTTTTTCGCTATCTTAGATGTCGCGCTCTTGCGTAGTGTCTTCTAGAGCAGTGCTCCGCAACCGCTGTGCCGTGGCACACTGGTGTGCCGCGAAGGGATCTTGACTGTGCCGCGGTGATTTTATCGATTATGATAATAAAAAAATTAACCACCGCATTAAATAGAAATTTTTCTATGTAAAATATTCCTCTAACTTTTTGTTAATATGTAATTTTTCTGGTATGTAGTTTTTATGTAATTTTTAATACACAAAACAAAAACACTTTGTTAGCCATACATTGTATGTATGCTCGAGCGTCCTATTTCTGGATTTCAGTTAAGAAAGAATATCCACAAATTTCTGACGAGGCTATTGCAATTTTGCTCCCATTTTCGACGACATATTTATGCGAGCAAAGTTTTGCGACACTGGTTCTAATTGAAAATGACAAACGATCCTATATAAAGGACCTTGTCCATGAGCTGTAGCTTTTTCTATTATAGAGCCAAATATAAAGCGCACATTTATCAAAACAATCTCAAATATGTCATTAATAAATTAGTTATGTTTAAATTAACTTTGATATATTAGGCTTAAGTAAAGACCAAGAAACAAATTTTAATATAAAAATTTAAAGAGAAATTTTTTTTACTTGTAAACTATAATTTTATATTTTTGTTCTTGTGTTGGTGTACAGTTGAAAATGATTTATATAAAACTTAAATGATTATAATTATCTTGATACATAGAGCTATTTTGTTGTGTTTTTGTATCTAATATACGTATTTGTATCTAATATACGTAAAACATATACGTATTTACTGTAATTTATATATTTGAAAGCATTTTCTTGTGGTGTGCCGCTGAACTATCGAAAAAAAAAACATTGTTGTGCCGTGGAAGATAAAAGGTTGCGGAGCTCTGTTCTAGAGATGTTGCAACTCCGGGAGACAAGACGCGAGAGCGCGCCAAGTTGGCGATTTTGAAAATCGCGCCAAACAGAGGGCGATTCTTCACTTTCTCCATCCCTTCTTTAATTGTTTCTTCAAAACGTCGCCTTCTGGTAAGTTTTAAAATTTAATTTGTTTTGTTTTTACGCATCCGAATACCTTTAGAATGTTGATTTTGAACAACATTCCGAAAGTGTTTTCATTCCTTTTTCTTAAAGATTGTAAATTTCTGTTTCTAAATCTGCTTTTATTTTTTCTGTACGATCATAAAAATGAAATGAGAGCGATTTAAATATCAGCAGCAGCTACAAATTTCAATGCAGATTGAAAACTTTAATTGTGTTTTGCGAAGAATTCATTTTTAACTAAAAATTTAAACTACTATTGTGATAACTCAAAATCTAAACATATATGTCTGAAATTTTTCACGTATGTTTTTCAAAATGTTAAGAATGTAATGCTCTACAGATTTGGTTCTAGATATTTTATTTGTTGATTTATAGCTGTATTTAAAGAAAATCGCATGAGAAATTACTAAAATTTTACATGTAATTGCATATAATGATCTGTATTTTTTTTTCCTTTAACGATATTCATCAGCATTTAGTTCATTACACTCAGAAGATATATACGCACAAATGACAATAAGAAATTGTTACATGCATAATTTTTTAGAGAGCCGTTTTTGTAAAAATTTGCTAAATTTCGGCCTAAACTCACCAATTTTGTAAAAAGTTGCTGAGTTTTCCGTGCTTGGCGGAACTCAGAAACCGCGCCAAGCGGCACAGGATACGGAACTCTTCGCGAAGGCATATAAAACTGATGAGTTAAGAACTGCAGGATTTGAACATTTCAAAGTTAATCCTCGCTATAACCTAGTTGGTCCCAGCACAGGTGCGCATACGCAAAACGTTGAAAGACTGCGGGGTTCGGCCAAATGGCGAAATAAAAGGAACCACGCGACAACACTTACATTCGTATTTAGGCGAATTTATGGGGCGTTGGTTTAACAAAGGTGATTCATTTGTTTGTATTTTGAATGCCGTTAAGGATTTTTGGCAGCCGAAATGATTAGCGGAAGCTTGTCGAGATCTGCGCTGGACTGAATGTATTATCCTAAACTGTATTAAATTAATGGTTGTAGTACTTAACCGATCCCGATTTAGTACTTCAGCCAAATTCTATTTATTATTATTTACTACTAGCTGGTACCCGTCAAAACATGACGGCAAGATAGTAAATAAATACACAAAGTATACTCCACACATCACTGCCAAATGTTGAAAATCATAATAATGCGCAGAAACAAATTAATGCATCGTGCTTAGTGAGTATCTGAAGCCATATTTAAAAAATGTCACTGAGCATGCGCAGAAAGCAATTTTTTTTTAAAATTGTAAATTATCGCTAATTAAAAAGCGCGAAATAAACAATTTCCATCAGGTCCAGTCTTATATTTGACAAACAATTATCATAAAATAAAAGAGAGAGATCTAGAGAAACTCCTCGGAATTAGCGTGTTTTTCATTAAAACATGTCACTGAGCATGAGCAGAAACAGTGAGTTTCTAAAGCCAGATTGAAACGTGCCACTGAGCATGCGCAGAAAGGAATTTTTAATTGCAAATTATCACTAAATAATAGAAATTGCGGTTACACAAACCAAATTTGACAAATCTACAGATTGCAATCTTTCGTTTAAGACCAAAATGAAGTAAATTGAAGCAGTAGTTTTCTCTCACGGGCTGCCCAAAAAGTCGGCTTAGCAACTTAAATATAGAGATATATTATATTCTTCTTACTATATATTATATTATTATTTACTACATATTATATTCTTCAGCCAAATTCCATTTATTTTGAAATAAAAATACTTAACGCTCACGAGATTATGAGCATTTTGATTTCTTCCAATCATGGTCGGGAGCCGTGGCAGCTTCTTCAATGAGAATCTTGCATAGAGCATGAAAGTGAAGATGACTGGCAGGGACATTATGGAGCTGAGCTACAAAATGGAACTACATTTGATGTAAATGTAGCTCTTTACTGTTAAGCACTATTTAACATTTATTGGTTCTCATTCATATAGTTTGGCGAAAACGGTCGACGGGATAATATACAAGTACCAAATATACATATATTTTCTGGTTTCTGAGCTATTCAGCAGTTGGGCGGGTCTATTTCAATTCTTTCATGTAAGGTCTCGCCCAGCATCTTAATTCCCTGCCCGAACTCGGGAGGTTACCACATTAACATATAATCGTCCCTTTTGGCGTCCGGTCCGGTTAAAATACCTCAGCCGAATGATTTTTAATGCAGGCTATGGCCACGTCTTACAGAATCTTTCGAATGATTGAACGAGTCTTACCTGCCCTCCCCCGGCTGTTCGAGTCGCTGTCGCATCTGTAGTGTCCCAGTGAGTGCAGCTTCTCTGTGAAACCATGCAATTTCTCTGCCAGAAGGCTCTGATGTTTTTCCTCTTTCGGAGGATGGTCCTTGCCGAGCTCCGGAAGTGACCCACCGCCCCCAGTTGTCGTGTGAGATGTGATAGGAGCGCATGCCGTCGTCGAAGTAACCGCTGCCATCTAATGGGAGAGGGAAAAAAAAGGGAAAATGAAATTTTGTAATAAAGCAAGCTACACAATTTTTTTTTTACATTTGTAATTTTTGCTTTTATTTATTTGAAACCTACTGTCAGTCTGTAGGTATTCAATTTATACAGAGTTTGTTCGCACATTTTTTAGACTATTTTGGTAAGCGGTAATAAAAAATCGTTTGCTGCAAAAGAAATAATTGCAATTGTACTATGTTTTTAAAAGTCAAAATTATCGTCTGCGGCTTGAAAGTTTTGTTTTTATTCAAAATGGCGTTTTTAACAAAGCAGTGGTTCTACATTTATGCTCTTTCCGAAGAGAAATATGCATACTCCGTTATCCAAAAACGATGTGAGAGTCATGGTTTTGTGATATCTAAAGCGTCGATAGGTAATATCGTCAACAAGAAAGGAAGAAAAACGTCAAATTCGAGCCTCGAGTGGGACAAAAATTCCAAACAAGTATCCAAGGAAAAAACGGACATCTTCCACTATTGCAAAGGTACATTGTTTAATGTTAAAAGAAAATCCCCCTAGTCAAAGGACAGTTGCAAAATCATTAAAATGCTCGGTGTCCACTGCAAACAAAATGATAACCGTTGATTTAAATCTTAAGAAAGCGAAAAAACGCAATGTGCATCGTCTTCTTCCAAATCATATCGCTGAACGCAAGACACGCTGCAGAATTCTATATGAGAAACACTTTATGGGCAATCACATATAACACAAGTCATCCGTAGTAATAAGTTAAGATAGCTTGGCCATGTTTGGAGAAGCTCGAAAGATAATCCCACTAAGATCTTGACATTTAAAAAACTTGAGGGATCCCGAGCAAAAGGTAGGCCACCGACTAGATGGTTAAATGACGTAAAAATTGGAAGGGAGTCGTCGCAGATAGAAGACGCTGGAGGGAGCGTGTGGTTGTGGCAACCAGAGCCTGTAGGGGGCTGCTGTGCTTGTGAAGATGATTTCAACAAAAACGTACCTCATATCACAAAAATCAATTAAATTTACAGTAAGATTTTAATTTAAATTTCATACTATTAAATTTTTTAAAATTATTTAAAAATGCAACTGTAGCAATTATAGATTAAAATTGTTTCTGTTCTTTTTCCAGCGGTAATATAAACGAGTTCCTGCAAAAAAACTTATGAAAATACTTCAATTCCAGATGCTTTCACATAGGGTTTATACAAAAACCGACTTTTTGAAAAACCTGTTTTCGAATTCCAGATTTCCAAAAAAACCGGTTTTAGCCGGTTTTCGAATTTTTGTCAAAAAAAAAATAGGGAGAATATTTTATTTAATTTATATAAAATAGCAAAAAACGAAATCAATATCAAAGTCAAAATATAAAAAAGATTAAGGATTACACATTACTTACACAAAATAATGAAAACTCAAACAAAAATTTAAAATTTCAAATAATATTTATATTTATTTCACTAATTTTAATTTCTCCTAAGAAAATGGGATTTTAAAAAACATAAAATATCCACTGAACGGTGGCTAAGTCTTGTTCTTATTTTGGACACAATATTGCCTGAAATTGAAAATACTCGTTCACTAGCTACTGAGCTTGGTTTTATAGTTTTCAGGGCATCAAATAACAAATCTAGGTTTTTGGTTCTTTTATTCGTTGCCACAAATAATGAAAATTCAGCTTTCAGTGTCTTTGGATTTCTAAGTTTTTCTTCGGGATCTTCAAGAATCTTATGAATTTATTTTTCCATGGCTTCCTTTAAAAAAGCATTATTCTGATGAGTAGTTTCTTCGATTTGCTCTTCATCAGAATCGGTTTCCAGAAAAGAATTTGGAAATATTCTAGACAATATCTTTGCAGATAACTATAACAACTTTATATTTTTGTTTCCAGTTTTCACTTTACAAGATTAAGCGAACCTGTCGTGACTCGTGACAGATTGCACTTATGTACTAACAGAAAATAAGTCGGTTAGGCACTTCTTTTCCACGTGCGCAGTGCACAATACACAAGCACTGGCCAACGCAACTCTCAACGTTGAAAAACTGTGTCTGCTGCCCGTTGCATAGAATGAATAGCAAATCAAATAAGTTAAAAATTAATCTTTACAAAATAATTTGAATTATTTTAAACCGGTTTTCTTAATTTAAAAACCGGTTTTCAAATGTGACAAATTTATTTAAAAAACCGGTTTTTTAAAACTGGGTTTGAAAAACCGTCAAACCCTACTTTCACAAAATTTATTGTTCTTAATTGATCAAGCGTAAGACGTGATTAGGAAATTTTCTCTTTTCAATATGCTTATATTAAAGCATAATTATTCAAAACGTAAGTTAACGGGATTGTGTACTTAAAGAGTTAATAAGTTAAGTTGACAGTCACTAAATTTAGTTACTGTCTATAACAGAGTTACCCTAAACAGCAACAGCAAACTTGTTTTAATGCTCCTTAATTTCTTTTCTTAATACGTTTAAAGAAATATATTTGCATATTACGAAGTAAGCTTTTGTTTGCGTTATATATTTATCACCATGTCATAGAAAACTTTTCGACTGAGAGCTGTCAGATGGAAGACCAAAATAATGTTATCCTTCGAGTATTTCTTGCGCATTGAATGTATTTTAATTTCGAGCAAATATAAATGTATAGATAAGCTTATATTATCATGCCATGAGATAATGTATTTTTACCAACCTTGGGGACATTTCATAGACCATATTTTTGTATTAAGTATTTTCCGAAAAATCCAGACATTTTCCATAACTTTTCTAAACAATAACCACCAACGATCGAACAATAACCATCAACGTAATCGAATCAACAAGTGGCCAAATGATATGAGGTAAAAATGATACGTATATTCGTAAATAAAAGTTTCCTTATATGTGTGGCATGGAACTCAACTTTTGTAATTATTTTGGTTATTAGAATGTTTTCACTGAAAGGTGTCACCGAATTCCCCCTAAGCGATTGTATTTCTAAATATCTACATTTTTCCAACACTGCTTAAGACCCCAGTTGGGCATCCCGGCAATCTAGTAGATGCTGTGTATTTAACTCATTTTCCCCACTGTCCACTGATCTTAGGTCCATCTACGTGGGAGCGTATCTAGGTGGGAAGAAATTGCACGACTTCATAAATATTACTGCTGTTAATTTTAAGACTTTTAAATTTCTGTTCGGTCACCAGCAGTTTTTACCACCATTGGAAATGAAAATATAAAAATAAAATAAAATAAGCATGCAATACAGCCGAACCCCGTTATAGCGAACCCGGTATATAACGAATTGACGGATATAACGAACGAAAATTTTGGTCCCGCTGTTTTCCTATTGTACATAATTTAACTAGTATTGTGTCAGTTTAATGTTATCGATTTTAGTCGATTTAATTCATTAATGATCATTTTTAATAGATTTTATCATTTTTTAATACATCATCATTGAATACACATTACAACTAATGTGTTATACATTTTGGGAACTCTAGCATTTTTCTTAACGGTTCGGATATAGCGAACCACCGGATAAAGCGAACAAAACCTTTGGTCCCTGGAAGTTCGTTATAACGGGGTTCGACTGTATTGAATTTCTATATTCTGCACGGATGATGGCACACTTAAGAAGCTGAAGGAAGCACAGAAGGGAAATTTAAGCAATGTTTACTACAAGTTAATATCAGCTACCGTAAGAGAAAATTGTTTAAAAGATTTTATAAGTTAGATATCCCCAAGTCTGAAAATGAGTAATATTTTACAGATCTCTGATTTACTGTAGGGAATAATTAATTTAAAAAAGTCCATCATGAGCTTACTTAGGGATAGTGTTGTAAGGTATACACAACATTCGATTCACAAGAATCGAACTTTTGAGTGAAGGAATTAAAGAAGCTGCTTGAGATATGCTAATTTCGGCATACGCGCTTGGTATAAATACCATGCAGCTTGATTAATACAGAGGTTGAAAGAAAGGTTGTTAAGGTTGATAGATAAACGAGTTAAGGGAGCTGGTGTTATCCTGCGCTAGTGCTTAGGGGGCCCAAAGTTTACGTGGCAGTACTGCTGGTTGACTCTCTGCTGGTTTGTGAGTATTAGAAATGTGTATTTCTATTGAATGTTAATATATATATTCCGTACAAGTAGTACGTATGCTTATTGCTGTAAAAGAAAATTCTATATGTGCAACGAAATCAATAAACATTGTTTCATGTATAAACTGAGTTTGTATGAAATTCATTTAGAGTGCCACTTCAAATTATATACACCCAAGTCTGGGTAGAATTGAGCTAATTACTCTAGAGTGTTTAAATTTTGTCAGATGGTTAACTGTTTTTTCATCTTTTATCAAAGCAAATTCCCTGAAAAAATTAATCTTAACAAAAGATTTTTCTTAAATTCTGCAAATCTTTCGCTTTCTTCAGTTTTTTTTCCGCCATTAAATTGGAGAAACTTTCTTATATTTCCCTCAGAGACGAGATGAAAAGGAAACTAGGACAATCACGTGCGCTTAACTGCTGAAAGACGAAACCACAGAAAACTAGGTTTTTTTCTCATTTTCTTTTTTTTAACTGCAGGACAATGTGGCGCTTTTTGTAGATCCGTTATACAGAAATAACCCGTCGTCGGAAGAATTAAGTTTTGATTTTGTTTTCTAGGTAAAGATTCTCCCCGAAATCTTGTCATAAAGTCTGGAAGATTATAGTTTCCAACAGTTAAAAAAGACGAGAGTCACGATCGCGGAGGAAGTTTATTATCAGAAAACAGCGTCAAAGTAAACTTTCGGTTTCTCTCTCTATCTCTCTCTCTGTTGTAGAACATGTCTTACATATCATCTGTGTTTTAGGGAATGTATCCATGAAATTCTAAAATGATTTCGATGCAACTTTTAAGAACATCCCCCAATTAATAGCAGCTTAAGAAGATTCAGTACTACTGTGAGAGTTAAATACAGAGGCTGTTCAAACATTTTTTAGACGATGTATATTGTATTAACAAAACTAAATTACATAAAATTCTTGTGTTTTAAATGTTCTATTTGACATCCCTTATTCTGAACTATCTTTCGACACCGCAATTTCCAGGATAATAATGCCTTTTGAAGTGTCAGAAGAGGTATTCTATCCCATTCCTCCTGAACAGCTTCCCAGAGTCCTGTAAGGGTTTTGGGACGACGTTTGGATAATGCAGATTTTAAAAGTCCGAAAGCACAAAAATCCATAGGTGATACATCGGGAGATTTAGTAGGGATATCAGTGAAGGGTATGGCCTTGATACTAGTTTTTTGTTTCATTTCTTTTAGGAAATTTAGAGTGGATTTTGATGTGTGACTGCTAGCTTTGTCCTGATGGAGTCTCACAGATTGATGGCACTGTGGGTAAAGCGATGGTATTTCATTCAGAAAAAGTGGCGATAAAATATTTTCCTGATAGTATTTGGAGTTAATCTTGACATTTTTTCCACTCTCTATATTTTTAACTTGCCATTATAAGAAAAACCAGCAACAATCATGAATCCCTTAGAAAAACTTTCTTTCGATTCTTTGAACCATGTACTTAAATTTTTCCCCCCTTTTATGATAATAAATGGCTCTTTCTTTTGTTGCAATCATTTAAATACACCCATGATTCATCTATTGTGACAATTTTTTTCCATTTTTCTTTGAATAAGTGTTTCTCATACAGAATTCTGCAGCGTGTCCTGCGTTCAGCGATATGATTTGGAAGAAGACGATGCACATTGCGTTTTTTTGCTTTTTTAAGATTTAAATCAACGTTTATCATTTTGTTTACAGTGGACACCGAGCATTTTAATGATTTTGCAACTGCCCTTTGACTAAGGGGATTTACTTTTAACATTAAACAACGTACCTTTGCAATAGTCGAAGATGTCCGTTTCTTCCTTGGATACTTGTTTGGAATTTTTGTCCCACTTGAGGCTCCAATTTGAAGTTTTTTTCCTTTCTTGTTGACGATATTACCTATCGACGCTTTAGATATCACAAAACCATGATTCTCATATCGTTTTTGGATAACGGAGTATGCATATTTCTCTTTGGAAAGAGCATAAATGTAGCCTTCGATCCACTGCTTTATTAAAATCGCCATTTTGAATAAAAACAAAACTTTCAAGCCGCAGACGGTAATTTTGACTTTTAAAAACATAGTACAATTGCAGTTATTTCTTTTGCAGCAAACGATTTTTTATTACCGCTTACCAAAATCGTCTAAAAAATGTGCGAACAGCCTCTGTAACTTGCCATTGACTCCGAATCAATGAACCAAATTAATTCGTTTTATTTTTTACATAACCTTACTAAGCAAAATGAACATAGCAAAATACAAAAGTTTAAACAGGCGTAAGTAGCTATGGTGTCACGCTCCGAACATTCTTCACAGAACGCATAGAATAGCACCCTTTACACGTAAGCTCTTTTGCGAGTGCTTGTAGCGTGCGCGCAATCCTGTATGCTCTACGCACTCGCGAAAGAGCGTACGTGTAAAGGGCCCTAATGAAGTACTGCTAGTATTCGCCGTGAAGCAGTTTTTAAAGTCTGACTTGGGCTTCCCAAGCTGACGTCATTCGGTTGTAGTTGAAGTAAATATGCGACCACTACACTACATTGGTTCACAAAATTTTACAGATTTCTATTCGCTTAATCAATCTTATCACAATTTGTGAATAAAGTAGGGAATATGAAGGCCATAAAAATAGTTGGATGTTTTGCAATGTATGCTTATATTTCAATGCAATCATAGCATTTTTGGGTAAAATAATTAAGTGTAGGATTTTAAATTTAATCCGTTCTAAGGTATTTAACTACTCAGCTCTTTTAAGTTCAAGTTATATACAGAACGCAATTAAATTTATCGTATTTTACTTGATGATTGAGGATAAGCTCGATGCTCTTTTTTTTTTGGGGGGGGGGGGGGGTTGCTGAATTCAATGGGAGTCTTTGTAAGGCATTAGAACATTTAGGAATTTATTTATTTTGATTTTTATATTTTTCTCACGAGTCTATTACTTTCACGTGTGCAGGGAGATTTCTTCGGTGACTTTTCGGCACACACTCAGAACTTGAATCAAAGTACACCTCATACCCGTAATCTAAGCGTTAAGTATGGATGTTCTCACAAGAAGTGAATTATACAACGCTTTTACCCCTTTGTTGGGAGCATCTGCCTCTCAGGCAGCTATGGTTTCGTTATTCAACGCTGGGCCCCTCTACCCTTCGATCTTGGGTACTGTGAGTCTACACCTGCTTCAGTCAACATCTTGTCTTCAGTGTGGAAGGATGATTCGTGACGCCAGCCTTCTATGGTTCGGGTAAAAATTAGATTAATAGAGCAAAAATTAAAAATCCCAACCCGATCACTTGTTCAACTGACTAAATGCCTCTACAAAACAAACCGTAATTTAACCAGTGATAATTGGCTCTGTTCAATAGAAGCTGGTCAAGAATAAAGGAGAAATGGTTTGACGATTGTGGCTTCTATGAAATGTAATAAACCACAAATACTCTCTGAATTTATAGTTTGGAAAACCTAGGAAAGAGACATTCCATCTATATCTGCCTTCCAGGCAGATGTTCCCACCGAAGCGAAGGGTTAATTATAAGGTTGTAAAGAAAACGTTGATATTCACCATTGCCTGGTACACATACAGCTAGCTCGGATCGGATCCCTAAAAGGGTACGATAACCCCCAGATGTTGTCCCTGGGGATTTTCGGACAAAATGGTTGTAGCACCTGGCTCAATCGGACTCTGACCCGTGTGGTGCCATTAAAAACCGGAGCTCCACCCCTCAGCTCACCAACCTATATGGATCTGGTCTGGAATACTATGAAAACATACAGTGAAAACATACTCAAAGAAGAAAGAAAAGGCTACGTTGTTAATTTTGTCAAAATTAGTGAAGATTCATTCCTGTCTAAATTTTCATCTTGGTTGAAACTTTGTCGCATCACAGCATATTGTTTGAGATTTGTGAACGACTTTTTGAAAATATCCAAAACGAGAAAAGAATTTCTAACTAGTGAAGAACTAAATGATGCAATGTGTGCTGTGATAAGAACTTTACACCGTTCTGAATTTCCCGAAGAAATGGCAAGTTTGAAGGCTGGGAAAACATTGAAGTCTTCCAGTCGAATACTTTCATTAAGCCCGTTCTTGGATCAGAAAGGAATTATTCATGCTGGAGGACTCTTAATAAATTCAGAGCTTTCCGAAGATCAAAAACATCCCATACTCATCCCTCAGAAACATTTTATCGCAAAACTTATCATAAGACATTATTACGAAACTTATTTGCACGCAGCCCCTGCACTTTTGCTTTCCTTAATGAGGCAAAAATTTTGGACTATCGCAGACAGATCAGAAATCAGAAAATTTGTTCAGCAATGTGTTATTTGCTGTAGACATCGCGCTCAAGTGGCCAAGCAAATGATGGCAGACTTGCCAGCATCCAGGATTACAGCTTCACGAGCTTTCCTTCTAGTTAGTTTGGATTTTGCTGGCCCATTCATGATAAAACATAAATTTGGTAGTGGCCAAAAATCATTTAAATCTTATGTTTGCATTTTTGTTCGTTTCACAACTCGAGCTGTCGATCTGGAAGTTGTTGAAGATCTTTGCTCTAGAGCTTGTTTAGAAGCATTGAAGCGATTTATTGCAAGGAGAGGAAAGCCAAGGAAATATTTAGTGACTGTGGTACGAATTTTAAAGGTGTAAGCAAAGAAATTCGTAAATCCTTCTTATCATGTCAAAAAAGTGAGCACCTTCAAGCATTTTTGTCTTCAGAAAATATAAAGTGGAATTTTATTCCTCCAGGCGCTCCACATTTCGGCAGACTGTGGGAATCTGCAGTTAAGTCCATGAAACATCATCTTCGAAGAACAATGGGAGCAGCAATCTTAACTTATCCTGAATTCACGACCTTAATTACTCAGATTGAGGCATGTATGAATTACAGACCGTTAGCTCAGGAATCTGTTGATCCCTCAGATTTATCGGTTCTCACACCTGGTCACTTCCTCATTGGAACTGCTCTCACAGCTCTGTCAGAAGAAAACCAACTAGATCAACCAAGGTCTCTTGCTGACAGCTGGAGACTTCGTCAATTAATTTTCCAACATTTTTGGAAACGTTGGAGCAAAGAATATCTATGTCAACTACAACACAGAAATAAGTGGAGAAAATCTCACGATAGTTTATCTGTGAATGATTTAGTTTTGATCAAAGAAGACAACATCCCTCCTCTCCAATGGAAATTTGCCCGAATAACTCATGTCCACCCTGGCTCTGATGGAAAGGTTAGAGTTGTAGACATTCGCACTTCAAATAGTGAAATCAAAAGAGCCATTGTCAAGATCTGCCCATTACCAGTGAAACATTTTGAATTTTAACATTTTGATCTTTAAGCTGAACCTTGACATTAATTTTAGATTTTCAATTGATATCTAATTTCATTTATATTCCTAAATATTAACTTTGTTCAAAATTTGTTATTAATCCTTTTGTTTAGTTTTTTTTAGATTTTCAATTTTGTTTCTTTGAAGCCCCTGAGGGCTTCAAGGCGGCCGGAATGTTCCGAGCTATTTGTATGTAGATGTCGTTTTTGTAAGTATTTACATTTTTCAATATTCTTCTGTTGTTTATTCCGCTCTGTGTGGCAACACTTTGTTTTTGGCGGTTGTTGTTGCTTAGCTATGTGACAAATGGTCGCATATTTTTTATTCTGCAATAAACTCAAATTGACTTCATTCCGCTTTTAATTTTGTTTCTTTAACACACCATACGGTCGTGTTCAGTAAGGATATTCTTCACAGAATTGAAGAAAATAGATGAATTCTGGGAAATACTAAGAAAGTTACAAGTCGCATGACTAAATATCACAGTAGAGAACTGGCTTAAATATAATATTAACGGTACGCATAATTATTCAATATGTTTAATATTTCAGAGTAATCAACATTTATTAATCTGGTGGTATTAAAAAGGAAAATATTTATCAGTATAATGATTTACTTATTCCAATTTTTAAATCTTGCACTTTACATAGATCCAACAGGGCGTAGATGATCCTATTTTATAACAAAATTTAGACTGATGATTGATCATTACACAATTTCTCATTTATTTTCAACTATTACTGCAAAGTGAACACAACTTGCCACATTTCTTCTGTGCTGTTTCTATTATTAAAACAATTTGATACGTCATTTTGAAAAGCGAACAAAATAAATTTACTTCATAAAAACGAAATGCAAAGTAATAAGTTACATAAAACTGTCAGTAAAAATCGAGTGATGCACATCGACGTTTTAAAAGCCCACAAAATGTAAATTTTAGTAAATGCTCTACCTAGTAACAATATAAATATGTAACTAGTTAAGTTTCTTTACCAGCTCTAACTACACTGTAGGCCTTAGGAACTTGCATATTCTGATGACATATGCTAGAATTAACTATCAACTTGATACATGCATCGGATACTTTCGGGCGATTAGACTTCGAGCAAATACTTGAAATGTAAGCTTCTAAATCTATATTTAGTATTAGACGGATTAGTGAAGTTTTAGATAGCGTTTCAGCCAAGATAGGCTTATTAAAACTAAACTCTCGCGATGAGGTATGATAGGTATGACAGAAAAGACATTTATTACGTTGTTTATCCAGTTACTTAAACAGGCAAAAGCTTTTTAATGGTTTGTTTAATCCGGTTTCAATTAAAGTGTATTTAGTTAACAGCTTTACTACTAGAAATCCATAGTAAGGATTGGTTCTCTCTCTATATATATCTTCATTAACTTTTACATGTAATTATAATTTTCTTTGAATTAAGTTTTTCTATTAATTGCCGAAATGAAACGCATTATAATATCCGTTAATGTCTTTTTTGATAAACCCACATTAATTTCATTGTCTTTCAGAACTTTTCCACACCGACAATAGAATGTGAAGTATAATGCCGTGGAGAAGCATACAACTCAGTGTATCTATATATTTAAGTTGCTAAGCCGACTTTTTGGGCAGTCAGTGAGAGAAAACTACTGTATCAATTTACTTCATTTTGGTCTTAAATGAAAGATTGTAATCTGTAGATTTGCCAAATTTGGGTTTTTGTAACCGCATTTTCTATTAATTAGTGATAATTTACAATTTGAAATTGATTTCTGCTCATGCTCAGTGACATGTTATAATGATAAACACGTTTATTCCGAGGGGTCTCTCTAGATCTCTCTCTGCCATTTTTATTTTTATGATAATTACTAGCTGAAAACCCGCGCTTCGCTACGGAATACATTCAAATTAAATACAACGGTCAATGTATGCAATTAATGCTAAAAAAAATAAATATATATATTTATAATAAATGCGACGATCAATGTATACAATTGATGTAATATATATATATATATATATATATATATATTTATAAAAAGTCGTAAGGGATATTTATTTTTTTTGGATAATATCCAATCGTCTGCTGCATTAGAAAGAAAAAAATATTTTTTTTTGTCTATTTAGATGTTATGGACGTGACGATAAATTTATTTAAAGTACCAGAAAAAGAAATTTACGTGATCAGCATTTAATAAATTAAATTCTAAAAATTAATCTTTAAAAATTCACCAAAAATCAGAAATTCGAGCTAAAGGTTCGAAAAAGATTTCATTTTAAAG
The DNA here is from genome assembly GCA_907164885.2 of Dolomedes plantarius. Taxonomy (NCBI): domain Eukaryota; kingdom Metazoa; phylum Arthropoda; class Arachnida; order Araneae; family Dolomedidae; genus Dolomedes; species Dolomedes plantarius. Next base: position 200,382,659 of record OU015493.1, read on the forward strand.
GAAGTTTTATGATCTTTCTCGTGATATAAATTTTATAACCCTCAAATTATTATTTGAAATGCAAAATTTAAAAAAGTTACAAAAATGCTTAAAAATTTAATTTAAAAAAATCTAAGAAGAATTTTTCAAAACTCTTTCTTAGTGCACCCCTACACCATAAGAAGAATCGCCATGCAAAATTTCAGCCCTTTAGGTCCAGCGGTTTGGTCTGTGCGTTGTATGTCAGTGAGTCAGTTATGAAAGTGTTATATATACATAGATGTTTGTGAAATGTAAGATTAAACCTGGTGGAAATTGTTTATTTCGCGCTGTTTAATTAGTGGTAATTTACAATTAAAATAATTGCTTTCTGCGCAAGCTCAGTGACTTTTTAAATCTGGTTTTAGATACTCCCTAAGCACGAGGCAATTTAAATACATTGTTTCTGCGCATCATTGGGATTTTCAACATTTGGCAAAGATGTGTTGAGTATAATTTGGGGATTAGTACATTTTTTTCTATCTAGCCGTAATGCTTTGACGGGTACTAACTAGTAAGTTTTTATTTCTCGAAATCTCAAAAATTCGACCTGTGCAAGGTGTCGAATTTCTAAGACTATGATATTTTTACTTATGGTTAGAAGAAAATTACGAATAACACACTTTCGAAGAAGGAATAACAATAGCTGGAAACATTTTTGGAAGGTATGTACCTAGGTTTGCGTTTATTGTGGGATACATCGCATGCCAAAACTGGGGGAAATGTTCAAGGCACCACAAATCAAGAATGAAAATTTCTCTTTATGATATCCAGTCTGACAATTTTCAGTCAATACAACTCGCAGCTGAACGAAATAAGCATTTTCTATAATTTCTCGTTGGAAAGTTTAAGTATCTCTAAAATAAAAATAAAAAATTGTGTAATGCACATGCATGGATCTCGGAAGTATAGAGATATCTCTCTTTGCATAAGTTCCCCTCCTATGAGAGTATGCTTAAGGCAATTTGTCGCAAGTAGAGGGAAATTAAAAATAATTTCTTGAAACAGAGTTAGGGCCTGTTCACATAGGAGTCCGTTGCGTTGCGTTAAGAAAAAGATGACGTTGAGACGAAAATAAACCAATCATAGGCCTCCAAACGATTAGCAATGAAATTTTTAATGCCTACGATTGGTTTATTTTCGTCTCAACGTCATCTTTTCCTTAACGCAACGCAACGGACTCCTATGTGAACAGGCCCTTAGACACACTACGTCAGAGGTGGGGAACCTTTTTACCATTAGAGGCCACCTGTAAATTAGGTAGTAATAAAGGATGCCGCATAAGTTGGTGAACCTATAAATGCGACTTTTATGAAATTATTATAGTTAGATATAGTTTTAACAATTTGGTGCATTATATAGAAAAAAAACATTCATGCCGTTCTTTATTTAATTCGATTATTCTGGAAATTGTTGTAATCTATATAATTAAATATTAATTAATAGAAGTGCTAGCTTTTATGAAGGCCGAAAGAGAAGTTCACGGAGGCTGCATGCGGAATCAAGGCCGCGTGTTCCCCACCTCTGCACTACGTCATAGACACCTTACTTCACCCAGGTCATTCTCTGCCGAGTACACTGCAGAGGCCTGTAATACAATGGTATACTTTCTATGTTGTAGTACCGTTTCTACCAAGTTAGTTATCTTAAATTTGTATTAAATTTTCAACAAATCGAGAAAAGCACTCGATTGTGTACTTTGTAGCCCAGATCGTCAGACAAGAGTAAGCATTTTTAAAATATCATTTATAAGGATCGTCTTGCCTCCAGCGAACTGAAGACTCATGATTCCATAAAGAGGAGGAACTCTAGGTTAATTGCTGCTGGAATGTTTATTTTTACAGTAGTCGTAAGTTCTTTATCAACAAATTATACGAGCAATCCAAATACGTTGATGCTATTGATTATAAATGGTTTATTTTTCTAATGGGTTACGAAGTACAGTAAGATTGCTTTTTAAACTTCATAAATGGAGATGGACTGCATGGCCATGGAAATAATGGTCCATGCAGTGCTTTTGTCTAAAAGCAATCATCTCAGCAAGTAAATTACAGTTTTTATATCTCTTTTTGCAACGAATAAATCGGTAGATCCTTTCGGACCATAGTCATAAAAGAGTGATTTCTACAATAACCATAGATACTTAGAATTTAATAAAACTTACAAACCAGTTATATATATAGTGAAACCCCAATTTAACGTTATTCAAGGGACCATAAAGAAATGAAGCTGTATGCGGGAAAACGTTAAATCGGGGTAAGACAAAACCAAAATACTGAGTATAAAATAAAGACTAATGTAGGTAACATACCTTTTATTTATTCATTTCCAAGGGTTTAGATTTCAGTTTTCTAAATTGTGCTTTTAAAGAAATCGGTTATTTTACTTTGTGTACTAATTTTAGCGGTTACGCAAGTATTGCACTTATTTATATGAAAGATTTTTTCGCAAATTCTGACTTTTTTAGGAAAATTTTTAATTTTATCGATTTTTCAGCTGAAAAAACGTTAAGTGCGGGTACTATTTCAAAATGATAACCTTAAAACTGGGATTTTTTAACACTAAAAGTATAGGAAATTAATTGTAACTAATGATAAATGGCGTTATATACGGGAAATCGTTAAATCGGGGATTCACTATATATATACAGTGGAATATAGACTATATATATACAGTGGAATATACAGTGGAATATACACTATATATATACAGTGGAATCTCGATCTATCGTTTTCGAAGGGACTGACTGAACTAAACTATGAATGCGGGAAAACGATAGATGCGGGAACATACAGAAAAGTATTAACATACCTTAAAGTTTGATATTCGAAAAATATATTTACTCACATAAATAAATGCATACATACCTGTAGTGTAACTGAAGATAAAATTACAAAGTTGTACTGAAATCCAAGATAATAATAATAAAAAAAGTAATACACGTAGATACACAGGGATTTTGATTCAAATAAAAGTACTTAATCTTCGTATGTTTTTTCTCTCCAAAAGTAAACAATATTTTTTCTGTGTTGCAAATTTCATTCTTTTAGGTATCGGTTATTGTGCGAGAGTATAAAGAAGCGGCAGCCGTGAATCGTTTGTAACTAGAGCCATTCCATTGCACTGGATGGGGTCCGACATAAGACCACCAGGAAGTTCTTCCGGTTGAAACCCTCTTTGGCCAGTGTAGAACTGCAGCAATCAGAAACTTCTCACACCCTAGACCAAACACCAGGGAGCCTCCATCCCAAGGCCAATAGAAAAGGCAGAGGGCATCAGGAACCGCTTAGGTCGGCTGACTGTGAGCCATTGTAAATAAGAACAGAAATGTTGAATAGTTGGAGAATTTGGAATGGGTTGCCGAAAATAGGATACTCCAGGGGCTAAAGAATTAAGGAATACCAACGTCGAACAAATAATGGGAGTGGTACGATAACGCGAAATCAGGCTAAACA
>OU015493.1:200391131-200430670 GCA_907164885.2 Dolomedes plantarius
GCTTTTGTTTTGGAACAACGTGAGATGAAGTCTTTGGGATTTATTCTTTGCAATAAACTTTTAACCACACATTTAATCTTCGTGGTACGCAAAGTGAACGATAGTTCGTTCTCGAAGGAAATCATTTCGTGCTTTTACAATCAGTAAGACTTATTAACCATTAAAATACTAAAACTAAAATTATACAAGGCGAATTCCACAAAATGTGGTGGTAAGTTGTTGGGTTGTCGCCAAGATGCCATGAAAAGGAACAGTCTCAACGTAAATGGCATAGTTTTGAAAAGATGCTTTAATGTAACGTCTAGGATTAGCCACTCTTATATCCTTTGCAATACTATTTGTTAATATTTGTGTGTTTTGTTAATATATGTATGTTACGTTAAATTTTGTGTTCTGTTTTCTTGAGTATATCTCTCTTAAAAAAAACCAGCTTGGATAACGATACTTCGAGTATTTTACGGGCGACCATTAACATGCCTCGACGGCAACTTCCGCTGATATGGATAGACGTTTTAGCCAGTCTCTCTTTCAGTCGAGTCTCCAAACTCTCATAAATCAAGGGCAACGGATTTTATGAGATACGGATTATATAGAGACTGTATATATAAGAGTGGCCCATATGAAGGCGATTTTTTTTGCTTTTTTTTCTGTAATGGTTTATTCTCTGGAATATCTGAACATACATCAATTAATAGGGATACATGAGCTACATATCCGCTACAAATAGTAGTCGTGTCGGTGGAAGCAAGTGTCCCAGGGCTTACTAGATTTTGAACACCCTGAGAGAAGAACATCCGTGGTAACCTGTGGAACCAATCGTGGACGACTTTGCGGACCTCTGCATCGTTAGCAAACAGTTGGCTTTTGAAAGCCTTTATCGCCGGACGATGGCAGAATGGTTAGGGAGCTGACATTCAATACCAAACACTGTGATCTCAAATCCCACTCTTGGCAGGAAAATTTGCAGCTGTTCGGAATCGGCTTTAAGCAGTAGGTCACACGTTATTTATGAAATTCCCTAAACCATCTAGATACTGTGCACAGTGACAGACACTCATGCGTATACACATCCCTCATACGACGATAAATTTCGGATTTACTAACACTTACTGCAGTCAAAAATTGAATAACAGTTCTCTGGGCCTTTTGACGAATCTAAGTCACGGCCGTACCTAGTCACCTTGCTTAAGCACTTTCAAACAGCACAGTGACACTTTCTGACAATAGCAGTTTCGTTTTGCAACATACAACATCTACAGGCGCAAACTCCCAAAGCTGTTGGTATTTAATAACTGCCACTAAAACAGAAGTCTCCCTTTCATTTGAGGCACGCTTATAAATTATCAAAAAAAGTAGACAATATTTGGAAATTTGAGATAAAGTCGTCTCAAGAACTGATTATCTCACAGACGTTACACGACTAAATTTTATCGTACATTGATCAATTAACCCGTTCCTTCTCTCTCCCGTCAAATTACAGGGTGAGGTTTAACTCTCTATTTCTCGATCCCGTTATATTTCCAGGCTGGAGTGTTCAAAAATAACACACCAAAAACATTAAACACAATCCATTTCATTTACACTGAACATTTTTTATTTCTTATTTTACATACCAGATGGCAGCACCAGTCTTTTTAAAATGTAATTAGGGATGGTATTATTTTTTAAACTAGATGCGGCAGATCAAGAAATAAAATGAATCCTCCGGAAAAAGTAGGCACATTTTGCAGTCTTCTTAAAAATTATGCGATCGTTAAGGGGTTAAATAAAGTTTCAACCAATTTTCGGAACTGGACAAGATGTTATGAGATACTAGGGTCTGCTAAGAATAACATGAGGGTGATTTGTACATATAATCTGTATATAAGCGTGCATATTTTTTTGTGTTTTGAATGTATACCCATGATTGTACAAGAAAATTTAAATACATTTTGGACTTTTCTTTTAAAAGTTTAGTTATTATTTTCAAACCCGGGACAAAAGTTTCGGCTGAGATATTTTGACCCATCGCAAGAATAATGAAAGTCTGCTTATTGAGGATGACTGCATCTTTTTTTTCCGTAATAGAAAATAAAAGAAATACCCTTCATTTCTAGGTGTAGTTACTTTATCCTGTGACTCCGTGTAATAATGTCTTTTAGCGTAATCGTGACTAGCTTTACCGGATAATATTTTTGATCAGTTTCTGTAGAACAATAGCTTAAAGGAAAGTAGTCTGGGTAAAAGGAAACTGCTTATTTCTTCTCAAACTTTCTCTTGACGTTTATAACAGATATAAATAAAATCTGAAGAAATGGCTGAAAATTCTCTACTTACTGAAAAGTTTCACGCTTGTCGGTCATTTTTACAAGTAAAAAATCAAAAGGGATATATGAGTAATAATAACTATTTTGACTGTTATTTTAATACGAACTGTTTTTTTCAATTAACTATTCAGGGGGAATGAATCTCTGCTTGAAGTTAAAAGTTATGACAAGAAAATATATTTTTTTAGATTCATACGTCAAGTGAACATTTATAAGGATGTGAAAAAAATTATAAACGTGTTGAAGTGAGTGAAAAAAATCCTTTTAAAGTGTTTTTTAAGCAGTGCAAAGTATTAACTTTATCCACAAATTTTTGAAGCCGTGGAAAAGTTGTTTTAATTAATTTTTTTAACAACACGTGGGTTTCTAACGACATTTTCTGCAATAAATTTCTCTAATTACTTTTGCTTTCGATTTTTTGATAATTCAAGATAGAAAATGAATTTAGGACCATAATAACTTATCATTTCGTATGATTGCTTTTTCAATTTTCTAAATTTCGTGTCATTAAGGTTTGTTTCAAGTAACTGTATCTGTAAGCAATTTAAAATTTTATATTACCAGTAAGGGGAATTTTCTGCTTTGAAGTTTCGACTTAACTCATCTGGTCAGTCACAAGTAAAAATTATGGAAAATTTCTCTTTAAAACCTTTTTTGTGTATTACCTGCTATGTCATTCAAGGAGGCTATTGTAATGAGTGAAGAACTAGACTTAGGCATCCCTTGAGAACCTAGTAACTATATCTCTGCTACAAAAATATTTATCATTTAAAACAGTTCAATCCTACAGCATATTGATATGTTTGTTTCATTGTCAGATTTTCCAAAATATGTATAAAGGAATTTAATGTGCATTATGTGGGCGTAGTGGCCAAGTTGGCAAGTGCAGCGGGCTAGTGATCTGAAAGTCACAGGTTCGATGCTCGTCGCTAAAAAAATCCACTGACGTGTACACTAAAGGCGGCTGGTGCACGTAAAATCTGTTGTGACTGCAATGTCCTCCAATTTCTGAAAATTACGTCTGGAGATGCGGTCTCCAGTGTTCTGGTCTCGTCACTCGACTAGGTTCAAAATGACGGGACTGGCCCTTTGGCCAAGTCGGACTCCGACCCTTGTGGGGCTAATTCAAAACAGGAGCCGCACCTTCATCGTCCATATCTTTCGGGACTTGATCTGATGTTGCTATCGTTGAAGTGGCATAAACAACAGCAAAGTGCATCATACATTGTGTTGTTAATTTAAATTTAATTAAATATTTTCCTTAACTATTAACACTTGCAATTCCCTTTTTTATGTTAAAGCATTTAAAGAAATTTATTCGTGTAATTCCTGTTTTAAGGGGACAGTGGACCTTCAAATCTAACTTTTTTTTTTGTTTACAATGGATTTGCTTGAAATTTGAATATGTGATTAGTACCATAGATATGTAAAAGTGGTTAAAATTTAATGATAAAATATCTATAACTTATGAATTATGAGTTATTAATTATATCAAAAATTGGCCTAATTAAAAATGTTCCGTGCGCATTTCTTTTGCATATAATATTGTAATTTTTATTTGCAGGATACCTTATAGAACTAACAATGAAACTTATTGCTTATTTTAAGCATTTATTAAAAATATAAAGAGAAAAAAATAATAACAGTGAAAACACCCTATTTATTACGCAAAATACCTCTAAATCATCTTTTCAAGTACAAAACTTAGAAATTCTGAGCTACGAAGCATAATTATTTTCAATAAGATTTATTTGATATACAGTTAAGTATATAAAACTAAAATTTCAAAGCAATACGATAGTTAGAAATGCGTCTGGAGGAGTTTGAATATTCATATGACATGAAAATTTTTATTTTGAGAAAAACACATTTAAAGTTATTGCTATTAGTAACCACATAATATCTAAATTAAATACAAATGCCTATAACTAGGAAAGTAATAACAGAAATTAAAAATTCTTTTTGCAACACATTCCTACTCGTCCGTAGTTTCACAATTCAATAAAATAAAAAAATTGAATTTTTGGACAAATTTCACAATTTTGAAAGTCCACTGTTCCCTTAATGCAAATCAATTCATTTTTCATTCGGCCATCGTACTAACTTAAACAAAGATAATATCGTCCTATCTCAATAAACAAATACAATGCAACCCTGATTCTCCGAAAACTGTCTGGTCCAAAGATTTTCGGGTAATGGAGGTTTCACAGACTTTCCTGGATGAATGAGAAATGGTGTCGTATAAGCTAAGTCTGCAGTTGAGTACATTTAGTGTTCAAGAAGTTGCCCTCAAAATCATGGAATGGAATGCTAGCGCAACATCGCATAAATACATGGTAAAGAAAAATAACAGACACAGGTTGGATAAAACACATATAAATATATAGTTCCTGCTGTGAAAGAACATGTTGATTTAAAACAAACGGAGCAGAAAAACAATAAAAAATGTTTCTTAAATAAATAAACTCGATCTACATACCCAAGGGTAAGCAGATTTCATGTACCTGACATCATACAAAAACGAGCTTAAACAAAACTTTGCCAATGTAATGTCATTCCAAAAGCTACTTTTCATATAACATACGTCAGAGAAGTAATGTATAAATTATTGTTTAACTTTGATCCAAGAATTCAGAACATATCACTTTTTATCGGATACTAGCCGGGCTTCGCCTAGCTATGCTCAAGCCATCCGTCCACCAGATGAAGTTTCAATAAAGAGGGAAAATTTTTTATATTGGAACATAAAATTGCGTGTATTATTTTTGCATTTTAAAATTTTCTCTTACATTTTAGGTCATTTTGAAGATAACTGTCATATGTATCGTGTGAGAGGGAAATTAAAATGTCATGTGTGAGGGCTTTAAGATTTTGTGCAGAGTGATAGGTGTTTTAGGTAAATTTCATTAAAAATTGCTTCAAATTGACGAATTTATAAAAAAGTATGCTATTTACAGGTAAGTTTTTGGTCTCTTCTTTAAATTTTTAAGTGCTATTTTTCCATAAAAGATGAAAAAACCCTTATTTATTATTTTTTTAAATTGACTCTGAAAGTAGACAGTCACCTTAATTCCTACTTGAGAATGATAATTAAAAATGATGAAAGAGTCAAAAATATCCAATAATAACACAATTTGCTTAGCAAATACAAAATAAACAAAAAAAGAACAATAATTGGTGTATAAAAAATAGTTTTTTATTTGCGGCTATTTTTATAAGGAAAGGAATGACGAATCGGGGAAAATGTTCATATTGAAACATAATTCTGTTTTAACAATTAATTTCTGAACAATTAAAAAATTAACTAAATGGAAAAGTAAAAAACATAATTATATTTCACTGGCCTTCAAAAATATCTAATAACAACACAATTTCCTTAGCAAATACAAAATAAACGAAAAGCGAACAATAATTGGTGTATAATAAATAGTTTTTTTAATTGGGGCTGTTTTTATAAGGAAAGGAATCACGAATCGGGGAAAATTTTCATATTGAAACATAAAATTGCGTGTATTATTTTTGCATATTAAAATTTTCTCTTAGATTGTAGGAAATTTAGAAGATAACTGTCATATGTATCATGTGTGAGAGGGAAATTAAAATATCATGTGTGAGGGCTTTAAGCTTTTGAGCAGAGTGATAGGTGTTTTAGGTAAATTTCATTAAAAATTACTTCAAATTGACCAATTTATAAAAAAGTATGCTATTTCAGGTATGTTTTTGGTCTCTTTTTTTAATTTTTATGTGCTATTTTACCATAAAAGATGAAAAAAACTTTACTTATTTATTTATTTTAAATTGACTCCGAACGTAGACAGTCACCATAATTCCTACTTGAGAATGATAATGAAAAATGATGAAAGAATAAACTGTACTCCCTCCCCCAATTGAAATATTTAAAGTAATAAATTCTGTTTGAACAATTAATTTCTGAACAATTGGAAAATTAACTAAACGCAAAATAGAAAAGTAAAAAAAAACATAATTATATTTCACTGGCCTTCAAAAATATCCAATAATATCACAATTTGTTTAGCAAATACAAAATAAACAAAAAAAGAACAATAATTGGTGAATAATAAATAGTTTTTTTATTTGCGGCTGTTTTTATAAGGAAGGGAATGAAAAATGTTCATATTGAAACATAATTCTGTTTTAACAATTAATTTCTGAACAATTAAAAAATTACTAAATGGAAAAGTAAAAAACATAATATTTCACTGGCCTTCAAAAATATCCAATAACACAATTTCCTTAGCAAATACAAAATAAAGAAATATTTCACTGGTTTTCAAAAATATCCAATAACACAATTTCCTTAGCAAATACAAAATAAAGAAATATTTCACTGGTTTTCAAAAATATCTAATAACAACACTATTTCCTCGACAAAGTCATCTGTTACTTTATTTATATAGATTCCGAACGTCCAGTACGTAAGTATTCGAATGAGTGTCTAATATTGTACTACATATCTTAAGTTGATAAAGATAGAAAATTCCCGACACCGGATCCAAAGCTGCCAAAAATGGAGAATGTTAAAAAGTCATGAATCACGTGAGTATAACATCACCGGATATGGTAATGTGTGATCATCACAGGATATCTTGATTGAAATCGAGAACGAAGGGCGCTCATCGGCCAATTATTCTGTTTTGTCCATTTTACATTTGGTGTGGATTTTCCCCCGAAATGTAATGAGGAATAATTGTAACATAATAAATTGCTTCCGGTGAATGCCTGCTCTTTTTATTTATTTATTTCTCTTTTATTTTTTTTGGGGGGGGGATTAAAGATAAATGATAGATTCTCTTCCCTTTCGAGTTTATTTTAATAATTTATAAAATGTGGTGTCAATAATGCTTCTCTATGAGGTTACTTTTTCGAGGCACGTATAGGCTTTGTAATGTATATTTTTTTTTCGATTTACTAGTGTCAACCTGAATGGCTTTGGAATCAGTCTAATTACAGTTTAATACCATTTAGCGTGTAAGATGCCTATCAATTGGAAGTCTAAATGCTTTAAAGTAAACACTTTTTTGTGACGAGATCGTGTTTAAAATAAGTTGAAAGAACAAGCAACTCAACAATATCGGAACAATTGTTTCCGTAATTTTCCATTCCTTGTTTAAATTTCGATCCCCGATAAAATTATTATGTTCAAAGATCTTTATTTCCCACTAGATGGTGTATCATTTTTCTGAGCCAGAGAAAGCTTTCTTCATTCTATTCAGAATCTAAACATTATGCTTTTGTTTCACCAAAATAAAATATTCTGCTAATATGATAAAAACTGTTTATAACGCAGTTATAAGATGACATTTTAAAAATACCCTGATGGGATAACCGGATGCCAAGTGGATCTCTCGGATTATGACACACTAATCCTAATCTTCATCCACTAAGCAGTCGTGTCTCTGGTTACAGAACTGCTAACTTTATGTACTTAACTCATGGAACAATAAATACATAAATTAATGTACAGTTAAAATGTTCAGTGTTCTTCCTATCAAATTTAATACTTCCCAAATCTTAGCAACACTATATATTTTTATGTACTTAATGGTATACAATTTGCGCGTAATTGATTTCTAAATTAAACTTTTAATAATTCTCGAAAAAAATTATTATGAATGCATATTTTTGTTTATGTTAGTTAGAAAAACAAAAAATTATGTTAGAAGAATAAAAAATTCCAAACGTTAACATGTTTTTAGGGACTAATATCTTTAGAACGGCGTCAAGACTGAACTGAGGAAATCTTTTGGTGATTGGATAGAGAAATTCAGATTTTCTCTTAGGTTTCGTATAATGTTTAATGTATTCTTGCTGATGCCATTCTGCGATAACTATGATTGAGATACACTGAAGTACCACTGAATTAGGGATAGCAAAGCCTATGCAAATTGTGTAGCGCTGCGCATCATGTATGCGCAAGTGAGGGTGCTGTGGTAACTGCATATATAGCGCGTACTGTGGTTCTTCTGAATTAGTTGCTGGAATTGCCAGTATGGGTAAACTGCCTGATTTAGACGCCTTCGATCGCGGACAAATCGTAGGTGCGCGACGCATGGGCCATTCAATTTCCGAAATCGTCAGACAGCTAGGATTTTCAAGGTCGACAGTGTCAAGAGTATACCAAGAATACATGGATGGTGGAAAAAAACTAGCGATGGGGCAAACTGCAAAGGACAATTAGCCTTGACAGTGCGTGGTGAGAGACGGCTCAAGCGTATTGTACGTAGCCAGCGAAGCCAAACATTAGCTCAAATTACCACCCAGTTTAATGACGGTGCCAGTCGTACAGTCAGTAAACGGACTGTGCAACGCTCGCTTCACCGTATGGGTTTCGGGAGCCGTTGACCTACGAGAGTACCATTGTTCTATACTCGCCATCGGGCTGCACGTCTTGCCTAGGCAAGAGAACACAGAGACTGGAGTGTAGAGGACTGGAAACGAGTAGCAAGGAGTGATGAGTCTCGATTCCGACTACTTAACGCTAACAGGAGGCTAAGAATATGGCGTCAGGCTCATGAAGCCATGGATCCTGCATGCCTGGCTGGAACTGTACAAGGGCATGGTGGCTCAATCATGGTCTGGGGTGTTTTTTCGTGGCACAGTTTGGGATCTTTGGTGCGTGTACCAACCTTCCTCAATGCAATTCGGTACGTAGAGTTGCTGGGTGATCACCTCCATCCGTTTATGCTGTTCTGTTATCCGCACGGTAATGGAGTTTTCCAGCAAGACAACTGTACCTCTCACAAGTCCCGGTTGGCTACTGGCTGGTTGGATGAGCATTCCTCTTACTTCTCTGTCATGAATTGGCCACCTAGAAGCCCAGACTTAAATCCTATTGAGCACCTTTGGGATGTTTTGGAACAAGGCGTGAAAAGCCAACACACAGCACCAAAGAACCTTACTGAATTATGGACAGCTTTAGCCAATATTTGGCAAGCCATTCCCGTGGAACGTTTCCAGAAACTTGTTGAATCTATGCTTCGTCGTGTGACAGCCGTTATCAAGGCCAGAGGAGGCCCAACTCATTACTAGGTAGGTATCCCTAATTCAGAGGCACTTCAGTGTATTTAAAAGACAAAGGAAAGGAGCAATTGAAATTGCTTGTTTTATGTCTGAAAGATTCGTACTGCAATCACTTCCCAAATTCTAATTTTTATTAAAAAAAATAATCAATATAAAAGTCTGAAAAAGAATAAAATGATATAAAAATGTTATGTAAGACATTCTTTCTTTGTTCAAACGTTACGTTGGAGAAATCAATGTAAATAGTACGCGTTTGAAAATTCAGAGTTAGAAAAATAGTAATCTATAACTCATTGTACAGTTGTAATACCCAAAATGAGAACTGAAGATAAACATTTTAGTCTATTCTATTCATTCGTCTATAGAATCACTTGAATACGATTTATGCTTAAATTTTGTAATTATTCCTACTATCTCCAGTGCATAAAATAATTTATCTTATTCAGTTTTATTTCCAGCCCTTTTATGCTCCGCAACAGTTATATCTGACTCATGATATCATCTGAAAATTTACATCAGCAAAAGCATATGACTGTAAACTGAAAATCAAAATGAAAATTTTTGTAAAACATCAACAATGGTCTGTACCAAAGTTTAGAAGATAACTGTCATATGTATCATGTGTGAGAGGGAAATTAAAATATCATGTGTGAGGGCTTTAAGCTTTTGAGCAGAGTGATAGGTGTTTTAGGTAAATTTCATTAAAAATTACTTCAAATTGACCAATTTATAAAAAAGTATGCTATTTCAGGTATGTTTTTGGTCTCTTTTTTTAATTTTTATGTGCTATTTTACCATAAAAGATGAAAAAAACTTTACTTATTTATTTATTTTAAATTGACTCCGAACGTAGACAGTCACCATAATTCCTACTTGAGAATGATAATGAAAAATGATGAAAGAATAAACTGTACTCCCTCCCCCAATTGAAATATTTAAAGTAATAAATTCTGTTTGAACAATTAATTTCTGAACAATTGGAAAATTAACTAAACGCAAAATAGAAAAGTAAAAAAAAACATAATTATATTTCACTGGCCTTCAAAATATCCAATAATATCACAATTTGTTTAGCAAATACAAAATAAACAAAAAAAGAACAATAATTGGTGAATAATAAATAGTTTTTTTATTTGCGGCTGTTTTTATAAGGAAGGGAATGAAAAATGTTCATATTGAAACATAATTCTGTTTTAACAATTAATTTCTGAACAATTAAAAAATTACTAAATGGAAAAGTAAAAAACATAATATTTCACTGGCCTTCAAAAATATCCAATAACACAATTTCCTTAGCAAATACAAAATAAAGAAATATTTCACTGGTTTTCAAAAATATCCAATAACACAATTTCCTTAGCAAATACAAAATAAAGAAATATTTCACTGGTTTTCAAAAATATCTAATAACAACACTATTTCCTCGACAAAGTCATCTGTTACTTTATTTATATAGATTCCGAACGTCCAGTACGTAAGTATTCGAATGAGTGTCTAATATTGTACTACATATCTTAAGTTGATAAAGATAGAAAATTCCCGACACCGGATCCAAAGCTGCCAAAAATGGAGAATGTTAAAAAGTCATGAATCACGTGAGTATAACATCACCGGATATGGTAATGTGTGATCATCACAGGATATCTTGATTGAAATCGAGAACGAAGGGCGCTCATCGGCCAATTATTCTGTTTTGTCCATTTTACATTTGGTGTGGATTTTCCCCCGAAATGTAATGAGGAATAATTGTAACATAATAAATTGCTTCCGGTGAATGCCTGCTCTTTTTATTTATTTATTTCTCATTTATTTTTTTGGGGGGGGGGATTAAAGATAAATGATAGATTCTCTTCCCTTTCGAGTTTATTTTAATAATTTATAAAATGTGGTGTCAATAATGCTTCTCTATGAGGTTACTTTTTCGAGGCACGTATAGGCTTTGTAATGTATATTTTTTTTTCGATTTACTAGTGTCAACCTGAATGGCTTTGGAATCAGTCTAATTACAGTTTAATACCATTTAGCGTGTAAGATGCCTATCAATTGGAAGTCTAAATGCTTTAAAGTAAACACTTTTTTGTGACGAGATCGTGTTTAAAATAAGTTGAAAGAACAAGCAACTCAACAATATCGGAACAATTGTTTCCGTAATTTTCCATTCCTTGTTTAAATTTCGATCCCCGATAAAATTATTATGTTCAAAGATCTTTATTTCCCACTAGATGGTGTATCATTTTTCTGAGCCAGAGAAAGCTTTCTTCATTCTATTCAGAATCTAAACATTATGCTTTTGTTTCACCAAAATAAAATATTCTGCTAATATGATAAAAACTGTTTATAACGCAGTTATAAGATGACATTTTAAAAATACCCTGATGGGATAACCGGATGCCAAGTGGATCTCTCGGATTATGACACACTAATCCTAATCTTCATCCACTAAGCAGTCGTGTCTCTGGTTACAGAACTGCTAACTTTATGTACTTAACTCATGGAACAATAAATACATAAATTAATGTACAGTTAAAATGTTCAGTGTTCTTCCTATCAAATTTAATACTTCCCAAATCTTAGCAACACTATATATTTTTATGTACTTAATGGTATACAATTTGCGCGTAATTGATTTCTAAATTAAACTTTTAATAATTCTCGAAAATAATTATTATGAATGCATATTTTTGTTTATGTTAGTTAGAAAAACAAAAAATTATGTTAGAAGAATAAAAAATTCCAAACGTTAACATGTTTTTAGGGACTAATATCTTTAGAACGGCGTCAAGACTGAACTGAGGAAATCTTTTGGTGATTGGATAGAGAAATTCAGATTTTCTCTTAGGTTTCGTATAATGTTTAATGTATTCTTGCTGATGCCATTCTGCGATAACTATGATTGAGATACACTGAAGTACCACTGAATTAGGGATAGCAAAGCCTATGCAAATTGTGTAGCGCTGCGCATCATGTATGCGCAAGTGAGGGTGCTGTGGTAACTGCATATATAGCGCGTACTGTGGTTCTTCTGAATTAGTTGCTGGAATTGCCAGTATGGGTAAACTGCCTGATTTAGACGCCTTCGATCGCGGACAAATCGTAGGTGCGCGACGCATGGGCCATTCAATTTCCGAAATCGTCAGACAGCTAGGATTTTCAAGGTCGACAGTGTCAAGAGTATACCAAGAATACATGGATGGTGGAAAAAAACTAGCGATGGGGCAAACTGCAAAGGACAATTAGCCTTGACAGTGCGTGGTGAGAGACGGCTCAAGCGTATTGTACGTAGCCAGCGAAGCCAAACATTAGCTCAAATTACCACCCAGTTTAATGACGGTGCCAGTCGTACAGTCAGTAAACGGACTGTGCAACGCTCGCTTCACCGTATGGGTTTCGGGAGCCGTTGACCTACGAGAGTACCATTGTTCTATACTCGCCATCGGGCTGCACGTCTTGCCTAGGCAAGAGAACACAGAGACTGGAGTGTAGAGGACTGGAAACGAGTAGCAAGGAGTGATGAGTCTCGATTCCGACTACTTAACGCTAACAGGAGGCTAAGAATATGGCGTCAGGCTCATGAAGCCATGGATCCTGCATGCCTGGCTGGAACTGTACAAGGGCATGGTGGCTCAATCATGGTCTGGGGTGTTTTTTCGTGGCACAGTTTGGGATCTTTGGTGCGTGTACCAACCTTCCTCAATGCAATTCGGTACGTAGAGTTGCTGGGTGATCACCTCCATCCGTTTATGCTGTTCTGTTATCCGCACGGTAATGGAGTTTTCCAGCAAGACAACTGTACCTCTCACAAGTCCCGGTTGGCTACTGGCTGGTTGGATGAGCATTCCTCTTACTTCTCTGTCATGAATTGGCCACCTAGAAGCCCAGACTTAAATCCTATTGAGCACCTTTGGGATGTTTTGGAACAAGGCGTGAAAAGCCAACACACAGCACCAAAGAACCTTACTGAATTATGGACAGCTTTAGCCAATATTTGGCAAGCCATTCCCGTGGAACGTTTCCAGAAACTTGTTGAATCTATGCTTCGTCGTGTGACAGCCGTTATCAAGGCCAGAGGAGGCCCAACTCATTACTAGGTAGGTATCCCTAATTCAGAGGCACTTCAGTGTATTTAAAAGACAAAGGAAAGGAGCAATTGAAATTGCTTGTTTTATGTCTGAAAGATTCGTACTGCAATCACTTCCCAAATTCTAATTTTTATTAAAAAAAATAATCAATATAAAAGTCTGAAAAAGAATAAAATGATATAAAAATGTTATGTAAGACATTCTTTCTTTGTTCAAACGTTACGTTGGAGAAATCAATGTAAATAGTACGCGTTTGAAAATTCAGAGTTAGAAAAATAGTAATCTATAACTCATTGTACAGTTGTAATACCCAAAATGAGAACTGAAGATAAACATTTTAGTCTATTCTATTCATTCGTCTATAGAATCACTTGAATACGATTTATGCTTAAATTTTGTAATTATTCCTACTATCTCCAGTGCATAAAATAATTTATCTTATTCAGTTTTATTTCCAGCCCTTTTATGCTCCGCAACAGTTATATCTGACTCATGATATCATCTGAAAATTTACATCAGCAAAAGCATATGACTGTAAACTGAAAATCAAAATGAAAATTTTTGTAAAACATCAACAATGGTCTGTACCAAAGTTTAAAAATGCATTTGCGTTGCATTTTAAATTTGGCGCTTAATATGAAACTGTATTACCAATATGCTATTTTTTGCAATAGAAATTACGTCTGAAATTTTTATATATGGTTTTAGTTATATCAATTTTGATAACAAAAATTAATTAGACCGTTATTTAGTTTTCAATGTTGGGCATTGCTTAAAAATTAGATTCGGAGGTTTATATTAACAAAGGGAGATTTTTTGAAACGTAAATTCTGCTATGTCCTCCGTATTACAAGGTGCGGCCATTAATTTCCAGGACTGATCTAATAACTCCAGAAAATATTACATGAAATACATACCCATTTAATATGTTTCGAAGTAACTCCTACCTGCCGTAATGCACTTCTGTGCTCGGCTGTACAAGTTTTGGAATCAACTTTTAAAGTCCAATTTTGGACTTCTAATATGAATCTTTTAACCATGTGTATTGATATCCATCACTATTACACTATACTTTATATGTGTGTTTTTATATGGTATTTTTTTATTAGTTTTTTTTATCACTTTACTTAATCTTTCCCCTAATAGTTATAATGGATTTTGTTGGTCTACAAATGGTAACATCATATCTATATATATAAAACAGTTCCGTACCTGACTCCTTCATTCACTGACTGACTGACTGACTGACATACAACGCACAGACCAAACCGCTGGACCTAAAGGGCTGAAATTTTGCATGGCGATTCTTCTAATAGTGTAGGGGTGCACTAAGAAAGATTTTTCAAAAATTCTTCTTAGATTTTTTAAAATTAAATTTTTAAGCTGTTTTTTAGACTTTTTTTACGTTTGCATTTAAAATAATACATTGAGGGTTATAAAATTTATATCACGAGAAAGATCATAAAAATTCCTTTAAAATGAAATTTTTTTCGAATTTTTACCTCCATTTCCTGATTTTTGGTGAATTTTTAAAGATTAATTTTTAGAATTTAATTTATTAAATGCTGATCACGTGATTTCTTTTTCTGGTACTTTAAATAAATTTATCGTCACGTGCAAAAAAAAATAGACAAAAAAATATTATTTTCTTGCTAATGCGGCAGACGATTGGACTTTATTTTGTCTATAAAAATACCCCTTACGATTTTTTATAAATATGTTTTTTTTACATCAATTGTATACATTGATCGTCGTATTATAAATATATATATATATATATATTTTTTTTAATTATTTGCATACATTGACCGTTGTATTTAATTGCAATGTACTCCGTAGCGAAACGCGGGTTTTCAGCTAGTATTTCATATATATTATATATGTGCTTTTTTCGGATTTACCATATATTTGGCGCAGCTTGTCCTCTCTGGACTTTGCGCCAATAAACCCAAACCAACCAACCAACCAACCTCTTTCGGAATGCTCTTTAATGTGGACGTCGTTTTCTCGATGGCTTCGACATCCTCAAATCTTGTTCCCTTCAGCAAATCTTTCAGTTTGGAAGCAAGGAAAATTCTGACGGTGCTAGGTTCGGAGAGTATGGAGGAGGATGCATCTCTAGGACCTCATGTTGGGCCAATTTGCTGAAGGGAATAAGATTTGAGGCTGTCGAAGCCATCAAGAAAACGGTGACGTCCACATTAAAGAGCCTTCCGAAAGAGGACTTTAAAAGTTGTTTCCGAAACTTATACAGCCGAGCTGAGAAGTGCATTACGGCAGGTGGGAGTTACTTCGAAATACAGTAAATGGGCATATATTTCATGTAATATTTTCTGGAGTTATTAGATAAGTCCTGGGAATTAATGGCCGCACCTTGTACATGCTTTATTTTAAATTTTCTCAGTGTATTATTATGTAAGCTGAAAATACCAAATTTGCCTCTGTCACGTAAATATGGGTTAAGGTTATATCATTGACCTGCTATTTGGCACAATGGTTTCTCAAAATCTCCGTTTCCTTTCTTTACACACACTAACAGATTCTTAACGAGAAAATTGTAAATAAAACTTTTTAAATTTCCAATAGACTTGAATGAGAAATGTATCTTACCTTCAGAAGCCTCCCGTCCACCGCAGTGGCTTGGTTGGGTCGCTTCACGAAGGAGAGGAACAATCTCGTGACCAG
The DNA here is from genome assembly GCA_907164885.2 of Dolomedes plantarius. Lineage (NCBI taxonomy): Eukaryota > Metazoa > Arthropoda > Arachnida > Araneae > Dolomedidae > Dolomedes > Dolomedes plantarius. The sequence goes on from OU015493.1 coordinate 200,407,243, forward strand.
ATCTCTGGGAGTCTCAATCTCCAGGTAGGAGTCCATGAACAATTGGAAGCCCTCATAGTCGATGTCCTTCACGGAGAAAAGAAATAAAAGCAATCATAACCCCTTTGTTGAACAATTTTAAGGAAAGTTTATACAGCCAACATTTTATGATCATTAGTTTAGATCCAGATTATATATAAATATACTTTTTCTTAGTTTAAACCACGGTAAGAAACGTTAAGTCCTAATCCTTTAACACTCCGTCGGGCGCGTCTCGAAACTTACGTCATCGGGCGTGGTGTATCTATCAGATACATCTGTTTTATGTGCTTTCTGTTTATTTTTATTACTTTAAATCTTCTATTTTTATTCTTTTTGGGTCCAGGCTTTTACAACCGAACCTTTTTTTATTTATTTTTTATTTTTTTACATTTTATATTTTTCACAATACACCAGCTAATAGAAGTAAACTGATAAAGGCTTTTATTTCCATATTATCTGTTAGTCTTGCATCTCTTTCTCTGCTACATAGATTAGAAAGTGCAGAAACGTATTCTTTAGTGCATTTCACAATTATTTCCAATATTTCGTCAGAAAAAAAAACAGTTCCAAGAGCCGTATGTAGATTTTATACCTTTCACACTTCCAATTACTCCAGGTAATTTTGTGATAATATTCTGCGATCTACCTTTGTCATTTTTTCTTCCGATCTATTTTGCCATTTAGTACTATTGTCTTTTCCTACATAAAAATCATCATTATTAGCATCATCATCAAGTTCTGAGTCATTATAATCACTTTCACTGCTATCAGAATCAACTTCACATATTTCTAAAATATCTTCGTTATCATCACTTTCATTAAATTCTTCAGCATTTAATTCATTATTTCCATCACTAAATAGAATACTATGAACTAGCTCAAGGTCTTTTTGATTATTGAAATCTAAAAAGAGTTTAGCACTCATCATGGGAAAAGATAAATCAAAAACGTACAGGGATCTTGATACTTCCGTAAAGCTTCAAGAGACAAACGTTATCGGGCGCGTGTATCTAACAGATACAAAACTTCAAACAATCTTCAAAACGGGAAATACTGCTACACGGAGCTGGTCGTTACTGCATTCCAAAGGAGCAGGTGGTCAGATGGACAGATACTGATAAGGTCAAGGTCGTAAGAACAAGTTTTAGGCGACAAAAGCAGAGATATTGCCACACGTGTATCTGTCAGATCAACGAGCCCGATGGAGTGTTAAAATAGTAATTCAAGGGGATATGGATTTCAGACTATAAATATTTTCCCTTATTCTGAAAACCCATAGAATTTTTTAAAATATTTTTTTTACTCAAATAACACCATCTTTAGGGTGGATTCTGCCGACGCGACGGTGCAACACGTGCATTTGCACGGGGCGGCGAAATGAACCGACATTTTCAAAAGAAAAAACAATCAAGGAAAAGTCTTTTATTTCTTCTTTGTTGAAACCGGATATCAGGATGTCGTTAGTCAAATTTTTACATAATAAAACTTCAGTGAATTGTATGTTTTAGAATCATAAATATTTAAAATAATGTATTGTGCTGCATTTAATATAGAATTATCATTGTTAATATTAGACGGCATGGTAATAGCAGAACACCCTCTATCTTGCATTGATATTTCATTCCATTGTTGGCCGTGAGTTGACCTTGACCTGAGGTTGAAATAGATGCATATGTCTCCTAATTTCTCAATGAATGTATTGTAACACATTCTAAATAAATATAGATTTACGAGATAATGTTATGTATAACATTTGAGAATGATCAGAAATTTTGTACGGCAGGAAAATGGTCGTTATTCTGTTTATCGCGCGATTTCCGCTGTATCGTACTTATGACCAGTGAATACTCAATATTCTATCCAGTGGCGCACCCAGGATTTTATTTTGGGGAGGGCCGAGTTGAAAGGATAAAAATATTTATAGTGCAAATTCAATATCCATAATGCAATTTCTATTTCTTTGGGGGGAATAGGCCCCTGGGTGGCGTCCCCCTGGGTGCGCCACTGCTTGTGACCAAGAATCCTAACATTCCACAATGCAATTGTAAAAGGCTGTTTTCTCTCCTCCCCCACACACAAATAGACTCTTCTTTTCAGCACCTGCTATGTCACGTGACTGTTTTTTCCGTTGTTCGTTCGTGTGATATAATTCGTTACTTTTTTTGTATCAGCATGTAGATCGTTTTATGTTGTCCTGTAAATAAATGTTCGTGTGTTTAAAATTTAATTTTTAGCATTCTTAGTATGTGGTCTTCACTTTATTTTAAATTTTAAAAACCCCGAGATGATTTTGGACAAGAATGCTAAACAATGAGACCAGTCAGAGCCGATCGTGGCGTCTGAGACAAGTTTTAAAAACGTCGCATTTCAAATTTTTGAAAAGATCCCAAGTAATAAACGTATCTCTATCAGAAAATGTCTACTTTTAGAATAACTCTCATTTTGGTAAAAATATGTTTTAATTGTGAATTTGTATTTTGATGTTATAATCCTGAATTTTTATTTTGATGTTTTACTTGCCTTTTATGAAAAATTCTCGAGTACGCCGACAACAACAGCGCCATATCGGCCCCTATCGGCGACTTTTGGAACTATTTTTTTTTCACGGAAACCCTTTTCCATGTCGTCCTTAGTCCGTCTATCAATTTTGGTGGAATTCTGGCTGTTAGATCGCGCTATAGCTGGCTCTGAGTAATGTCAGTTTAAATAAAATCACCCTGTATAACCAAACATGCATGAAATAAATGGAACCCTTCTTCCTTTACGGCACTTTTTATTATTGGTGGAAAGCTTTTGAACATAAGTAGACGTAATTTAATTTCTCCGCTTTGCCGTAGTACATTGATAAAGTATTCATCTACGGAATGAAAACTCCACTCTTTGAGAATGGCACAAACAGAAAAAACGTGCTTTAGGATTTCATTCCTAAGTGAAAGGATTAAAAGGAAATATATTTTTATTAATGTCTACTAGAATTATTGCGTTTCAGAAAAACTGTGAAAGCATTCCTTTTTTTATATCGCAATAATATATTTTAAAAATAAAACGATGCAACTACGTCCTGAATATTTCTGATACAGCATATTCGCAGACTCTCTGTTTTTGATAAAGTATAAATCTTTAGTACCATAATAGACAGAACTTAAATTCTCATCAACTGTCCTAAATAATGCGTGCAAGCTGTAATTGTTGTATCTGATTACTCTCTGTCATGATGGTATCTGAAAAAAAAAGTATTCAAGTTCAAATCTCCAATGGAGATGATTCTGTACCGGAACTGGCGCCGCATTGAGAATTCATGATATTCTGACTTGAAGGATAGTAGTATTCCAACAATATTCTATTTACAGTGACTTGTCAGGGTCTATTTCTACATCAGCAAACATAATGCAAATCGGAACGTTTTATATAATGTATATTCGGCCTTTTAAAATTGCGTTGATGTTTTTGTCAGTACTGATCGATCGAGAATACAGTAAAAAATTTGACTAAAAAAGTAGAAATACAGGATTTTTCACTCAGAGGTACCGCTTGAGCTTCGGAAATTTCAGAGTGGGGAGCGGAAGTTGGGAAGCACAAAGCAGTCCAGCGACGTAATCAATCACCCCCCCCCCCTCTCTTATCACATCACTAAAGTCGAAAAATTCCATAAAATTCGGTATTTAAAAACAAATTTTTTTCTTAATCTTTACGTCTATAGATTCAATTACAGTCAAAAATATGTCCCGTTTTAGATAATTTGTATTTTTTCTGAGCATTTTGTTTTAATGTTCCATCCTCCGAAGGAAATTATTTGCGTTCACGAGGATAATTTTATTTTAAAACATTATTCTACCCACTTCGAGAAATTTAAATTTTACATGTGTTACAGGAAACTTTCAATTGCATATCAATCATTACAACTATTTAAAAGATATCTTTAAATGCAAATCGACAATCGGAGAAAACAAATTTTCTACATAAACTGACGCTGAACTTATCGATTTCAGCAGGGCGGTTACCCAGCACTCTTCATTTTGAACGCTCTTGATCCTGTTCAATGCACTCAAAAACTTGAAACAATGCGGTCAATTGAAGTTAAATTAATCGTATAAATTTAAGTTTTCAATATCAACATTGTAACGTAAAACCCGACACATACAGTAAAAGACAGGTGTATGATAAATATCAGTAAGTTATAAAATACATAGATAGCATTAAAATAGCAGTAAAGTTGCTAAAAATACAAAATGCAGTTACAGTGTCATGAAACGAAGGATTTAATTATAATAAAACAGTTATTATGTTTGGCATGACGTCATGCATCAAAGAAACATACCGTAATAAACTTGCTGTATTCACTTCTACATTTATGGCTGCTATGTACTAAGAAAAAAATCATATTTCCCTTTTCCTCTTCTTGCAGACTCTTGTGGTGGAAGGAGTCCAGTTGACAGTTCGAGAATTCCACCCCCCTTAGGATTGACATTTTGAAGAATTCTAATGGCTCTCTCTCTATAGGGGGGGGGGGGGGTTAAGCGCTGCGCCCAAATTTTTTATTTAAAAAATATTTTTGTCAACTATTTACAGGTACATAAATGCTGATAATCAAATAAAATTGGTATTGTCAGATAGCCTGAATTTTTCTGCAAAGCGCTACAGGATTCGCGCTACAGGATTTTATAAATTTCGTCCACCGAAGGAATTTATGAGCGTTCAAAACACACTATACCAGATTTTCCCCCGAATAATTTAAATTTTAAAATATTAATTGCATTAAAAAAAACGAAAAATGTACACAAATGTAAAATTTCTTTCTCTATGACGGAGTACAATTTAAAAAAAAATCTTTGAATCCAAGTCGACAATTCGTGGACAAATTTTCTTCATAGGTTAACATTGAGGTGAACTAATCCAATGGGGTTAGTATATAGCAGCCTTAAGTTGATGTTAGTAGAAGCCCCAATATAGAAATGCGATGTTATTTGAGCCAATGTTACACTTTTTTGGTCATTCATAGTCACACTATTTGCAGTGGGTTCGGTGTTTTACTACAATTCTTCTATTCGAGGTTCACCCTTACAATGATCAAAGTTGAAAATCTAAACTTCGCCTGCATCTCCAAAATGCCATGGCCCTTCGACCGATCACCAAGTATCATACCTCGTCGAAATTCCAATAAATCACGAATGCCTGCTATGCTCACTGCGCAATAAGCTTTTTAAACTTCCCCCCCAAATATCGGTTGCTGTATAAGCTACTTGCAGATGAAATCGTTTACCAGAAAGTGAGTATTGCTACATGTTCCGGAATTGATCGTCTCTCACGGTTATTCTGGCACTGCAGTGTATTTCGACGAAACTCGTTTTTAACTATCGTCGTTGTAGCGTACTGGAGATATGGTCTTATTTTTTCCCGAGACAACACAAGAGCTTGAAACACAGCTGCGTATTTTTCAAGGAATGTGTTGCTCGGTTCCACCACTTCGGAACACGCGGGGGGATTAAAAAACGTTTTTCCCACAGATGCAGCCTGTAAAGCTGTCATCCTAACGTTTCTGCAAGGTAATAAAGTTCGGCGTCTAAGAAGAGCTTACAGCCGATAATCTGTCGGCCCTTCCACCCCGTCTGAAAATCCAGACATGGGAGAGAGACGCTAGAGAACGCGGCCTGTGCGGATGTGTGTTTTAGACTCCGTACGTTGTGAATCTGCACGGGATTTTAATTGAATATGTTGCACTGTTTAAATGTTAATTTTTTTGTTAATAAATTGTTGAGTTTTTGTTTTAAAAATTTGGCCTTCGTTTGTTAATTAGAACTCTGTCTTTCTTTGTTATAGATCCCATGGTAGTAATTTTTAGCAACGCCTCAGAGAGAATCGCCTTACCTACTTGTCGTGACGCTACATCGTATTGTGGAAAATTCTTCGATGAATAATTTTACTACTTAATTTCATACGAGGGAGAAATATTAACGCACTATTTAAATTTAACTCAACGGAAGAAAAAAATAAGTAGCAGGCACTATCAAGAAAAAATTCTCGTACATAAAGAGAATGCAAATACCCAATTCTCAGTCGTATTTGATATTGATAGCAATTTTCCAATTGTGTGAAAATAAATTTTACTATAATTTTAACTGTTATAGAAATCCATTGCAATAAGATATTAGATGCTGCAAGATGCCCGAAATTGGTATCAATTGTTGTAGAAGTAAAACCGTCTGGAGGGATTTGCGTTGTATTAAAATTTCAATGTAAATTAATAATTATATGAAATATTTAAATTATTCCCTACGTTCTACATACGAAGCAACTTAATACAGAAATAAGGATGTCGCAAGTAAAGAATTTTTTAAATTTAATTTAGTAAGAAAATAATCATATTTCTTTCTAAGCCCAACCTAATAAGAAATCTAATATCCTTATGAGTTAAAGGTATTATTGCTTATCTGAGACAAAAGCTACTACAAAATTTCATATGTCAGAAATACATAATTTAATACCAACAATATTGAAACACCTAAATTTACTTACAAGAGAAATACATTTTTAGAAATTGAGCGATTATTCTTGAATATAATAAATACGGCATTTCATAAGTGACAAACAAACATTAAATATTTTATTTAAAGCTGTCTGTTTATTATTCAATGTGAAATATCTTTCATATTTAATATTTTATCACTCAAAGCCTTTTTAAGTGGATTTTTTTTTTAGACTTGTTGCAGGCAATGAAGCACTTCTCACGCAATGAAAAGGGTTTATTAAATGTCTCGCATGTACGTAAGGTCAGGGCCGCCAGAGACTTTACGGGCCCTGGGGCAAACTTCTGTTGGGGCCCCCAAGAAAAATAAAAAATGGAAAGAGACGAAAACATGCATTCAAATTAAGTTACTCATACTTAAAATTTTATTACATGAATGATTAACATAATTATTATATTTCATCGCACTGATTGCTCTCTTGTTATATTTTGTGAGGAAATCTAATAAATAATTTAAAAAAATTTTTTTTGAGGTCCCTCCGGCAGTTGGGCGCCTGGGGCAAAGTGCCCCAGGGCGGCCCTGCGTAAGGTGTTCGTTTCTAATGTTACCGATTAATCATCAATACAATTCTTTCCAAAATTTATTCTTAGAAAAAATTGTAACCAGAATTTTTCTATTGCGAGGAATGAAATAAATAAATAAATACTGAGATGTAGGTTATCATTTAAGAATCTCGGAAAGTATTGCAACATTTAATTTATCTAACTAGTTTTACTTAACCCTCTAACGGTACGGTGGGGATTGGATCTGACCCAGAGGTGTGTTTCCCCCTCCCTTACTCTCCCCTCTCATTGCAAGAGATCGAATTGACAAGGAACCCTACCAGGCAGCCTTGCAATATGTGTTGGAGCGTTTGCAGTGATACGTTTGCAGTAAATATGAGTGTCTTTGTTGAAAAATGTTATTCATCATCACGTCTTTTTTAAAATTTTTATTTTGTTGATTCTATTTTGAAGGTCAAAATATCAGCATATATTATTTTTTACATTTTTGTGCTCGGAAATTTGGTTTAGTAACTTCTAAAACTACGTACAAGACTAAATTACATATTAGACGTAAAATACAAACAATAGAAATAAACAAAAATTAAAATTCAAGCATAGACTGCTAGATCACTTTAACATAAAACATATCCTGCAAAGAAAACATAAAACATTTTCAATAGAGGATAGCGCAGAAGCTTCATATCCCCATAATGAAAAAAACAAATAAATAATTCAACAGAGATAGATAAAAATAATACGAAATATACGAATACGATGGGGGGGGGGTGCTATAGTAATGTTACAATGACGTAACTTTTAGGATAGAATTGGCTGCTGTTTCGCCATATCCGTCACTTACGGAATTTGGGTGTGTATGCTTCTTTTACTTTGCATTAGGATTATTTGTGTGCTTGCATATACGGTGCGTTGAGCTCATACTGTAAGTTGTGTTTGTCTTTTCATTTTCTTTTTGACTTATTGCTTCCTTGCGGGACTCGGGGCCTTGGGATGTCTTTTGGGCTTACCTGCATCCTATTCAGAAAGTTCCCCTTGAGGTAACTGATATGGTTAGGCCCTGATGACGAGACCTGTCGGTTACCTCTATGTTGATTTATGGTTCAGTTCCGGCACTTATACAGAATCTTGCCGTTGGTGCGTGGATGCCCAGAGTGCTTGATTTCTGTTTGTTTTTTGTCTATATTCGTATTATTTTTATCTATCTCTGTTGGATTATTTATTTACATATTAGACATAATATATACGACATTCTATGAGAATGCCAGAGAGATTTTCTTTGTTTAGCAAAATTACAATTCGTTGGTCTTTTTTTCTACAAAAAGGTTTTTATTTCATGTAAAATAATATCAATAAATGTTATTATACAACAAAACTGCTTATTGTCTACTTATTTCTACCAAAAACGTCATCAAAAATGACATCGAGTCAATCCGACCCGACCGTAACATCTATTTCGTCTCAAACCACTGTACCGTTAGAGGGTTAAGTTTGCTTACCCATCTCAGTTCTTTTCCAAACCTTTACGCAATGCTTCGCGACATCTTCAACCGGAGGTGAAAAAACAACGCATCATTCGGTAACTATGCAACTTCGAGGAAACTACCAGTTACACTAGTACAGATTTTGTTTTGTGACGAGAAACATAAGACGATCTTCTTCATCTAGTTTTCTAAGTTGCGGAAGTTTGGAAAATGGAAATCGGCTTACGTTTACTTATGGGATCTTATTCTAGTTATCTGTTGCATTTATGCGCTTTACAATAATTATTACGTGAAAATACAATCCATTACTTGTAAGTTCAAGTCGAATGTAAAATAATAATTTTTTATAAATTCCTTCGAATGTGCCTTCATCATCGCATAGGATTCTGAGAAAGGAATTAAATATTTAGTTAAGTCAAAAATACTTTCATAGACTTCTCCAATATTTTTTAACAAAAGTAGATTGCATATCAACATTTCCAACTACATTATGTAATCGTTTGTTTATTTTATTCTTCAGAGAGCTAACTATAAATTTGATTTTTGTAACATTTTTGTATTACTTAGTTTTTTTTTTTCAAAGAAATTCCTTTTCTTAGAGGGTTTTAGTGAGAGGCAGTTTTTTTTAATTCACTGCATATCAAGCAGAGAAATGTTATGAACAATATCGAAAGAAAATTTCATGACAGCATCTAGCAGTTCTAGCCTACGTCATGTGAAATCAAACAGCAGTATTCATTTAACTCTGATCAATTTTTTATAGTTAATGAAACCAATTAAAATCCGTAAAATTATAAACGTTAAACCGTTGGTAAAAAAAGTAAAACGCTTGGCACAAAAAATAAAATCCTTGATACACAGAAATCATTTCAATAGAAATCATTTCATTCTGAGTCATGAATAAACATTCGGAAGAAAAGTAGGTCATACATCTCGTGCTGCAAAAACACTATTGGCTGGGGAAAATATTTTTTGAAGCGCAATCATAACAAAGCACAACTGAAAAATTTTTAGAAATCGCATATTGTATTTGAGGAATAAAAAAATATTGGGGTTCCCACCTATAAATAATATAGAATTTCTTCTGAACAACAAGTTCTTTTTAGGAAAGTTAAATCTTATTTTTTTCCTTTTTCTATGTTTTTTTTCTTCTTTTGGACTGAATCAATGGCATTTATGTTGTACAAGATGTACGACTGTAACTTTTTATCCCATGGCTATTTATTAATGACAAAGAAACAGATTTTTTACTCTCGTTTACAATTTATTTTATCCTTAATTTATCAATTTCTTTTACAGTGCCGTGTAAGAGAGCTTTTCGGGCCCTAGGCATACAAATAAAAGTTGGGGTGCTCATCTAATATAAACGAGAATGCGGGTGATATTTATTGAAAAAAATCGCAATTTTATTACGTGGTGTTAATTTATATTACTCGTTTCACATTACGAAAACATATAAAATGGAAAATTTCAGAAAATCAGTATTAAATTATTTTAAACCTTCAGCCGGCACGCTCGTGTACAAAGAGCAACATTTTCGTAATTTTGAATGATTTGTTTTTACATGTAAGGTTTGAATGTTCTAAGCAGTTTCTATTTACAGCTATACACTCTCTATTGCAGGCCTGATTTTCTGACCCTTGTATTCCTTTCCATTCATTGTTAGTCGTGATTTAACCTTGGCAAACCAGCGATTATACTGGATTACAGTAGGACAAAAGGAGTTGATGTAGTCGATCCAATGTGCAGCTATTACATGGTATCCCGCATATCACAAAAATGGACAATATCATTGTTTTTTAGGTTTTTCCACATTACTGGAACCTATTCTCAAGTTATCCTTATAAGCCGGCACTTTTGCAATAAGCCGGACACTTTTGAAATAAGACGATTGTATCTGCCTTCTTTAGCCTTTAATTATAAATCAGTGATTCTCAACCACTGTGCTGCGGCACTTTTGTCTGCCGCCAAATTCTTAAAGTGTGCCGCCAAATTCTAAAAATGTATATAGTAAAAATTATAATGCTTTTTTTATTACGAGTAAAGTTTGTTTAAATTAAAGAAAAGTACACTCTAAAAGAAAACTGTTGTTTTTACAGTTAAATGCCATATTTTTAACTGTTTTTATCCGTTTTAAGTAAACAACTTTTAAACTTATCTTTTTTTTTGTGTGCCCCAAATTTGGAAATCGTTAAAAGTGTGCCGCGACAAAAAAAAAGGTTGAGAATCACTGTTATAAATATATCTTAATATTATCAACATTATATTTCTTGTCATAAAACGCAGAATTATTTTTTTTTGATTTGAAAAAATAAAGTTTATTACAAAAATAATAATGAAGGTTGAAAAAGACGTTTCACTTTGTGCCACGCGCGCGTGCTGGTGTTCCCAAACATTGGCGCGCCCGCTGAAGGGTTGAGAAGTAATTTTTTTTTCTAATTTACTAATAATTTCCTTATTACAAAGAGTTTTCAAAATACCTATTTTCTACGCACAGTATTGCAACTGTGTTAGGATTTTGTTCCGAAATAATGTTGCTTCAATAATTTCTTAATTTATTACGGAAAATGAACGCTCTCCATCCGCTTTTTTCATTGGTAACCTTAAAAATAATCTTAAACTTATTCCGACGTTCAGTGGCGTAGCGTTGGGTGGGCAAGGGGGGTATATCATGCCCCGGGCGCCACTCGAACAGGGGCGCCAAATGATCCTTATCGCTAATTCTATATAATATACTAGCTGAAAACCCGCACTTCGCTACGGAGTACATTCAAAGTAAATACAACGGTCAATGTATGCAAGTAATGCCAAAAAAAATATGTATATATATTTATAATAAATACGACGATCAACATATACAATTGATCTAGAAAAAAAATATATATTTATAAAAAAATCGTAAGGGATATTTTTATAGACGATCAATGTGTACAATTGATGTAAAATATATATATATATATATATATATATATATATATAAATAGTAAGGGATATTTATTTTTTTGGATAATATCCAATCGTCTGCCGCATTAGAAAGAAAAAAACATTTTTTGTGTATTTAGTTGTTATGCACGTGACGATAAATTTATTGAAAGTACCAGAAAAAGAAATCACGTGATCGGCATTTAATAAATTAAATTGTAAAAATGAATCTTTAAAAATTCACCAAAAATCAGAAAATGGAGGTAAAGATTCGAAAAAAATTTGATTTGAAAGGAATTTTTAGGATCTTTCTCGTGATATAATTTTTATAACCCTCGAATTATTATTTTAAATGCAAATTTAAAAAAAGTTATTAAAACAGCTTAAAAATTTAATTTAAAAAAACCTAAGAAGAATTTTTCAAAAATCTCTCTTAGTGCACCCCTACACTATAAGAAGAATCGCCATGCAAAATTTCAGCCCTTTAGGTCCAGCAAACTTGGTCTGTGTGTTGTATGTCAGTCAGTCAGTCAATGAGTCAGTTACGGAACTGTTTTATATATACAGTGGACGCTCGTTAATTCGAACTCAAAGGTTCTCAGAAAAAAGTTCGAATTATCCGAAGTTCGAATTATCCGATGTTAAGAGAAAATATATAACTTTAAATGTGTATCACTGAAGAAGAAAATCTCCTAGTATGTATAACCCCAGAAAATATATTATACTATGTTATCTATTGTTAAACATATTAAAAAGCAATACAGACTTACCTTAATCATAAATGAAGCAGAAGATATGCAGTATAAAGTAAACTTTTATTAAAATATGAATTACACTTTGGGGAAAAACTTTAAAATGGATGTTTGGTTATGTTTGTGATGCCTACATTGTTCAGCGAGCTTCTCGATTTGAAGTACACATTTCAATTCATTTTCAGAGGAAGGTTCAATCTGAATAAATAATTTCAGAGTTTTAATAGAGTCCATTATGGCTTTGTCCATTATGGCCGCATTAAAAATATCTTTCGGCAGGTAAGTAGAGAAAAGCCCTGGTAGTTTCCTACAGAAAAAAGGGCATAGGACTTCGTTTACATCAGAACTTTGGCCACATACAGTTTTATAAGAAATATTGTGCCTTGACTTAAATCGAGAAAGCCATCCATCACTGCATTTAAAATCTTCAATACCCATTCGACTTGCTAATTCATCAGCCTTCGTCAGCACTAGGGGTCCATTATCGGAAAATTTTGAGATCTAACATCCTGGAACCATATCAGTAGAGCCTTTTCTAGAACTTCTTGGGACGCATTTCCCTTGCGTTTCCTTCCTCTAGCAAATTTTGATTTTTCCCGTGAATCTAAAATTGACTCCTTGTTTTTCAAATTAGTTGACAACACATTTTTTTAATACCATAGTCAGCTGCTAACTTTGTTTTACATTCGACATTCTCTACTTTCTTTAAAATTTCTACCTTTGTCTCCAAAGTTAGGGTTTTGTACTTTCCACGTGTAGACATCCTGAATTTTTACACGTTCACACCACACAATGAGGAAGAAAAACTAGACCACATTAACTTGTCTGCACTGCAGTTATAACTGACGTAGCACCCTAGAATCTGTAGTAAAGACTAGTTTTTCTGAAATTTTAAGAAAATCGATCCCAATAAAGGAAAATTGCTTTTTCCGTTTAGCACTAATAAGAAGGACAATAGCTACTAACGTTTAGCGGACATGCAATAGTCTAGGAATGCAGGCATGTGCCTCTTTACACAGAAAAGAAATTTTGACACACAAAATAATAAATACAGTGTGTATTTTCTCCATTAAACGAGGAAAAATAATATTTTTTGTCAAACTTTTAGTTCGAATTAACCGAAGTGATAAAAATTTAGTTCGAATTAATGAGATATTTTTAACATTAACTCCAATACAAGTTTTCTGGGGCCTTTGGATTAGTTCGAATTAACCGAAAGTTCGAATTAACCGAGTTCGAATTAACGAGCGTCCACTGTATATATATAGATTACTATATGTTTTTCGGAAAGGGGGGCGCCAAAAAGGTATCGTGCCCCGGGCGCCAGTTATGCTCGCTACGTCACTGCCGATGTTAGGATGTAATGAAGTGTCACATCCACTTTTGTCGTACTAGTGGTTCGTGAAAAAACAATGTATATTTATGCACATGACGTGGTTGATCTGTTGTGTACGTTTATGCTGCCAGAACTTTTGACAAAGGATACCGCCCACCTAAGTCGTTGGCGTTGCAACAAGTATTTTTATTCGTATATATTTTTAAATTAAATTTAGATGTCGAGGCCAGTGCATTTATTTATTTATTTCATGCAGTGGTGACAGACATCTCTGTGGGGGGGCCCTAGGCACGCGCCTATTTTGCCTGGTGGTAAACGCGGCGTTGTTTAGAAGCACATTCAAAACAAATTGTATTAACGCCAACTGAAATGTCGGCAATTTCAAATGTAGAGTGGGTGATCGGTTTACGAACATAACACCGTTCCAAGACTATGTTCGTAAACCGAAATGTTCGTTAACCGATCATCGATTTACCATAGATTTTTATGGGACTTAGATAAATTCGTTCTGGAGGCCCTAAAAACTAAATTAAAAGATATATATATATATATATTTATAATTTATTAGTAAGTTTATTTTTTTTGCCAAACTAATACAGTCTTGCAGATTAATCAATCATTTTTTAATGGGTCGTTGAAGAACGTGTCCAGTGTCGATTGCTTTTCTCTCTTCGTATGAGGTAGCGAGCAGCGCCCCCACCTTTTTAGAGTTCGACTAGATGGAACTTCGCCATGTAAGCATGGCTCTTATATTAGTGGCAATTTGTAGACCCCCTTTAAGGGTTGTACATACATGCATAATAAATGTTTATAACTAAAATTGTATCGTTTGTAGACCTCTTGATTACAATTATTAGATAAACTCACTGATCCAACTCTTGGTTGATCTTGGACTACTAGAAACTTCTTTCGACCTTTTGTCATAGAGGTGTTCGGTAGAATTCGTTTTATTTCGTTATCCGAACATATGTTCGTTGTCCGAACACAAAATCTTTCGTGAAGGTGTTCGTTAACCGAATTGTTCGTAGTCCGAACTGTTCGTTGACCGATCACCCACTGTATATTTTTAAAGATTACTTGCTAACATAAACTGATGCATCATTTACAGACAGCATCTAAACTTAATTTACATTTCAAAAGTAATATGCAAATCTCAGATAGTTTGTCCTATAACGATTTCATTTTAAAAAAAGCGCTTTTATTCATCGAAAAAAAAAGGCTCTACAACTATAAATTTTCACTCTCAAAACAACCTATTCCTTTACTATGTCTCAGTGAGTTTCGATACTTGTTAAACTTTTAAAATGTAAGAATGTTTTTAAAAATGTTTCTTGAGAACAAAGGAATTGCAAACCTGACATTTTTTATAGAACCTATTTCCTTCTATGACACAAAACAGGGTTTAAGATATATCTGCAGATACGTTTAAACATGGCCATGTTATCCGCTTTGTTTACTTGCGAAACGAGACCAAATTCCTAAAAATGATGAAAAATCGTGTGAACTGTCAATATCAATTTAGGGAGCAGCCGAAACGTTTTTTATTAAGTTTTAGATGGAATGAGGGAATGGAGATGGAAGCACGGGATATTTTCTCAGTTTTCTTTTCGAATCATTTTTCAAGTGAGACTATTCACATACGATGAAAAATTGCCAAAAAAAGGTGACATGAATAATTAAACTACATCTTGTTAAATAAATTTTAATATGCAAGCAACGCTTTCTTTTATAAATTAAATATGTAAAAAAAAATACAAATAATTCTAAAAATTTATTTGGCACAAAAACACCCTATATTTTGTAAATGAAATATTTAAAACAAATACATATGCAAACGTGTTAAAATTCGTAAAATAATCTTCATTTAGTTTCTTTTCGAATCATTTTTCAAGTGAGAATATTCACATATGATAAAAAAAAAACCTGTCAGAAAATGGTGACATGAATAATTAAATTACTTCTTGTTACATAAATTTTAATATAGAACGCTTTCTTTTATAAATTAAATATGTAAAAAAATACAAATTATTCTAAAACATTATTTGGTACAGAAACACCCTATATTTTGTAAATGAAATATTTAAAACAAATACATATGCAAACGTGTTAAAATACATAAAATATTCTTCATTTAGTTTAATGATGCCAACTTTCGATAAATAAAATATTATAATCAGAAATTCAAAAAATATTATAATCAGAAAAAAAAAAACGTTTTGCTAGATATGCCATTTTTTCTATCATAAAATACAAAGTAAAAAAATCTGAAATGCAATAAATATTAATTCATTTTACTGCTTCCATTTGAGCTATGACTAGAGTTCAAAAACTTTACCACCCACAATTTTTTACCTTTCTGTTGAAAAACTAAACATTAACTCCTTCAACATAAAGAGCTTTTTACATTTTGAAACGATAAAGTAGCGTCTATTCACGAGGAAAAGTTCTTCCCTGACACCTACGCTTTTGATACTCTGTCATTACCATTTTCTTATGCAAATTCCTTCTACATTTACGTGTTCACTCGTAGGAGATATTTAGTTTTGAAAACAGTATCAAGAGGACTATAAAATATTTTTTATATATCCATTGCAAATCTTTTGGGAGAAGACATAACGTTTAAAATCGATAATGGTATAAAAATTAAGATTCAGTGTAATTTTTACTGATGATGATAAGGTGGCATTTATAAGTGGAATTCACATTAATGCCAGGTAGACAAAATGATAAGAAATGTGTAATTTTTACGTACGTTAATCGAAGTATATATAGTTCGTTCAAACTCGTGGGATGCCCAACTCTTCGTCCCAAATGATCCCAGATATGCTCGATTGGAGACAAATCTGGGGATCGGGCAGGCCAAGGAAGGGTAGTAACAGTGCGGAGACAGTCTTGTGACACCCTTGTCGTATGAGGCCGAGCATTGTCTTGTTGAAAAATGGCTCCTGGGAGCAGTTGCATGAGTGGCAACACATGGGGTTGCAGGATTTCATGAACCTACCGCTGGGCTGTCATGGTGCCACGGAACAATACTAGGAGTGACCGTGTATTGTAGGCAATGGCACCCCATACCATCACAACCAGCTTGGGAGCGAGGTGTCGCTGTACAGCAAAGTCAGGATTGAAGCGTTCACCACGGGCTCTCCACACACGAACACGATTGTCATCACTGGCGAGATTGAATCTGGATTCGTTGCTAAAGACGACCTGGTTCCATTCCGCTGCAGTCCCGTTTCCTCGTGCGCGGCAAAACTCCAAACGGAGGCGTCGATGGGTGGGCGTCAAGGGCAAGCACACGTAATGAGCGCCGCGATACCAACTGTTCTTCAGCCAGGTGCCTTCGTATGGTTCGAGAAGACACAGAGGCCCCTAGTGAAGGTGCTACCTTGCCTGGATGGCAGCCGATGAAGCAGTTGGCTGTACGCGTGCATTTCGTACGATGTGGCGGTCTTCTCGACGACTAGTCTGTCGAGGGCGTCCTGAGACTGATCTTCGTGTACATGACATCTCTCGGGTCCACTGGTCCCAACACCTCCTCACAACACAATCGGAGCGGCCTAATTGACGAGCTACTCGCCTAGCTGGCCACCCAGCTTCCATCATCCCGAAGATTCTCCCCAATCAAACTGCGACAACTGCTTATATTGTCTTTGAACACAGCGTAATGGCATGTCTATCTCAGCTCTTCCTTTGTAAAGGATTCAGCACACTGAAACAAGCTTTGGTTACCTGTTTTATACTCCACAGAGTACGGTGTCAACGCCCTCTACCTATATATATATATATATATATATATATCCGAAAAATTTCTTTCTAAACGTTGAATAGAGTTTAATATTTTCAGAAACTCACCTTTAATCCATTGTAAATATTTGAATCATGTTACCAATTTGTTTCAACATTTGCTCTCATATGAGCTAGAAGGAACCATTAAATTTCCATTTAATACACCGTATAAATTCCCATTTGCGTAACTTACTACATGCGTTTCAAATGTCTGCATTGCATTAATTTGAACTATATTTTCGTTCGATGGATTACTAAAAGTAATGAAAAGTTTTATATTGAGAATAAAAACTAGATACTAATATCCAACGAATAAACTTCGCTTACATGAAGTTTTAAATTACAATGCGTATATTTAGAATTAAGTTTTTTTTTAAAAATCCGACATAGCAGAAGAAAACATTTAATAGTAAATTAATTTACGTTGATCAATTCTTCGGAATCTATCCCTCTTTTTAGAAAACTTTAATATCAGAAAAAAAACTGTGTATATTTAAGATTGGAGAGTATTTTCTGAAACTGGAGAGGGAGGACATAATTTCTTTTTTTAATAAACTAAAGCCGTTGCAAGTAAAATATCGAAGTTGCAGGCATAGACGTAGCGTCGGGGGAGCACGGGGGGCACGTGCCCCCACCCCCAGCTTAACTTGAAATAAATTAAACGTTAATAGAAGTTCAGTTAAAATTGGAAAATTGTAGGAAACTTTAAGAAAGTTGGTTCTTCCCACGTTTTCAAACTGTGACACTGAAGATTCCGATTACATATTTAGCCTTAACATAGTTTTTAACAATGACATGATCCATAACAACAATTCAATGCTATATTTTTTTCTCATTTTATTTATATTATATTTATTTTTCTAATTGTATAACTTTTGAATGCTACTCAAACATTAATTCTATTGCTATTCAATTTTTAAAAAATCATACTTTATTTCATGTTTTAAGGACCGTCCGGCAGTCAATGCGCTGAGGAGGGCCCTAACTGAATTCAGTTCGTGCCCCATCCCGAAAAAAAAAGTTAGAAGCACGCGGCGCATATGGTTGCAGGTGCTGAGTACTATAAATGACTTTTATTAGGCCAATAGCAGATATTCAGCAATAAATGAAAGACTACTGACATTTCTCGTTGCGATTGCTAGATCTGCTGTTTTTGCCATCCATGGAGTTTGAGGGCAGAAACTGATGACTGTAGCTCTTCGAAAATCTGTCACCTGAGATAGGAAAATACGCATTTCCTCCTTGGTTATTCTCTCGCCTGACCGCTCAGCTTTTCCCCCGCCAGACGGCAGTTATATTTTCAGGCGATTAATCGTGAGGTAATCTGAGCTGCAGTTACTGAGCAGTTTTATGCAAATCTGTTTGTAGTATATATAAAGGCGGTTTGGCCGTAAGTTGATGCGGCTCTCGTGTACTTGATGTTTCGTTTGTAGTATGATTTTATGTTTTAAATTTCTTGAAGGTTTTTTTATAAACATTTATTTTAAGTAAAAGCTGAATGTTATAATTCATGTAAAGGGATATTGTTCTTCCAATACTCTGCTAAACATGCTTAAATTTTTGAAACGGAATATTAACCTGGTTGCATTGAATCCTCTGAACAGTTTCTGCGCACTGAGCAAAATTGTCGCAAAGACATATCCCTGATAGATCGGACCTTTCATAGGCAAATGAAAAGCTATCTTTGTGACCTTGTTCCTATTGCTTCTGTTGCGTAGCGTCGAAATCCTCCGTTGGCTGAGTTTGTTGAAATGACCCGAGACGAGATTTCCATAACACGTTCTCATTGCGTTGAGATCTGCGATTGGTTATATACTTCAACGCTGAAGCAGTATGAACAAGGCCTAAGGGCCTGTTCACACAGGAGTCCGTTGCGTTGCGTTGCGTTAAGAAAAAGATGACGTTGAGACGAAAATAAACCAATCATAGGCGTTAAATATTGCTAATCGTTTGGAGGCCTATGATTGGTTTATTTTCGTATCAACGTCATCTTTTCCTTAACACAACGCAACGGACTCCTATGTGAACAGGCCCTAAGGGTAGGTTATTTTAAAAGCGCTGGAGAATGCTGCTCTCCTCCGTTTTCAGAGATGGGAAGTTCCGATGTTTATCCCCCTGTTTATTAGACATAGCAACAGGATTACTTACAATGCCTGTGTTTGGATCCAATAAGTTCCAGTTTGGCTCATTGTGTAGACGATAGTGAAACTCCATTTTTAATTAAGAAATTACGTAGAGGGAAAGAAAGGTGACATTTTACGCTGACAAGACCTTGATTAAAGAAAACTCTTAACGGGATTTTCCGTCTCTTGCGCCTAATATTCCGTCTCTGCGCTTTTTAATCCCTAAGTGCTTAAAGTATATCAGAGAAGTTCAATGTTTGAAGCTAGAAGCTCGCCAGTATTTCCTGCACTTTTATTTACCAAATAATTTGATTTTTCGTATGTTCGATTCCCCGCTGCATCCTTCCCAATATGCTAACACCACATTTTCTATCCTTCTCCTATATAGAAAGACATTTATATTTAAGACTCAAAATCAGAGATTAACGTACGCTTTGAGAGACATACATTGAAAGAATTAGATTATGTATTTCGGAGAGACTGCAGCTCACTCGAAAGAACTTTCGACACGGATCTTTGTGAATTATTCTGGAGACTGATAAATCCGTTATAAAATAAACAATTTTTACCAGAGGAACATGATTTGTTAATTTTCTATTCAGATTTACAGGAAATAGAGACATAGAAGACAGAGAAAGAGATGCTATCAGCTACTATGAATATTTTGTGAGCGGTGTTTTGCTATATTCCCTGATTTGCCCTTATACACTCCTAGACAAAAAAAAAAAAAACGACATACCAAAGGGTAATGCAAATTGGGCACAAACTGACATGCATACAGGTTTTGACAGAAAATGCAAAATTTTAAAGTTTGGTGGCCAATGAATGAACATGTGACGCTGCAGCGCATCTTCACTGCGCAACTGGCAGAATATTAAAGAGGAGAAATTTCGATTCCAGGTCATAAATTCTTTGCGAATTTACTTCTGTAAACTCAGGTAGACAGTAACTATGCCTCGCATACAGGTTCGCGAACAATATGCGTAAATGTCAGCATTTGAGAGAGGACGTGTAGTTGGGGGGTACAAAGAAGCCGGTTGTCTAATCGGCGAATCGCTCGATATTTGGATAGGAGCGATTGCCACTATAGACAGTGTTGGCAGGAATGGTGGAACCATGGAAGAACACAGCGTCAAGAGGAAGCGGGTCGGCCTAGAGAAACGACAGAGCACGAGGGCCGAGCAATCGGCAGAGCGGTACTTACACCCCAGTTTCATATTATCATCGATCGTATGGGCAACTGGTGCTTCAGTGACCACAAGTACCTTTCATAAAGCGGCTCAGAGAAAGAGGGCTGAACTCGCGGTGCCCCTGCGTCGACTACTATGGACTATGTACACCAACAATCCCGTTTGAAAGTGTTAGTCGTGTATATTCAACCTGAAATGGTCACTGACTGGAGTTGAATTGTCTTCAATGATGAGTCCCCCTTAGAACTGAGCCCCGATGACCAGCGTTACGTGTCTGGAGACGCCCCGGAGCAGCGGTGGATACTACACCTGACTGTATTTTCTGCCATACGGGACGATAACCAGGAGTGATGTTCTGGGGTGCCATTTCATTTCATAGCAGGCACCCCTTTGATTGTCATTCGCGCCACCCTTACAGCCACGGTGGCACGTCGACGACTATTCTACGCCCCGTTGTGTTGCCCTTCATATCACGACCATCCTGGGCTTAAATTTCAGCAAGATAATGCACGTCCGCACACGGCGATAGTTTCTACTGTTTGTCTTCGGGCTTGCCCAACGCTACCTAGGCCAGTAAGGTCGCCGGATCTCTCACCCATTGAGCACGTTCGGGGCATCATGGGCAGGGCCCTCCAACCAGCTCGGGAATTTGATCATCTAACAAGCCAATTGGGCAAAATTTGTCACGATATCCCGCAGGAGTACATCCGTCAGCTCTATCAATCAGTGCAAGCCGAATAACTGCTTGCATAAGGTCCAGAGTTGGACCAACGCGTTATTGACTTTTTTTCACTTTGTGAAGCTTTTTCTTTTAATAAATCATTGTAATTATTTGTTCTCTCTACATGTACATACACATCTACCGATTTTTGCCTTTTTTGGAGGGGGGGATGGGGGTTCTAAGAGTGTATTTGAAACAGATCGGTTTTTTGAATTAATTGTACAATTGGTATGTAGTAAAGTTAATTTTTTTTTTCATTACGGAGAGGGATATTTTAAAAAATCTGAATCAGATAGTTTTATGTATAAATATAACAACTACAATAAATGTCCTTTAAGTTGCAAAATTCTAATGATCTGTGAACATTAGAATATGCATCCTATGAGTATCAACTTGCCTTCCTGCATTGTGAATGCTAGTATTTCTATCTGTGATTTGTCCTACTTCTGATTACAACTTAATACCTGTATAGATATTTGGCTACTGCATGCGCGTTACGTTCATACCGTGAAACGTATGCATTTAAGCGAATAAGTCAAAAATAGAACCTGAAGAAATGTATTTCATAACTCAAGTGATGAATATGTATTTGTGAATGTGTAAGTCAAAGTGTACCGTTGATCCGAACACGGATTACAAGTTGAACACAGTTTACAAGTACATAAGATTGTAATGTCTGAAAAGTCAATTTTGTGTCGAAATACGGTTTCTCGCCCAAAAAATGAATGCAGGATGACAGCAGTACATTGAACGAAGCATGCATATGAATGAAATCATATTATTTCACTCACTCCTTCAGGATTGTATTTGGAGAGAGGTCCTTCTTCCTTGAATTCCTTGAGGACATCGGATAATTTCTTCGAGGATCTAAAAATAAAAAAAAGGATATCTTAAAAAAACAACCTTAATGTTATTCTCATAAATTCTTTATTGATACAACTGCTTAGTGGATAAATACCATCCTAAATATTGGGAAGTATTTACTTCCTTATAAAGGACAATGCACTTAACTAAATCAATATAAAAGGACACCAAGTGTAGACTTATCTATTGAACTAAAGAGTGCTTCAGTTTGAGTTCGTCTGCTCTCTAAATTTTACATTATTATGCTTTTATAGGGCAACAGCCTTAGTTCTATTCTGTATGTGTTGTAGAGTTTAATTAATTACATGTAAACGGCCAGGTAATGAGACTATTAATTAATACGTTCACTTTCACTAACGGATGGAAAATTTCCTCACAAGCATAGAATTTTAATCAATTAATGTGAATAAAGCTGGAGCAAAAAAATCAAGATATTCTACGAGATATCATTTTAAGAAATAATTTTTTTTAACTTTCCAAGAAATAACTCTTTTATATGTTCTCCAAAATAATTTTTTTTTATGATCGTTGTAAACTTTTTCTAAATTCTTAAACAGAAATTGTAAAAGAAACGTGTTTCTCATCAAATTAAAATTAATTTTTTCATAACTACCATTAATTTAGTTTTTTATTAAGTTTTGAATTCGTCTCATTTTTATAGGTCCAAATGAAGTATAAAATAATGAGATTTGAAGGTAAGACTATGCTTTTGACACACATGCAGAAGGGAAAGATGTTGTGCTTTACAAGACAGAATGACCCTTGACTCTTTCGAACTTAGTAAGATATAATTAAATAACAAAGATGTAATTATGAATAGGAAAAATTACTTTGCTGCAGTATGAATGCCTATCCATTCTAGAGGCTAACTGTGAGATCCTATATAACCCCAAATGTATAAAATTTATCTCTACAGTGTAAAAGAAGAGATTCTTAAATTATTGTATCAACACAATGAACAGCGTACGTATGCGTTATTAAAATTATGGCCTATTATCAATTGAATTCATTGTTATAAAATAATATCTAAGGGCAAAACTTTTGCAAATTTTGAAGCGAAAAAGTTATTTTTTCAGACGTATATTTTTGCTAAAAATGAATATTGTCTAATATAGGATACTTAACCTTAAGCTTACGGGACCCATTTTTCCGGTTCCTCTTTAAAACAGGAAATTTCCTACCCCTTTGTAAGAACAGCCATTAAG
>OU015493.1:200431170-200535906 GCA_907164885.2 Dolomedes plantarius
TCATTACTCCAGAGGTTCTTGAATGAATTCAGGAATACAATGGAGTTCACATACATACAAAAATTAATAATTCTTGAAAATATATATACACTCAATTGCAAGAATATATACACTCAGTTGCAAAAAGTATGCACCATTATGTTATTCCTAAAGAGTGAAATTGTTTTATTTTATAT
Source organism: Dolomedes plantarius (assembly GCA_907164885.2). Lineage (NCBI taxonomy): Eukaryota > Metazoa > Arthropoda > Arachnida > Araneae > Dolomedidae > Dolomedes > Dolomedes plantarius. The sequence goes on from OU015493.1 coordinate 200,431,347, forward strand.
CTTCAGAGAGAGTAGAAATATAATCTAAATATCAAAGCCAGTTCAAAATATTGATTAATAGCAATTGAAATTCAAAATGTTCCTTAAATAAGCTTTTTATTTAATGAGATATTCAAAATAAAAAAATGCTCCAATATTTGCTATTGTTTCAATATTTACTTGACATGTGGATACTGATTAAACAATATTTTGATCTGGTTTTGAAATTTTGAATATATCTTTGCTCTCGATAGACATAAAGAAATTTCACCCAGTAGGAATAACATATAAATATATAGCAATTGAGTGTACACATAGAACATTATAAATAGAATTTTAAAAAAATTATATTTTAAGGCTATTAAGATTATACATGAAAAATACCTATTAGTGTTTAGCATTTAAATTAAAATATATAATTATACTAAATACATTCTTTTAAATTATGAACACAAAAATTTTAAGAATATTTGTTCTTTATTTCTTTATAATGTATAAAATGCAGTGTATTTTATAAAGTTTACTCAAAACACAATTTGATAAGGAATTCAATAGATCCTTTTGTATGATTTACAAGTTCATTTTTAGAATCTTTTATAATGTGGAACGTTTTGAATCCATCTTTTAACATTTAGACATGGATAATTTGTTGCCTATTGATACCTGGCAATAAGAACATTGTAAAATATATTTAATAGGAAAATGGACAATTTTTCCACCATTGAATACTATGCATGAATTTACTATGGAGGAATCATGTGTAACTGATTTATCAATCCAGTAGTAAAAAAATGTTTAATTTGGATTAACATATTAAAAAAAATTTCATTATAATTTTCTTTCAAATTTCTTTAAAGAAATAAAATGGAAAATATTATACTGGAAATGAAAATACATTTTTATTTTTCAACTATGTAGATTTGGAATTGATATTTGTGTGATGTATTTTATACTTTCTAAAGGATATAAAATCTAAATAGTGCGTACAAATTACAATTCTAAATATTAATTTAATTAGCAAATACTTAAGACTTTCACAAGAGTCCATTTACTTCCTTTGTCCATCTAAAATATTAACTGAAACACGAATCTTAAATTATTCCGAAACAAAATGTTTTTATTTATACATACGAAAGTGCTCGTAAGTGCCATAAGTATTGCTAATTCAATACACTCAGTTCAGTAGAGTTTGATCTGAAATATGGTCAATTCATATATAACTTGGATTAAAACACTATCTTATAACAGAAATAGAATAATGTTCACTATGTAAGGGTGTTAAATAAAATCTAAAGGCAATAATTTAAGACTAACGAATGAAACTTACTTGTGGATTAATTTCAACGAACTTGTAATCAATCTTTAATGGCGCCTTTTCAATCACGTGCAACTGAATGTCCAATCAGATGACACTAGTGCATTGTAGTATGACGAGGCGAAAAAAAAGATGGTTTGAAATTTCATTATGCTATAGCTTTCAAAAGCTGCCTTTTGGTATTGAATATAAAATTTTATTGCTCTACTGAAATATTTTTCAGGTGCTTCAAAATAGATATTTTTGTGAAAAGAGATAAAATTCTTTTTTTCTGTTTATTTTATGGTATATTAAATTAATAATATATATTTTTTGTAAATAAAATATTCAAAATATTTTTACAAGAAACTTAGGTATTTCTAAGTATTTCTAATTTTTAGATGTCATTACAGAACAACTGATTTTGTAGAATTTCGCAATTTTCATCATCTTAATTTTACAGTAGTATATTCTTATAATACACATTGGAATGAAAAAAACAATTTTTAATTAACGGACCTTAGTTAAATAAACAAATCACATTTATTTAGAAAAATATTAATGTAATGTCTTTAAAGGCAAAGTGTTATTTTGAAATAAACATTCATATTTTTCAAAAGTCCATAGTAATCATACATGGTTTGCTTTACTTATTTCACTGACACATTGAATTGCTTTCTGTTTGTCATCAGAAATATGCCTCTTCATAGGAAGTCCTGTTACTTTAACATCATTCCATTCAATCATATCAATATAATCCTTGGCATCAAAGTTTATACGTTGAAATAAAAACTTTTTGATGCCACCTTCATTTTCAGCCCTTGCTTTTAGATTCCGGGGTAATCCAAGCTCTCTCTTACATGACTGCGATCATCTGATATCATACAAAGGACGAGATTTTCAGAAGCAGATTTCTGGCACTGGAAAATGTATATAAGATAGCATAATAGCATTTTTCAATGACAACAACCAGAATTTAAACATTACTGTAATTGGAATGGGTGGAACTGCCGTGAACACTGGATTGAATAATGATGTGGTTCGTTTATTTGAAAAGGAATTAAGAAGGCCACTGCAGTGGTTGATTTGTCTATTTCATGGAAATGAACTGCGCCTACGTCCTAATTTGGAGGAGAAATAGGTAAACAACTAGAAAACTGCTATGAACTTCCAGTAATTGAATTATCACCTATTGAAAATGGCATTCCATTACTAGAAATTAAGGATGATTTAAGTGTGGACCCAAAATATTTGTTAGAAATGTCTAATGCAATCTCTGTTGGAAGGTGCTCTTCTGATTTGTCTATGAGAAAACCAGGAAAACTTTGTTATTCATGATAGCTTACATTAGCAAACCAAATACTTCACTTGTATGTGGGAACAGAATGTACTGCAAAAAAAATCTCCGAATACTGACTGAGTACATTTTGTAAGTATATGCATCTGTTTCGTTTCACATAAAGCGGAAACTATCTTATATCCATGGATCGAAGCACTTGTGGAAACTTGTAAGCTATTCACGTTACCTCCATCAGACTCTTAAAAATGTAATTGACCCAGTCATTCAAAGAAATTCGTACTTCGCTGCTTCTGAAAATCTCCTCTTATGTATGATATCAGTTGATCGCAGCCACGTAAGACAGCTTGGATTACGCCGGATTCTAAAAGCAAGGACTGAAAAATGAAGGGGGCATTGGAAAGTTTTAAGTTCAACGTATAAACTTTGATGCCAAGGATTATATTGATATGATTGTACGTAAAGATGTTAAAGTAACAGAACGAGGCATATTTCTGATTATAAACTAGGAAGCAAATAATCTGATCAGGAGAGTCAACGTACTGACTTCAGCAATTTTCCATGTCACACACAAGCAGTAGAAAGGATTGTTAAATTCGTTACCGAGTCACCCTTACCCGTCCGTGGCACTTCTGCAAGAGTTGCATTGATAAAAACGAAAATACATTCTCAAAAGATAATGCCAAAATTTAATAATAAAAAACAAAACAAAACACAATTCAATGTGTCAGTGAAATAAGTAATGGAAACCATGTGTGATTACTATGGACTTTTGAAAAACATGAATTTCTTTTTTTTCAAAATAACGTTTAACATCCCCAATCTCAAAGAACTTTTTAATCTTATGCACAGTAAGTGTGCGTTTAAATTTTCTTCTACACCCACTTTTGATTATATTCCTAAATCTGAAAAAGTTAAACCTCTGAATCAGGCTGATGAGCTTAAAGCAGGGTGTTTAACCTTTTGCAGCATCTGGGCCACATGGTAAATTTTTTCAAGGCAGGCGGGCCGCATAAAAAAGTCAACTACATTCAAAAGTTTAGTTTTATTATGAAAATGAAAAATACATTGTATATGTAATGTATAAAATATTATAATCTTGGTATGCAATGTGATGTGGTAATTTTGAACGAAATCGAACATAATGTGATTTTTTAAATTTGGGTTGGTCTAAAGCGAATTGCTCTCGACTCTAACTTAACTAGCATTAATGATCGAATCAATCTCTCAAACCAATTTTCTATCCTAGGAAACTGTCGTAATCCGGAGGAAAGAAATTCCCGCTGCTAATGATGAATTTCCTGTTAGGCGGGAAACCAAACCTGAGCCATGTTTTTTTTTTTAATGGCGGAAGGGTACAAAGATACCCTCAACAAAATGTACAACCTAGTCAAAATTCAATATCCCAAATCAATTTCATGAAACTTTCTCAAAATCTTATCTGAAAACATTACTGCAATTGGATTAATATCGGACCTTTCAAAATTACTTAATTTACTTACGCATTGAATTTTTTGGAAAAAAAAAATCCCAAAACCGAACGGCCACTTAAAAATTAAAAATTTATGTTCCGATCTTAATATTTCAAATCTTACCCAGTCCATTAATTGTTCACAGGTTAATTCTGATAGTGTTATTCTGATAGTGTGGTTTCTGATAGTGTTTAACATTTTTCCTTTATTTTTCTGTTCCATGCGAGGCAGTTTCCTCTTATTGAAGTTCCACACTTGATACCCTATCAGGGAATGCTGGTGTGGGGCGTTCGTTTTTGCTTCCCATGCTTCAGTCCTCGGTTCGATCCTGCAAAGTGCAGTTCTGTTATCTGTACTCACGGATGTTCAAACCTGCCAATTTAATTTATTAAATATAACTTACTTATTATTTTAAACTTAATTGCCTTATTTTTTATTTCTAACATTTATTTAAACTAATTTTTTTGCCTTTTTTTTTCTTATTGTAAATATTATTTCTCGTATCCTGATTCAATTACAAAAAAAAAACAATGTAATATATATTCTTCAATGTACGTACTGAGGATAAAGGGTCTTATTTTTTGATATTTTTTGGTGTCTCATGACATCTACTGTCTATGTCTCTGACATTACATTACATTAATATTTTTCTAAATATGTGTGATTTGTTTATTTTAACTAAGGTCTGTAAATTTAAAATTCTTTTTCTTTCATTCAAATTTGTATTATAAGAATATGTTACTGTAAAATTAATACGATGAAATTCGAGAAAAAATTCTACAAAATCAGTTGTTTTATAATGGCATCTAACAATTAGAAATACTTAGAATATGTAAATTTCCTGAAAAATATATTTTGAATATTTTATCTACAAAAATATATATTATTATTTTAATATACTATAGAAGAAATTTAAAAAAATACAAATTTTATCACTATTTCCTCTCTTATAAATAAAGAGTGGTGAAACAAGGACCCATTTTTAAGTAGATATTTAATTTCTCCAGTAATATATAAAATTGAAACTAATTTTCATCTGTTTTTATAAGCTTCTAGGGAGTTAAAAACATACACACAGAATACAATCTTTACATACAAGGAAAATTATGTGAATTTTCACATAATACAATTATACAATTTCACATAATACTTTTCACATAATACAATCTTTACATACAAGGAAAATTATGGGAATTTTCCGCGTAAAAGAAGTTTCACAACAATGAAATAAATATTTTTGAAAAGTCTGTTAAATTTAATCTTCGCCTTCCCTTTCAAATCCATAATTCTGATGCAGATATCTGTTACTTGTGGTTACGAATCGGAGGTACAGTTCCGGGACGATGCAGGGTAAACGATTTCGGTGCGATTCATATCAACCCATAACAGGCCCTGAAACACGTAAACGGAAAGCGTTTCCCCTTCGGAGGTTCGTAAACAACCCGCCAGTGGCCCGACAAAATTCTCCCGTACTTGTCGTTCAACCGGTGCCTCCAGCACTGGCCCGATAAGCTGCCGTCAGTCCTGTGTTTGTTGGGTATATATATATATATATATATATATATACATATATATATATATATATATTTATATATATATATATTTATATATATATATATATATATTTATATATATATATATATATATATATATATATATATATATATATATATATATATATATATATATATATATATATATATATAAGTGCGGGTAGAAGTGAGCTATTCTCTGTAAATGGTTCTGACTGAGAAAAAGGCATTTATGGCACGCTACGGGTTCTACGCAACCGATGTCTTTCCTGGTCGAAAAACAATCCTGTGATAGATTTCAGACGTGAGAGCTAGTAGATCTGCATTACCACGTGGTCGTCCTTGGAACATTAGATCACCCGAAAATGTACGACGAGTCCGTGAATCCGCTATTCATGACGAGGAGGTTGCAGCCATTCTTCCAGAGATGACTAAAGGCCTTATCACACGTCAACGCGTACCCGTTTAAAATGCAACGGATTCAAGATACGATTCCCTTTCGCGATGAAAAAACATCGGGTAGGGTTGCTTTTGAATCGCAAAAGCAAACGTCTGGAATTGGCGTTTAAACGCGCTTGCGTACCTGAAATTGGCGATTAATCGCTCCTGCGTGTATGGAATGACGTTTATCCCGCATGCGTTAACGAGTGTGAGGTTGCAATTTGTTGTACGCGATGGATAGATTAGAAAATATTAAAATATGTACTACAGTATTAGCCATTACTGCAGTGATTGATTTAATAAATAAGGAGAAAACTCGACTTAGACCGAAGAGATCTGCTTGGTCCAGAAAGTGGTTACAGAGAAGAAATAAACTGGGCTGCTATGAAAATCTCATGCGAGAACTAGCATTAGAGGTAAGTTCTCTGTTGTCTACTTAATATGCCTTTAATTACATACCATACTATGTATTTCATTTATAAACATGCGGTTTATGGTTAGAACGTTTATAAAAAATGACAGATTTAAAATTAAAGAAGTGTTGAGGAAAATAGATGAACGTTATAACATGGTTGCAACACCAGCTCATCTGCTCTCTTACTTGCTTGATTCAAAAACAAAAAATTCAAGAACTGAATTATCTGCTGATGAAAAAAAGACAAGCATTGGAATATGCTAAAAAGAAGTTCCTTCATTATTCTCTACTACTAGTAGATAGAGCAAGTGGTAGTTTTTATTTATTTTTAATGATTAAATTTGCAACACTATTTCAGATTAACTTGACAATTAAAAATTATCAATAAAGTCTACATTTTTAAAAAAAATTAATACAATTATACCATTGTTAATTTAAAAAATGTTATCTTCCAATATTCTTAGAATTTTTTGTAATTATTTGAAAAGTAGGTAACACTAATGTACATTAGTTAAAAGTATTATTTGAATATCATAATTATGGTATATTTATGACAGATGATACTCTTGGACAAACTTGTTGCGAATTGACATTTTTATCCTAAAACAAGGGGGGGGGAAATAGTTAGTTTAAAAAAAAAAAACCTGTTTTTTTTTTCCTACTCTGATGCCTGTACAACACATAGAAATACAATTAATGATTTAATTATTAATTAAGAAATTTTTATCCCTGCAATATACAGTGTAACTATATTACTTATGAGCATTTGTTTATTTATGCCTAATACATATATATATTTAATGTTTAAACTTTTTAATTGTAGTTTGAGTTTTCTGATTCTTTTCAAGAATTTTAAATACTTAATATGTACAATTCTTTGTGCATTTTAAAGTATGTACAATTTATAACATTGTTCTAAAGTAATATGTTTTGTTAGTTTTAAGGTAAATTTTTTAATTATAAATGAAAACAATTTGTAAATCAATGTACAATGTGCAGCAATTTCTATTTTTAAAACATTAGGACACTGAAGGTTATCGTCGATGGATTAGAATGACCACTGCTGATTTTGAATTTCTAGTTCAGAAAATTTCACCATTGATAAAAAAAGAAAGCACTGTGATGCGTGAAGCCATACCAGCCGCTGAGAGATTGGCAGTTACATTACGATATCTTGCAACAGGTTAGAAACTTTTTTATATATTTTCAAGAAATAAAAGATTATATTTATTCATAATTTATACTATTAAATATATATATTGGACTTTTTGATTATTAAAAAGTATATGAATACAATTCATATCTTTTTTAAATTGACATTTAATAATGTATAACACAAACATTTATTTTATTTTATAATGACATGAACTTCTATCATATGCATTCCCTTTTATATTGGTTTTTATTTATATATACATTTTTTTCTTTTTGCATACAGGAGAAACTCAGACATCATTGGCATATCAATTCCGGATCGCTCAAAACACTATATCTGGAATTATACCTGTGGTGTGTGATGCATTAATCAACACCTTGATGCAAGATTATTTAATAGTCCCATCTACAGAAGCAGAATGGGAAATTATTTCTGAACAATTTAATAATATGTGGAACTTCCCTATGTGTATTGGTGCAATGGATGGAAAGCACATAAAAATCTCACCACCCCCTGGGTCTGGTTCCATTTATTATAATTATAAAGGCGATTTTAGCCTGGTACTCCTAGCACTTGTTAATGCCAATTTAGAGTTTATCTATGTTGATATTGGAACAAATGGTAGAATAAGTGATGGGGGTGTATGGGCTAAAAGTAAATTAAAAGCATCCATAGAATCTGGGAAACTTAATATCCCAAAGTGTGGTACTCTACCGAACAGTACATTAACTGTACCGTATGTTATTGTGGCTGATGATGCATTTCCTCTCTGTGAGAATATTATGAAACCATATCCTGGGAGAAATCTCACAGAGGAGAAAAGGATCTTCAATTACAGAGTCTCTAGAGCTCGAAGAGTCTCTGAAAATGCATTTGGTTTACTGGCTGCTCGATTTCAGATTTTTAAGAGCCCAGTAAATGCCAGACCCGATCGGGTAAAAAAAATTGTACTTGCCACTTGCATTCTGCACAATTTTTTGAAAAAAAGAGCAGAAAGCATCTACATTACAAGTGGCAGTATAGATACTGAAGATCACAAAAATCTATGCATAAGAAAAGGCAATTTCAGAGATAGAAATAGCAGCCTCCATAACTTTCGGAGAGTACCACAAAATTCATCCCAATGTTCCAAACAGGTGCGTGAAATATTTTGTACATATTTTAATTCTGTTGGTGCTGTTCCATGGCAAAGTGATATGTGTAAATATCATTAAGCATGTACTCTGAAATAAATAAATGAAATATTTTAAATTTTATTTTATTCCTCATCACTTTTTTCATTGTATTTAATTTCGTATAAAATTTGTTGAATTTTCAGTCTTGCTTTTTCTCTTTTTTTTCTGGACATAGATCTCATATAATCTGCTATATATTGTCCATATCCGTCTTCACCATCAATCTCCTTCTTCATATTCAATTTCTTGAGGACATTAGAGGCTTCCTCAAATATGTCCTCGGATGTTTTCCTATGTGTTTCAGACCTTTTTCTTTTTGGAGTGCTGTCTTCCGAGTGTACTGGATCTCTATAAAATGGTGTACCAAATTCCTCTTGAGATGCAGCACCAAATTCGTCTTGAGATGCAGGTTGAGATGCAGCCTGAAAAGAAAAGAAGTCATTTTTTCAAGAGAAATGATTTTTCAACTTAGGACAGGGTTTAATATTTAACAAAAATTAATTAAATACCAAAAGATATTTAAATATCATGAATATATAAAAATGTATTAAACATAATAAAAAGTTATACTATAAAAAGCAAAATATTAAAAACCGAAGCATTGAGATGGAATCTGTGATATGAACACCCAAGAGCAAAATAGTGCACACAAAACAATTGTCTCATGAAACAAATAGCAGTATTATTTATTGCAAGTCATATATATGTATGTATATAGAGTTTCCCCCAGACAGTTTCAGGAGGGCAAGGCACCCCGCCTGCCTTTTGATATAGTGCCTCATAAGTATAATATACTGCCTCATAAGTATTATAAGCGCCTTTAAGAATAAAAAATTTCCTTAAAAATCTAAAAAGTCCCCTTTTCCAAAAGCAGCACCCTGTCCTTTTTCTAAGCATGGGGGAAACTATATATATATATATATATATAGTTGGGATACATCACTGATTGCAAGATGTGGTACAGAAGAAAAAAAAAAGTATATGCATCAGAAAAATTAAAATGTAAAATATCAGAAAATTGTATGATCATTACACACACACACACACATTATATATATATAAATATATCTGCCAACATTGCCAAAAGCTTTTCAGGAGCAAATACAAAAGATTTCAGGAGTTTTGAGGAGCATTTCAGGAGCACACCACCAAGTTGATAATTTAAAAATGTTTTTATACACATACATATATGTGAGTGCGTGCAAACTTGTAATTAAAAAACAATGAATTTTAGGAAAAAAATTATAAATTATTTTTCTGCAAAACTAGTTTTCTTAGCAATTTCCAGATTACACAATAAGACTAACTGCATTGGAATGTTCAGTGTCATATAAAGTTTTAAGAGTAAATTTGAGCAAAATGAAAATGTAAAGTCTTACTTCCTAGCCTACAACATACATTCATAAGTTTATAAGCACAAGGGAGTTAGAATTACAGATTCTTAATTAATCAAAGCAAGTTGAGATACCACAGTAATATATGATTTCAATTACCTTTTGGTAGGTTTGCTACTATAGACTTTAAAAAAATGAAACAAAACTTTGTTGGCACAATAATTTTATTTTATTTTCACTAATATTATAAAAAATATGTAAATAAATAGAATTTCTACTAAAAAATTTAGTAACCATGTGCACACAGCTAATTATTGTTTCTTTAATGCTTGATAACTTGCTTTTTTTAGCTCTGATTAAATTAATCTAATTCTGATTAATAGCTCTGGGATAGAGACACTTTATAATTTTTCCACAAAAGAAATATATATTTGATGATAAACAACCAATGATAAATTTAACTTTTAATCCACAATACATTTTAATGTACAAACAGTTAACAGCAATTGTATATACAAATAACTTTGTGAAAATATATCAGGTAACACCCATGAAAATGAATATTGTGCATTTTTCTTAAAAGTTTATTAAATTCTTTTTTTTTTTTTTTGATGTGATATAGTCCAAGAACAAATTTACTAATGAAAGTATCAGTTTTAAAATGACACACAAATTAAAACATGAAAATTAATAAGTTTTCTAACAGTTAATTAAAAGATTCAAAGAAATCTTACCTCAAATGGAGTTACTTCACACTCCACAGGCATGTCCAAATTCGACGAACTTTCTTGTGGCTCATGAACATCATTTAAAAATGCCAATTTAGAAAAGTGTGTCCACTTGGGCTGCATTTCAAAGGCCCCTGAGCCACTTTTTAGAGACCTCAGCAGCTTTTTCTTTTTGAAGTAATAGGCCTTCAAATTTATGAATTTGCGCTTGAGCAATTCTGAATGGATTAAGGAATGAAAAAGTAGATAAGTTCACATTTATGTTAAAGTATTTAAATAAAAATAATAAGAAATAAAATATAAATTTATAATATAAATTCTTTTTATTTAAAAAATAAAATTGTCTTGACACTTCAGATTGAATCATATATATTTTGTGTTTTGAATGAGAACAAAAAGCAAATTATTTATTTTTTTTAGAAAATTGTTTCTGTTTTGAAGTGGTTAATCTTCATTATTTATAAATTATAATTCTGTTCTCAAATGAAAAAAGTTTTAAAATAGGATATTAATACAATTACAAATATAAAATGGAGGTTTTTATGTTAAGCGAATTAAATTTATGCCATGCATGGAAATATTAATATCTTAAACAATAGGTTGACTATTGAAAATATCAAAATAGCGGATATTTTTTATATTTTCGAAAATATCATATTTACGAACTCTGATATAGTCTAATGATTTGTTTACATTTCAGTATTTGGCGACCATATTGGCGACAAACTGACTCGTTGCACAAAACACGAATTTTAGAAAATGATATTCAAATAATATTGCTGCGAATATGGACTACAAAGATTAGTGTATGTAATTATGAAGCATTAGCCGTTTACAAAATAAATTCGCACATATCAAATCAAATTAACAACAATGAAAGTAGCACTTACCGGTGGTAAAAAGACTTGAATGACTGGGCCATTTTGATGTCATCAAAACGCTAATTTCTTCGTATCCTAGGTGTTTGAGATTCTTTTTGGTGTAATTTGGGTCTCCTATATCCCACAAAAATTTTTTTTTGAATACTTCGTCAATAAAATTTTCTTCTATCTCCGCAGACCACTGTGCAGCCGCCATCTTGAATATCAGTCGTTGTGACGTATGAGAAAGGGTGAACTTCTTCGGCCGCTGATTGGTCGATTTCACGATTGTAAACGCGTACGCGTTGCTTTTTCCGTACATGTTGGAAAATGAATCGGATTCATCAGGTGCCTCTATCACACGGGGAATTTGTGCGTTCTTCATCGCGAAAGGGAATCGTATCTTGAATCCGTTGCATTTTAAACGGGTACGCGTTGACGTGTGATAAGGCCTTAACAGTGTGATCGAAAACTTTAGAGTAGGGTCTTCAACCACTCACGTTCCAGGGCCACACCAATAAATTAGTAAAGTTCCGCGGACCACACACATCTGTGAAATAAGTAGCAGAGGCAGAGGCAAAAAAAAAATGCATTATTTACAAACGAACTTCAGCTTTCGAGATGATTGCTTGATTTGCTTTTTATAGCATGATAATGAAGGATTCATTCCTTCAAAACACGAAACTGAAGTTTTGTGTGTATGGTGTGTTTTATAAAGTATTTTGTATCTCCATAACTATTATTAATTAAAAAATCTTTTTATTTATTATTTTCTACAAACAACAAAAAATGGGAATTGGATCAATGTATTTTGTACTTTACATTGCATGAAACAGAATGAATGCAGGACTTATATGGGACATAATGACATTTCAAAATCCAATGACAATAAAACACTTACATCATTGGAAGAATGGATGTCACCTGAATGTTAATGAGAAACTCGAGATTAGTTTTGCTTAACTAAAGATTCAATATCAGGATGGATCTATGAGAAGAAAAGGGTCAGGTTGAATCTATCAGGTTGAATCTGTGGTTGAATCTATCTTGTTGAGATTTACTCATAGCCTATGTGGCATGATCTACTTTTCCCCTTGCATCCTTGATATCTTTGTCTGAGAGGATTAGCCGTTCTAAGAGTTTTTTTTCTAATTTATATCAAACTTTAGATTTGCCGGATAGAAATTTTTCGTCGAGCCCCTAAAATACCGTCGTCGGGCCACGGGTTGAAGTGGCCACCGGTTGCTCTAAAGTTCGGCTGTATTCATTCTTGCCAGAGTTCTTTAGTACATGCATATGCCTACATTTTATCTTCTGGTAATGTATTGACGTTTAGCGTTTCCCATACAGGGTGCGGAGGAGTGAATTCCCGCATTTCAAAGAGTGATAAAGAACAAACGAAACAATTTACATAAAAAAAAAGCTTTATATTTCCGAAAAATGCCTATATAATCTAGGTTTTTTTTTCCCCACTAGGTTTTGAAAATATTTCAGGTGGTGTCACTTATTTGCGATGCACTGGCGAAACCGTGCTCTAAAGTTTTCCATCACTCTGGGGGGTTGGCGGCAACTTCCTCACATTTTCCGATGTTTTAATGTTGCCGAGGACGACCACATGGTTTCCTTGGTAATGCAGATTCACCCTCTCTCCCATTTGAAACCCACCGCAGGATTGTATTTTGATTAGGAATGGCATCATTTGCATAGACCCCGGAAGCGCGTCCCAAATACCCATTGTGTCGCGGTTACAGAATCGTTATTTTGAAAGAAAGCCTCAATAACGAAACATCGATGTTCATTCGATCCACTCACGATATCTACTGACAAGTAGAAAATCCGCCCGAACTGTTGCCACCTCCCGTGCCGACCTACCACCCAACAGTGACCTTCAGAAATGTGGGAGTCCATTCTGTCTTTCACTGTACTTATGTTACATTTAATTATTTAATTATAGTTTGTAAAAAATATCTATTTATTGATGATAACCGTAGGACTGATTTTCGATGATTACATACGTAATAAATAATAAATATCATTATATAAATTGACTGAAACCATTTACATATTATACGACAAAACTTATTCCATTTATACTGAATAATTAAGGACATATTATGTTTAATAATACAGTTTAACTTACAATGTTTAGTTACATTTAAACTGCATTCTTCTAACGTCTTTGAGGAGTCATTCCATATAAGGAATGAATATTATACCATATTCATGACATAACGTTAAAATCCAATATTGAATCAACGTTTCAAGTTTTATATATAAGAATATTTATATACATATTTATGAGGCGTTATGGAAAATAGTGTACATCGTTAACTATGCAATTACTCTAACTAAATTTTGACCACGAAAGAAGTGTTAAATAAATTATGCCCATAAACCTCATCTCTATAATTCTGTAATAGCTTACACGTCTAACAGTCTCATTAGCTAATATAAAATTCAAATTTCCATCTGCGTGTCATGATGAATGAATATTTACAGTGATTCTTGAGCTTATTTTTCAAAACAGAAAAAAAAACAAATTATGAATAAAACTGCCGTTGAAAAGGTAACGTGTGAAATTTCCTCTCAAATAAGAGTGGGGCCCGTCTACAAATAATAGATTTTTATTTTCCTTGTACATATTTTCTCCCTTTGAAGAATGTAACTTATTTACACCATAACAGAAGAGATATAATAAAATAGAAGTTTTAGCCAATATCAATGGCATAATTCTTGAATTCTTTCATTAAGGAAAAAATAAACATGAAAATTTTAAAAAAAAAGTTTATACAGACATAGAGTAGTAAAAAAAAAAATATTAAATATGGCATTGTGGCTTAAAATAATCTGTTGTATAGGAAAATCGGAGTGCTTTGTGAGGAGATTGGCAAATGGTCAGAAATGTAGACCGAGGAACTCGTGTCGTATAACGGTTCAAACGCAGCTGAATAACTATGTTTAGTAAAATAAACTCCCTGGGTTGCATTAAGGATGATCTGATGACGTTGTGAAAGAAATCTTGAACAGCTGGGATAACTTTAATAACAGTCTAGTGACTGCGACTAGACTTTAATAAAGTCTAGTGGCTCTAACTTAACTTCTATTAAATGAAGTCTTATTGGATAATAATGTAATAGAGGACGTGGGATCTTTAAAAGTTATAGGTTTTATTGAATAAGGGCCTGTTCATATAGGAGTCCGTTACGTTGCGTTGAGGAAAAGATGACGTTGAGACGAAAATAAACCTATCATAGACCTCCAAACGATTAGCAATGAAATTTTTAACGCTTATGATTGGTTTATTTTCGTCTCAACGTCATCTTTTCCTTAACGCAACGCAACGGACTCCTATGTGAACAGGCCCTAAAGGAGTATTGGGGCTGGTTTCATAGAGACACACAAACAGTATTTGATACTGTTGCGTCAACATGGATTTTAATGATGCGTCACCATGGACTTTAGAAAAACTAAGATGACGTATAGCACTCTTGTAACCGAGATTTAAATGATCGCTTGGCAACGAGCAAGAAAAGAATTTTGTTATATATGTGTAATGTTAGTTCATTAATGCGGTCTGTCTTGTGTTGTGTTCGTGTTGGAACAGATGTATTACACGCACCTCCCTTGGCGACAATTTGGCGACAAAATTTTTTTGACGCCAAATACTCCTCAAAAAAAATTTTGTCGCCAACTTGTCGCCAAAACAGGCCTACGCGGACATTTTACACTTAAAATAACAAATATACACAAAATATCAATAACAACTCAAATATAAAAATAAATTCAAAACACACTTACCAATGGCAATAATAAACTTTCAAAAACATGTCACAAAACCACAACAGCTACTTTAAAACATACACGAATATATCTAAAAACGGCTGTATTAAAATTCAAAACCTAAACAGAAATGCTCAACCGCTACTTTAAAACACGCAAAAATATCTAAAAACAGCTGTATTAAACTTCAAAACCTCAGCAGAAATACTCAACCACTTATTTAAAACATACGCAAATATATCTAAAAACGGCTATATTAAAATTCAAAACCTAAACAGAAATGCTCAACCGCTACTTTAAAACATACGCAAATATATCAAAAAACGAAGACATTAAACTTCCAAAAACATTACAGAAATCCTAAACCACTACTATGAAACGCCAACAAAAATATCGAACACCGGTATATTAAACTTCCAAAAACACTACACAATACCACAACACCTATTCAGGGTTGCAACAAAAAACAAACAACACGCCAAATCGCATGGCTGCCAGACCAAACAAAAAAATCGCTAAAAATAAAAAAATCGCCAAACATAAAAAAAAAATCGCCAAATTGAAAAAGGTGCGTGAAACACATCTGTACCCTTATTCCCTCTGACAGTAGGCTATGCATACGTTTTTAGGAGCTTAAAGAAACGGATCTAGCTCGGCAAAGTGGCAGTCGAGAAGCACTATACAGGTAAAATACCTTGTCTCTAGTTGTTAAGTAACAGATACGTTGTATAAATGTTTTAGCGTCATAATTTTGATTCTTTATAATTTTGACGGGCACACCACTGACGGGTTAGTTGCCCATTTTTGGTGCCAGTTGGTCCTATATGCTGCACATACTCACCACAAAAGATTCGAAAGATCAGGGAAACCTCGCCTGCTGAAGGCAATTTAGAACTGGAAGGAATAATAAGAGAACCAATATTTTATCTTCCTGCCATCCAAATTTTAACATCCTGTTAAGGGTATGAAAATTCAGATGAGGTGGTCTGAATCAAAAAATTTTGCATCCTGTTGAGGATGTAAAATTTTAAATTTCCTGGATGGACTTTTAGATGGTCTGAATACAAAAACTGATTAAATTGTATATAAACAATGTTACTGTTTGAAAAAAGAGAAGGGAAGAGTTCCGTATCCTGTGCCGCTTGGCGCTATTTGGCACGATTTCTGAGTTTTCCGCCAAATGCGGAAAACTCAGAATAATGCAACCTACCTGAGCGACGCCATTTTTTCATTGTCACTTAGTCTTAAAACAAAATAAATACAAACAAAATAGAATTTTATAACTTACCAGAAAGCCACGTTTTGAAGAAACAATTGTGAAAGGGATTTTGGGTATTCTCAACTGCATCTGCCATTTAAGGAAAAAAAAATCGAGATTCCCCAAAAAATGCAATAAATAAAATTTCTTATAGTGAAAATATCTACAAAAAGCATTTCCCTTTTATTAAATAATAACATTAACGGGAAAAAGTAATGGTTTAAAAAGTAGTTGAAGTGTCGTATAACTGAAAAAATGCTGTGGATTAAAATAAAAAAGATTAAAATAACAAAAAGTTCAAAATTCTAAAAAAAATAAATAAAAATAAAAAATAAAATTACAAAATAAAAACCACAGAAAAAAATTTTTCCAAAAAATTTATTCCATAAGATTTCATGGTACTTTTCCGTTATAAGTACTACAATTGGCGCATTTTTAATCTTGGCGACGCACAGATACAACACATCGTATTGGCGAATGAAATAACTCAAAATAACTCCGGATGTTACTCAAACGTTGCCTGCTCATCTTTAGGCAAATTCCATATTTTAAAATCCATTACGTAAAAATATGGTCCGATTTTCTGACGGATTCTAAATTCATTATAAACTAAAATAAGCGTATAAGGCGAAACGTCGCAACGTCACTGGCTACGTCAGTTTTCGTCTACTATAGATCACGTGATTATCGGGTGGCAGGAAACAGAAGCCGTTCCTATGCGTTTGCATGTGTTTTTGGACGATACCTTCATTTTGAGTTAAATAATTGAAGTTTATTTATAAAATTCCTCATATTAGTTGTATGTAACAGGTATTTTAACACTTTTTTTCAATATTTCGCAAGGTTTAAGAGAATATAATCATTCTTTCGTTGAGAATGACTATTATTATGTTGAGATATGTATAGATATCAGGATAAGTTACTTCAGGCCAGCGTCTGGTATCGTAACTCCAGTCTTTCTCTGTCAATAAATACGGGTCACATACTGAATAAACCTTTCCGGGCTGTACCTGAATGTTTAATTTGATGATATACCTTTGTTTAGATACCGCATCTAAAGACTTTGCGTAATCTGAGAGCATTTTATTCAACAAGCTGTAAAAATGCTCATTGAACGCCATGTTAAATTATGCAATGTTTTGCCACTCCTCGCCAAACAAGAAGTAAAATCTGCAAGAGTTGAGATGTGACATGCTGCGAGACATTGCCCTATTAAATTACGGCATTCCATGAAGTCTCGTTATCTCCATGACCACGAAAATAATCTTCCTCATATTGTCTCGTGATCCTTGATTCTCGAGATATGTATACTTCAATATTGTAATTTAACAATCATTAGTGTGATTATATCGCGTTACCTTTCTCTCGTTGCAGCGATTTTTGAAAATGCGCCAAATTGGTGTGAAAACGATTGTAGTACTTATAACGGAAAAGTACCGATTTCA
The DNA here is from genome assembly GCA_907164885.2 of Dolomedes plantarius. Taxonomy (NCBI): domain Eukaryota; kingdom Metazoa; phylum Arthropoda; class Arachnida; order Araneae; family Dolomedidae; genus Dolomedes; species Dolomedes plantarius. The sequence continues at coordinate 200,449,513 of OU015493.1, forward strand.
TAAGTATTTACAGTGTTTTAAAGTTAAACCCAGAGTAATAAACGTTATTTTTTTTTCTTCTTTCAAATTACAGATTTTCCCAATCGGAATCATCTAAATCATTTTTTAGAAGAGGAATTTCGTCATCCTTTTTAAAACAGCTACTAGGCATCGAATTTTCAATACCCTCAGTAACACGAATAAAAAAAAACACATCAAAACAGAAAGGAATGAGAATACACCATATTAAAATATCTATCGCCCAAAAAAAATCGCCAAATTTTCCGGCACAGGATATGGGACTTCTCCCAAAGAGAACGCAAACGGTGTTTAATAATACACGTTTATTCGCAAGAATACTACGTACAAAGAGCTATTGAATAAATGACAGATATTGTTGCTTGCACAGAAAACTGGTGAAACTTAAAATTTCTCCTTATGCAGTTGAAAATACACATTCAGCATCATTTCACGTTCCAAGAGATCTCCAAAAACCCATCAGACTACTTATTCTATAAAAGACACGAAATTAGCCCAGAATAAGAGAAAAACAAAATATTATATTTATTTTACGATTATTTTAGCTCTAACATAACTTAGAAAGATCAATCTTACATTAAGTCTCAGTATGCCATGATAGATCCCGCATCATCTGAATAGACTATTTAAAAAGAAATTGGTTCACAAATTAATATGAGGCAATGCTTCTCATGCTCCAACGATTTACAATATATAGCTAATAACATTTTACGCTTCTTTGGAGGCAATTTTTACAAAATTACTGTTTTGGGCATTTGCATCATTAAGTTCTACAGTCCTTTAAAAACTTTTGAGCGGCACAATTCAGTTAATAAATCTAAATTTCCCTCTTACGGTTATTTAATCTTATTATGATTGAAAATAAATTCTTAAATAATATTAAGATTGAATTAAAAGGCTGTGATACATCTTTATTTATCCGTGATAAATTAGTCTTAAATAAAACGTCCATAATTCGGGAAAGATATGTCGACAATAAAGATAAAGACGTTCCGGTTCTTCCCAGACTAGACGATATCTTATTTGAACTGAAGCCAAATCCGTCTGGATCTCTTTAAAATATAAAAGGGAGAAATTCAAGCCCTGTTGGGTACATAAATCTTACTTTTGAAACTGGTAATGCAATCCATGAGAGATAAAATCATAACTATAAATATTATGGGAAATCTACTTAAGGATGTCATCATAAAATTTCAATAATTTTGCCCTTTTTAATAAACTAAATGAAGAGGACGAAATATCGTATTAGTCAAACGCTGTCTGCTCAAACTTGTTTTAATGTTTCCAGAAGATTACAGTCAACCTTATCATTAATCTTTTTTAGTTCCTTTGGGTTCTTATTAAGCATAATCAATGAAAGATAAAAGAGTTCCATGCCATGATTTCTAGATAAAATTTTATGAAATTCTAAAGAGAATTCATCATTTCAAAGTGATATTATGCTTATCGTATTTTGAGACTTTAGTAAATAATTATCTCTATATATAAAACAGTTCCATGAATGACTGACTGACTAACAGATAACGCACAAACCAAACAGCTGGAACTAAACGGCTGAAATTTTGCATGGCGATTCTTCTTATAGTGTAGGGGTGCACTAAGAAAGATTTTTGAAAAATTCTTCTTAGATTTTTTTAAAATTAAACTCAGCTGTTTTTTAAACATTCTTTAAAGTTTGTATTTGAAATAATAATCTGAGGGTTACAAAATTTATATCACGAAAATGATCATAAAATTTCCTTTAAAATGAAATCATTTTCGAATCTTTACCATGTTTTTTTGATTTTTGGTGAATTTTTAAAGATTTATTTTTAGAATTTAATTTATTAAATGCTGATCACGTGGTTTCTTTTCTTTTTGTGATACTTTAAACTAATTTTGCGTCACAGGCATAACAACGAAATAAATTGACATTTTTTTTTTCTTTCTAATACGGGAGACGATTGGACATTATCCAAAAAATATTAAAATACAGTAAAAGAAAATTTCCTCAAACTGTACTATATTAAGTGTACTATATTCTTTAGTATGTTCTATTAGATTTAATTTCAATATTTTCATCTACCTTATTTTGTCAATAAAAATATCCATTACGAATTTTTCATAAATATATATATTTTTTTTTGCATTAATTGCATACATTGATCGTTGTATTTAATTTGAATGTACTCCGTATTGAAGCACGAGTATTCAGCTCAGACGTGAATAAAATGAAAAATAAAAAGTGGGAAATAAACAAGTTTTGAATCGGCAGTAACAGTACTATGAGTAGCGTCATCTCTGTTTTAAATCTCTTTAAATACATATATTTCTTTGTTTCCTACAAGTTTCATGGCTTCAATAATTTATCCTAGAACACAGCTCTTAGATTAAACCATTTAGCTCGAGTCTTAATTGTTTTAGTGAAGAAAGTAAACCCAATTAATGAAGCAAACTTAATTTGTTTGAAGAAGGGACGATTGCAGTGCTTAAAAAATGTGATCTGACGCTTGCGTCTTTCATAAATGTATCCACTTAAATGATTTCTACAAAAAGTTAGATTTTTTACATCTTGCATTTAATTTTGAATATAATTCAAATTATTTTAAGGAAGTTTCGTATAAAATGAAATAGTTTATATTAATTTAAACTTTGTAAAACACATAATCGTAAAAGACAGAGTATTCAATTGAAAAAAAAGAAAAGTGATCCAGCATTTACTTTAAAAAATTAAAATTGAAAACTTTACCTCTTAGATTTGTGTCACTCGATAGAATCTTGATTGTTTCATTACAATGAATAGGAACTCGAGGTAAAAACCCAACCATTATTTTTGGCTGTTGATTTCTCGATTTTAATCGACTACAATTGAACTATGACGGTTGAAGGAGAAAAATACAAGAAGTATTTCTGACGAGTAGTAACACTACCATCATAGACATATATTCCAAACTTCAAGATTTTATATTGGTTTTATAAGAAGGGGATTTTGTAGGTTACTTTTAAGAAACTAAGTTTATATATATATATATATATATATATATATATATATATATATATATACACACACTCATGGACAAAAAAATTAGCGCACCAAGAAATAATTGCGGGATTGTAACGAAACTTGCAATGAAGGTACATGTCGGGGAGATATGCAAATGATTAGAAATGCAGCGTGATTGCGCATTACGTATAGCCGATAGAGGGCGTTGAACATCGTACTCTGTGGAGTATAAAACAGGTAACCAAAGCTTGTTTGAATGTGCTGAATCATTTACAAAGGAAGAGCTGAGATACACATGCCATTACACCGTGTTCGAAGACAATATAAGCAGTTGTCGCAGTTTGAGAGGGGGAGAAACGTCGGGATGATGGAAGCTGGGTGGTCAGCTAGGCGAGTAGCTCGTCAATTAGGCAGCTCTGATTGTGTTGTGAGGAGGTGTTGGGACCAGTGGACCCGAGAGATGTCATGTACACGAAGACCAGGCTCAGGACGCCCTCGACAGACCAGTCGTCGAGAAGACCGCCACATCGTAAGAAAGCGCACGCGTACAGCCAACTGCTTCATCTGCCGCCATCCAGGCACAGGTAGCACCTTCACTAGGGGCCTCTGTGTCTTCTCGAACCATACGAAGGCGCCTGGCTGAAGGACAGTTGGTATCGCGGCGCCCATTACGTGTGCTGCCCTTGACGCCCACCCATCGACGCCTCCGTTTGGAGTTTTGCCGCTCACGAGAAAACTGGACTGCAGCGGAATGGAACCAGGTCGTCTTTAGCGACGAATCCAGATTCAATCTCGGCAGTGATGACAATCGTGTTCGTGTGTGGAGAGCCCGTGGTGAACGCTTCAATCCTGCCTTTGCTGTCCAGCGACACATCGCTCCCACAGCTGGTCTGATGATATGGAGTGCCATTGCCTACAATACACGGTCACCCCTAGTATTGTTCCGTGGCACCATGACAGCCCAGCGGTATGTTCATGAAATCCTGCAACCACATGTGTTGCCATTCATGCAACGGCTCCCAGGAGCCATTTTTCAACAAGACAATGCTCGGCCTCATACGGCAAGGGTGTCACAAGACTGTCTCCGCACTGTTACTACCCTTCCTTGGCCTGCCCTATCCCCAGATTTGTCTCCAATCGAGCATATCTGGGATCATTTGGGACGACGAGTTGGGCATCGCACGATTTTGAACGAACTAGAGGCAAGGTTACAGCAAATATGGAACGAAATGTCTCAAGACATCATACAGAACTTGTATGACTCAATGCCCGATCGTATCGCATCGTGCATTCGCGCTACAGGGGGTCCAACGGAGTATTAACTCCTCCGTTCTTTTGCCTTTTTCTCTGAAATAAATTATCCTTTTTATCATTTACTTATCATTTACTTATCATTTACTTATATGAAAGTAGTCATTACGTATGTAAAATTTCGTTTCATTTTGACGAGTCCTTCTTGGTGCGCTAATTTTTTTGTCCATGAGTATATATATATATATATATATATATATATATATATATATATATATATATATATATATATATATATATATAAACAGGGTGTGCAAACAAAATTACCACTCTGTATTAGCTGGTAAAACGCTGAATTCTATTTTTGTTGCAGATTTAGTGGTGAAATAATAATGGCCGAATCCAGATTAGGTTTTGAAGATAGAAAGCTTTTGTTAAAGTGCTATTGGAAGTGCAAAAATGTGGTAGAAGTGCAAAGACGGTTTCGGAGAGAATTTCCCACTGATCCGCCTAGTAGACTCACCATAAGACGTATTAGAAATAAGTTTGAAGCAGATAGAACTGATCAGAATGTTCAGAGACAACGTTCCGGAAGGCCAAGATCCTCGACAGATTCAGACATGGAAGAAAGTGTGTTGGAAATGTATCGTCTACATCCAAGAACATCGTTTCGTCAGGCTGCTTGTGAATTAATAACTCCAAAGGCTAGTGCCCAAGCGATTTGAGTTGAAAAGTTAAATACCAACTGGTCTTCTTGAATGACTGATCTTCTTCACTTTTTGCCAAATTTCACTCACAAAACTCAATTTTCCTATCTGGATCATCTTCGTTGAGAGCATGTACTAACATCCATTTGGAATTCTTACTTCACAAGCATCTTTTCTTGATAGACGATACATCACCAATACACTTTATTCCGTGTCTGCGGTTGTCTATGATCTTGGTCTTCCGCAACGTTGTCTTTGAACATTTTGAACAGTTCCATCAGCTTCAAACTTATCTCTTATTCACCTTATGGCGAGTCTACTAGGCGGATCAGTGTGAAATTCTCTCTGAAATCGTCTTTGTGCTTCTACTGCATTTTTGCTCTTCCAGTAGCACTATAAAACTTTCTTTCTTTCTTCAAAACCTAATCTGGAATTGGCCATTATTTCTCAACCGTTAATTCTGCAACAAAAATAAAATTCAGCGTTTTACCAGCTAATACAGTGTGGTAAATTTTATTTACGACATCCTGTATTTGTATATAACAAGGAATATTTGTTTCATTCTATGGAAACATTCTGTTGGACTTAATGTCCCTGTTTTCTTAGAATATTCGTATGAGGGAAAATGGCACTTCTCTGAATTTATATTTAAAAATTATTAGATTTTTTTTCTAAGTATTCAATTATAATGCATTTTTATGGGTAATTTCCTTGTATTTGACATTTTTATTGACTAACACATCATATAACGTAACACGATGACATAAAACTTGCCCCGAAGTTGAAATAATTCTTGTACGACACTCTTTGTTTATTTCATTTCAGAATGTCTTTATACTTAATATTTCTCAAATTATGATATATGTATTACATGTATTAATGATGCATATAGTTACTTATTAAACAAACAAACAGTGGGAGCAGTTTATTTCAAGTCGAAAATGTCTGTTACCAGTTTGAAGGGAAATGCAAACGCGAGGAAATCTATGACAACAGGTGTTTTTCTTATTGATTGCTGTGGTGGAGAAAGTACTGGATAGACGCCAAAAGTTCCGATTCATTTCTGAGAGTACTCCATCATCAAACCATTCATAAATCTTTTCTTTATAGCGACAGGTGTTGTATCTGACATGATAAAAATTCGAGTGAAGTGTTTCTCGTATTGAATGAGAAGATTAGAAATTGAACCAGCTCAAATATTTATTATAAGATTAATTCGAAAACATAACTTCTTAGATTTTAACTTATATTTTGTCACATTTTTAAGCAGAATTACATTAAAAATCTGTGATTTATTCTGAGATATTGTATAAAATAAAACTGATGTATGAATAAATTTATTTATTTATTTATATACATTTTGCGGCATTACCTGTGTTTAGATACAATGCCTCGCAAGAGCGAATCAGACTCTTTTAATATTTCAAAATAGTGTCAAAACTTAAAATCGTAAAACTCAGAAACTATTGTCCAGTTGTATGTACAGTGATTTCCGCTTATAAGAATCACGTTTGTTATTACTGTTTTTGATTCTTATAAGCGGTTGATTCTTATAGCCGAAATTTAGGTTTTTGGACAGGCACACACACCTATATATACATATATTAGATAATTTACTATAAAATACTCTTTAATTTACGTTAATTATCTTTTATTAAAATTAATTTTCATAATTTTAAAAATACAACTTAATTTTTAGATCTATAAGTAGATACACATGATTATAGTAGGAGAAGAAAAAATCCAATATTTGTTACAACATACCTGCTTAACAGTTTTAACATTTCAACTACAGGAAGGGAGCAAGAAAAAGTTTTCTATGGTAGTTTGACGTAATGAAGTTTTCAGGAGGCTGTTTATATCTCTTTCAATACTAATAGTCTCAGACGAAGATCACCTTCTAGCTTACGTTTCACGGTTTGATAACCTGCTGAATCTTCTAATGCCACGTTTGACTAAGTGATAGTGGACACTTCGCCGAAGATTTATGTGTTTCGGGGTCCAGGAAGCCGCAACCAGGATGTGGGAGGAGGGAAAAAAGAGTTCCTATTTTTGTTTGTCAGTGGCGAAAAGTGAAATCGGACCCGGACGGGTAAAGATGCCCCCGGTTTAAGCTAATAGGACAGTGTTGTGCTAAAGCGTTTAAAGGGAAACTATTATGTTATATCTAACAAAAAAAAGGATGAATTTTACGACTATATTCCATCCCATCTTATTAATCTTTCTCTTTTACAAAAAAAGAAAGAACTTCGTGCCTTTTGAGGGTTTAAGTGGCTATTTTGGAAAAATGAAAGGAAAGCGAAGAGTGTAAACTGATTCTTAAAACCGGTGGATTGATTCTTTAAAGCGAAAATTTTAACATGGAATTATTACATTTGTTTTTGTTTTCCCGATATTGATTCTTATAAGCGGTTGATTCTTATAACCACTGATCACTATAAGCGGTGGTTACTGTATATAATTTTTTTGTTTTTACGTATTTTCAAAAAGTTATTTTTTTATTCAAATATTACTTGTTCCAATGAAACAATTTTACATAAGTCATCTGACACTATGACCCATTGATTCGAATGCAAGATACATGATGTGTAATTTTTTGTTTGCTTGTTTGTTTTGCTTTTTTTTTGGGGGGGGGGAGACGGGGAAGGACTATGACAAACAAAATCCATACGCTTGAAAAATTCGCCTGCTACAGTTATTTAACAGTGCTTTCGTAGACTTTATGTTGTTTTACTGTTTTGTTTTCTCTGGCAGTATCAAGAGTGGAAACGGTAGGTATTATTGCTTAACTAACATAAAAAGAGAAAATTATACTGTAAAATTACTAAAATAGTAGATTTTATCCATTCAACAGGTTTCGTCACAATAAAATAATATGTCGGTAACTATACAATCTAAAATTAAAAATTGACTTTGGAAATCAGGTAATCACCTCAGCTTTTCAGCGGAATAATATGCATTAATTCAGAAATATTACAAAATCCAATATTTGAAACAGAAATACAAGAATATTATATAGTATTCATAAACTGGAGTAATCAGACATCCTAGGTATTATAAACGTATGCTAACAAAAAATATATATTTGTGATAGAAACTGAATATTTTCATGTAATTTCATAATCCATACTTTCAAATTTTGAAACTAGCACTTTATAGATCAAATTGTAACAGTGTTGTAAGTCATTTTGTAATTATTTAACAATAGAAGGACAGTTGCCGTCATTTTGATGGTGTCGGACATCCTGAATTTAGACTGATATACTCCATGAATGTCTTTATAACAATGTCTGTATTTATGTCCTAAGGCTTCTGAATTTTTTTGACTTTTTTCTAATTTTACGCTAACTATGCACACACATTTATAAAATTATATTCGATAGTAAAGAAGGGGAGAAAATATGTTGTATACCTACTAAGACTGAAGGCCGTCAATTTGAAGGCAATGTAGAAAACAGGCAGAAATCTTTAAAATTATACCGGAAAAATTTTAGTTACTTTTCGTCTCTTCCCCCCTTTGCAAATAACAGAAATATTGGCTCTTCGGAAATATTGGTGTTGAAAAATGAGGACTGTCGAAACCATGAATATATTTTTACGGATAAACCATACCGGGTTCTCAGCTCGGCATATCTGCATTAAAATATACCTAAATATATACTAATTTATTATATATTGGTATGAAATATTTCAAAATTTAAAGTATTTAACTATTTAAAAATAAACATTAAATATTTTAGATTCTTGATTCAATTTCCAACCGTCAAAATGATGGTGTTCAGTCTTTTTTAGTAAAAAAAAAATTCTCGTCTTTCTAGTGTTAAGTTAATTGAGAATAATCTCTGGGAAATTTTTTTTTAAGATTCCAGCTTTTTCTTAACTTTTATGTGTTAATTTTTGAACTTCAGATCAAAGGATTTTTAACATTCTATGCTCTTTGAGTGTCAAAGGTTTGTGTACATAGCTTTTGTATAAAGTTTTACCCCTGATTTAATCTGTTGTCCCATACCTTATTTAAAAAAAATATTTAGAGACCAGAAGATATGAATAAAAGCAGCATTCAACAAATTTTATACGTGTGGACCAATGATATAGGCCTCAGTGACAATCTGCAATACATCAAGCACATATTATATCAGTCTATGAGATCGGGAGACAGTGGTTTTATTCCATTCTTTTTGTAACGTCCTCCAAAGTTCACACGTGAGAAGATAGTAAGAACAGCAACCAATCTTAGTATTCATACTAAATAAATGATATTTAATTAAGACAGTATTCTTGGAAAGACAAGATAAGTGATTACCATGTTGGTTGTAAAAACCTTTTCTGGGTGGACCTCGCAGTGTGATATGTTGTATTATGATACTGATTATTGTGCGACTTCTCTCCTCAATATTCGAACATTTTAGGTGAAGTAGATTTGTCTATAGCGTCCAAGTACGTCTTGTAATTTATGCCACAGTATGTATCCTATTTACAAAGTCCATGTCATAAAAGGCAGCCTAGAACTATCTTTCTACCACAGTTTAACATTACGCACAGGACAATACACGACGGCATGTAACATTCACCAGAAAATTGACAATAAAGGCAGCAGAAATCAGATTGACGAGGAATGTTGTTCGATGATTTTAGATCAGAAGCAAAATCCTACAAGCTTGCCGCAAACCATACGCTGTTTTGCATGTGTCGAATTGCTGGGTCTTACGCAGCTCTTTTCGTATCTTTTAAAACGAACATCCTACTACGATACCTTGAGACGTACAACATTTTGGTTATAGTATAGTCGGTAATTAGGAAGAATTTACTACACATATCAGTGGTTTTCTGTCTTTCAAGTGGTGTTGATGGCCTTCTATTGCCTCTCTTGATATCTATGACATTTTCACATTTCCACTGAGACATTTCCTGCGTATTCAACTGAGGGATCTGCAATTTGGCGAAAGTCGCATTTATGGAGAATTTACTCAGATGGCATCCTACAATGTCTCTTGTCTGAATTTGTTTCCACTGCGCTCTTCTCCTCACTCTTCGTAGCAGCTCTTACAAAGATTTTTTTGTTTTGGTTTGGTTTGGAGCGCTACTGTCATTTTTTGCTACACGAGGGCTAATTAGACCGGGACCTACACCTTAAAGCCGATTCCGAACGGCTACAAACATCCATGCCAAGAGTGGGACTCGAACCCACAGACTCCGGTACCGAATACCAGCGCCCTAGCTATTCGGCCATTGTCCGGCCAGCTCTTACAAAGAAGCCCGTTTAGTACTAACACTCTCTTGTATGAATCAGGTGGTCGAAAAATACGTTATATTATTTCTAATCATGTTTCTGTACACTTTGTTTCAACGTATAATGTTAATTAATTCTTCCTTAGGTTTCTTAAAAGTTTGAATCTCGAAAATTGCATGTCCATTAATGCTCAAAAGCTGTTCCGAAAGTTAACTTTTTTTTTTCGTTTTGAGAAGAAATCTTGATAAATACATTATGCCGAGCAGACAGTCATTTTGGAGTAGTTAAACTAAATTTACGTGTATCACTGAATTTTTATGTCTAAGCCAAGTTGTACGTAAAGCAATCAACACACAAGCGGACTTTTTCACAGCATTTTAAAATTGAAGTCAAGTGACAATACGCTCTAGTGGGAACAAAACTTTCATTCACAAGAAACCTACGCAGACACTTGGATTCCGGCCAAAACCGTCTCGATGTCTGCAGGGATCAAAGGAACATTTTTGACTTACTACGTTTCATAAATCACGCTACATACAGAAGTGTACTGGATTAAGAAGGCTGTTAAATCTCTGCAATAATATTTATAAAATGGCTCTCTGCGTGATATATCATGAAATATATTTCGGCGAAATTGAACATTTTCTTTCACATTTATACGTGTCAAATATTTCATTATATTAGAATTTATTGGAAGATAAAATAATAATTTAACTTTTTTTATCGCTACGGTACGATATGCCATAAAATTTAGGTAATATTGCAAACTTGGACATTTATACTTTTATCGCAAAAATGTATTTTGTCTTAAATGAACAGTTCTTTCAAGAAACCATAATTTGCCTGCTTGTTTATTTTTTATATCATTCTTTTGTGAAACCAAATGCATTTCTTTCTGTACTTGCATTGTCAATAAACGCTAAAAACCTCTAAAATCTTCTTGTTGTTCCTTTTGTACTTTTCCTTTTGTATACTTTATTTGTTATAGTTGGTTATCAACTCAATAGGTAATTCTGGGCTATATTCTTTTTAAGTATTCTTTTTCATTTATAGTGTCTTTTTTGTCATTATTGTGTTGTACATTTTAGTCAGATTGTTGAACTCCTTTTCTTGCTGTTAGTTTGGCTAAAGGCACTACTTTATAATTAGGGGATGTACCAGACCACCGAGAGTGTTGCCATGGCACATAAACATGTTTAATCGGAGAGGGGTGGACACAACTCCCCCCGGTCACTTAGGTACATCTCCATATTAGTATTCTTTCTGTGGGATTTTTCAATTGTTCATACTGCTGCTGTACGGTTTTTGACTTTTTCTTTTATGTTTTTAAATATCAAACTTTAATATATATATATATATATATATATATATATATATAATGTGCACACACACACACACACACACACACACACACATATATGCTTATATGTTCAAAAGCTGCAATGAAATAAATTTTCAAGGTGCGTTACTGCGTGAAGTCTGATACTTGAGTTAACAGATTGTGATGTCAAACACACTGAAAATAAAAGAAAAAGTTAACAAAAGATTTATATTTACACATATACAAGTGTTTATGTTAGGGAATATAAAATTTTTGTAGAAATACAAAAGTCATATCCTCAATTTCTCATGCGTGGGGTATATACATTCATAAAATTTATACTGTTCTACTGTTTTTCCTAACTGCTAGCAGAATGAAAGCTTTCTATCAATATGTACCCTAATTCTTAGTGCATCAGTTTTCTCTATGACCGATCGTAAAAATTGTTTTATTTCCAGTCGACAATAAAGTTTGACTGAATTTTTCTCGTACTCTTCTCTTACCTTAATGGAAAACGGATGGGCTCGTGAGCACTTAGTTACCGCACTCTTAAAAGTTTTCTGATCTATTTATGTCTATTATTAACCATAAGAGGGCTTTGTTGCACTGCAATAAAATATATAAGGAATAACCCTCTTCATTGAGTTAGCGAACCGAAGCTTACTTATTTTTGGCTCTGTTAATGGGGAAAAGAAGATAATAATTCATCGCATGTGGTAATTATTTTTCATCTATTTTTGAGTTTGTTTCACCCTTGAATTCGTTTTTTTAAAGGGCGGGAAAAAATTGGAAATGTCTTTAGCTTTGTATAATTTATATCCCGGCATAAAACAATTGTATTTTTCTTCTACTTAAAGCCGCTACCTATATCTATTAAAATTGCTTTATACAAAATCTTCCTGTACTGTAATACAGAAGGTGTTCACACATTTTTGTGACGATTTTGACTTTATCTATGATTTAAATTTAAATGAACAAAAATAATACATATCTGGCATCAATTTGGAATAGGATTTAATTATCGTCTTTATTATCAGAAATATCCTTTGCATTTAAAAAGTTGTTGTAATATAACAATGGATCAAAGGCTATGTATTTGCACTTTCCGAAGCGAAATACTCTTATTCTATTATTTAAAAAAAAGGTAGATAAAGCATGGTTTAAATATTTATACACGTTAAATGAGAGAAATAATTAATAAAAAAGGAAACAAACGTCAAAGTTTACATTTGATACTGAAAAAGATTTTTAAAAAATGCATACGCAACAAAGGTAAGTTCACCGTTTATTACATCTAAAGTCGTATGTCATGTTTTAAAAGAAAATCCAAACCCCCAAAGATTTATCCAAAAATCTTTAAACATCTATTGGAACAGTAAACAAAATTATAAAATCTGATTTAAAGCTAATCAAAACTATAAAACACGATGTTCACCGCCTAATACGTAAACATGTTTTTCAGCGTAAGACTATGTGCAGATTGTTGTATGAAAATTATTTGGCAGCTGAAAAATGGAAATATGTAGTTACAATTGATGAGGTTTGGCGATATTTATCTGATTGCAATAGAAAAAAGATTGATTTGCTACTGGAAAAGAGAAGAAAAAGTCCTTAAATGTTGTTTGAGGGAAAACAAGGAAAATTTCGCTAAAGGTTTTATGGTGGATTCTCTTATAACGGAAAACTTAAAAAAGGGCAGTAGAAAAAATGTCAAAATTAACTCGGATTATTATCAGAAATATGTTTTAACACCTGTTTTCAAAAAATACACACCATAACTTTATCCAAACAATCTTCATTGTGTTAAGTTCCACCACGATAAGGCTACCAGCCATATCTCTAAATCTTCTGATATTTTTTTTAGAAAAAATGAGAAATGAAATCGGAGTCGAGGCTATTCCATTTAAATATATTCCATCCAAGTCCCCCCACGTGTTTCCTATGGATTACTGTACATTTGGACTTTTGAAATAAACTCTTTATAAGCAGCATCCCATAACAGTGGATGAGCTCTGGAAGATTATGGTAGAGGACTGGAGAAAAATCAACCTTGATAGTTTAAGAAAAGCTCTTTTATCGTAGAAATCAAGGTATACAGACAACAATGATAACTGACTCAAAAATTACAATGCTAATAAAAACTAACTTATTTACAATTTTATATTATTTACATATTAACTCATCAATATCAATTATCTTGATGTACAGTTTACTAATTTACTGGTTTTTTAGAATTATCATCACTTTGCGTTCAAAAACTGGTATTTCATTAATCTACTTTTTTTAGATTCAGGGAGCATATAATTATTAATCTAACTTATAGCAAAGAACTCCTATGCAAAGAACTCCTATCCATAAAAGTATCTTTTAAAAACACTGCTCCCGCACTAAAATTTCATTTAGCGAGGTGGGGTCTGAACAAGGCAAAATGATTTTCACTCACTCAGTTTGATGATGACAACACTGGGACTCGGGTGCAGAAACACCTCTTAGGCATGGGGCACTTGGCTTCACTCAGTGTCTACTCCGACAGGGTCTGTATATTCACAACTCAATTATGACGAGGCCTGCACAAGGACTCGGGCTCTGAATCTCCTCTAGGGAATGGGGTCTCGCTCCTTCCTTTTAGGTAGGGGGTGCACTGCGTCTGTAGTCTATCGTGGGTATTCTTCTACTCTTTTCAAATGATGGGGCACTTATCATGAAAATGATGTCATCGACTTCTCTTGATCAAAGTAACGCTCAGTTCCGGGAAGTCTCGACCGGATCTCCCATATTAAGGCGCATCCTCTTTATAACCTCGTCTCTATTCTCAAAGAAGTTTCAACCAGATCTACGTCGGCAGCAAATATCTTCCTTCGAAACGTGATTAAGATGCAAGCTTATCGGGAAGGATCAACCGGAGGCCGCACCGCAAAAGCGAATCTTCATTCTAGCACTGTCGGCAAACTCCGGGGAAGGCTCAACCGGTCTCCGACAGTTAAAATGCCAATCTCTTCATCACCTGGGATGCTAAAGCACCGGGAAGAGTCAACCGGGCCCGCACCGCAGAAGTGAATCCTCGAAATATTCTCTAAATATTCTATATATTTGATTTTCTCTTTTCGTTGCTCACACCTTCTCATTACTCCCACATCCGCTCAGGAAAGCTTTAAAATCTCATCCACTTAGCTTTAATTTCTATTTTCTTCATTGGCTATCCTATCAAATCATGTACGCCCTTCTTACATTCTTTCACGACCACCGAGGTCATCTCCACGTGTTCTGCGGTTTTGAAACTGAGTCCCCATGCTATAAATTCTCAACAAAGGGGGCTTTGTGATTTAACGTCAAATCCGGTTCCAAACTCTATCTGTGTCTTAGATCTCGGACCCCAACTCCACTTAGTCGCTCTTAAATTGGCTAAGTCATAAAACGACTGCCCTCCTTTGTAATTAAAGTCGGCTTCTTAACTTTCTCACAAAATGTAATGGAGTAAGCCTTCGATCATTTTAACTTCTCTTCTTAAAATTTAACTTCTTAAAATTTAATTTAATTTCTCTTTCAATTTGAAGGCGCTTCATTACAGGGGGTAATGCTAGTCCGCCTATATGGTTCCCCTATAATAAAATGACTAGCAAAACTGCGATGCACTATGGCGGTAAGAATATTGTCCAATGAACCGTCTGCCGCATTGGGTAAAAAATTGTATAAACATTAATAAGAGTGGTAAACTTTGCATCTTCGTACACAATGCTAAAAAACCTCTTTAGAACGAGAAGAAAAAAAACCTAAATATTTTTCAGCGAGTTGGGGTTTTAAGCAGTAACTATTCTGCGAGTGAGTTGGGACTTTCAGCCATAGTGTTAGTAGCTGTTTTCGCAGCAAGTTTAATATTTAGATGTGTTTGCGACGAATTGTCGAACCATTAGGCTTGTATCCCTCCTTTCTTCCTATAACTATCCCAAGCTTTACCATTCAGTTTAAGTAGATTTTCAAAATTTAAATAGGTTATTTTTCGCCCGTTCATGACACGCTTATCTGTATTCTTTTTTGTTTAATGGTTAAGTTTTTGTAAATATTTTTCTTCCAAGCTATGGGATCAAATCGATCCCCCTTTTTTTTACTATGTTTTTATGTAAAATAAGAGAAATAAAGGCATTTTAGTTAGCCTCATCTAGTCTACTTTCTTGTGAAAGGTTTTTTTTATTTCAGAAAATTAGTTATGTGGCAAATTATGCGGTTTAATCCACCCAACACTTTCCCCACAACGAAGCTCTGAAAAAAATTCTGATAAATAAATAGGTGATTTTATTTTCTAAACTATGGTTAGAATGGTTTGTCTACCTGTACATAGAGAAATCTTCTCCCAGAATGAGAAGTTAGTTTTTCATTGCTTTTTAGATTTAAAAAAAAATGATAGTTTCTTATATATGTATATAGTAGGATAGTTTCATCAAACGTTGATAAAAGCGTTCAACAACATTCACAAGAATGATAATTACTCAAAAATCACAAGCAAATTCAGTTATCAATAATTATAGAATTGTTATAAGGACTGTTAATGCAGGCCAGTAATGACGAGAACTGAGAGAAAGAATTAAGTATATATATATATATATATATATATATATATATATATATATATATATATATATATATATATATATATATATATGTATATATATATATATATATATATATATATATATATATATATATGTGTGTATATATATATATATATATATATATATATATGTATATATATATATATATATATATATATGTATATATATATATATATATATATATATATATATGTATGTATATATATATATATATATGTATATATATATATATATATATATGTATATATATATATATATATATATATATATATATATATATATATATATATATATATATATATATATATATATATATATATATATATAACTAATTATATTTATAAACTAATTATATTTATGAAACCGAAGTATGAGATTTCAATCTGTATAAACGTACTTCAGAATGTGGCGAAACGAATGTATACTCTCTGATGGGAATTAACCGCCACATTTTATGAAATCTCGGGCACTTTTAAGAATTAATATCCTGTTTATCTGGGTGGAGTTTCTTCAGATTGAAGCTCAAGGAAACAGGATTTAATCTTGTGAGGCACGTCGCTCCGTTGCCGTCAGACCTCGTTTGCACCGGAGTGACGAATGATGCGTTTCGTAATAAGGTGATGTCTCCTAGATATCCGTTTAGCTCCTGGGAAAATGAAACCTGCTGAAATATTTGATTATATACACGAGCTGATCTGCGTCTGGGAAGGAGGAGGGAAATGAGATTTTGAATTCCCGTCAGCGAATCGAAACAAATAGGCACGGGGAAACGAGAAAGAAGCGTCTCTCTCTCTTAGCGATGAAGCTTTTGAGTGAACCTTAGGATATTAAATTGCAAGTTTTTTTTTTTTTTTTGCGATTAGAAAGTCAAATGAAGTGCCTGATTATATCTCTCTTTTATTTTATTTTTTAAACTATATGGTTAGAATGGTTTGTCTACCTGGACATAAAGAAATCTTCTCCCAGAATGAGAAGTTATTTTTTCATTGCTTTTTAGATTAAAAAAAAAATGATAGTTTCTTATATATGTATATAGTAGGATAGTTTCATCAAACGTTGATAAAAGCGTTCAACAACATTCACAAGAATGATAATTACTCAAACATCACAAGCAAATTCAGTTATCAATAATTATAGAATTGTTATAAGGACTGTTAATGCAGGCCAGTAATGACGAGAACTGAGAGAAAGAATTAAGTATATATATATATATATATATATATATATATATATATATATATATATATATATATATATATATATATATATATATATATATATATTACAGTCAAAACCCGATTTAATTTGGAAAAACGCGTTCTAAAACACTTTTTATTGGGGTTTTGACTGATTTGTTAGATAATATTATTTCTATCTATCTAAAATTATTGTATTATTTCAACAATATGTTATATAACAAGTTCTAGTTTAAATCAAACTATACTTAGTAAAACAGTGTTTGAGGAAAGAACCTATCATTGAAGAAAAAAAATACTTTATTTGGATATTCTTTAACACAGTACCGTAACTACGAATTGCAGTGGAATCTCGATCGATCGTTTTCGGATCCATCGTTTTTCCGTATGTGTCGTTCATATTATCCAGTCCCAACGATCATATTGCTTTGTTATGTTTCCGCATCTATCGTTTTCCCGCATTTATCGTTCATTTCAATCGGTCCCTTGAAAAACGATAGATCGAGATTCCACTGTACTTATCTTTGGCTTCCTTTCTAATTACGAATTATTTTCTTTGGCTTCCTTTCTAATTAGAAAAATGTTGGTTGACTTACTAGCAAGCATATACTCCCCTGATCGTGATTGTTCAGTTTCTTGCTCTTCTGCATTCATGTCCTCGAAAATTTTCTGAAATTCATCCTCGTTTTGGATATTTTTTATAATATCGGATGGCAAGGTTGAGGTTGCCATTCCAACTCTTGGTTCAATCCCAAATATAGATTAGTATGGTGATTGTTTATTTCCTGAATGTAAAGCTCCGTTTTTCATGAATTGGACAAAACGAAGACCATTGGACCACTTTGTAGTTTGAGTATCCATGAAGCCAACATATTTTCTACGTCTTGGTTGGCCCTCTCAACCGAACCCTGCGATTGGCTGTGACGAGGCTTCCCATGAACAATCTTCAATTCTGTCCAATACGTAGATAACTGATATTTAAAATAATATACAAACTCTCTTCCATTATCAGAATGCAATAAACAAGGAGCCCCAAATGTCAAAAAGATATCAAGTAGTTGCAAAGCAACCTCTTCCGCTCTTTTGCTCTGAAGTGCTCGCAGTAACACAAACTTTGTTAAATGGTCCTGGTAAACCATAATAAACCTAAATTTATTATCTGCCTGAGATTGCATGTCTGCTGAGATTGCCTGAGTGAATAATAGGTTTAGAAACCAAACCTTTCCTTTTTTTATTTTTTTTCTGGTGACATGTTTCACACATCGATAAAAAAGTTTGTATCATCTCAGTAGTTATGTTAGCATATTTTCTTGAAGTTTCAATTTTGAGTCTGTGTCTACCACCATGTCCTATGGCCACATGCGCACTTTCGATAACATCAAAAATTTCTTCAACTGGTAAATAATATTTTATGGGCTCATTTGAAGAAACCAACTTTTTTACTCCACTGAATTCAAGAATGTCAAACCTTTTTAATCTGCGGTATTGAACAGAAGTCTTACTAACGGCAGATTTGGCTTCTTCAAACTCTGATAAAAGACTGTTGTATTCATCACTGGTCGGATATAACATTAAAGTTATTTTATTTTTTTATCTAATAATTGTAATTGTTCAAGAAATCTATTTTTCCAATTTTTAGCTCAAAAAGCATTAACATTTTCTTTACTCATCGTAGATGAATCAAACAGCACAAGCACGTTCCTGCAAGAATAAAACTAAACGACTGCACTTGCTTTGAAAATTTCACAAGCAACAAATCCAGATTCAAGCGGTTGTAACCGGACAAAATCGGCATTAACTAGGGAAAATGGGTTTTCCCTAGTTAATTTGACTGATTTCGGGTTTTCACTGTAACATATGTTTATATATATATATATATATATATATATATATATATGTTAAGAACCGATTCAAGACTCCATAGAGCCAATTCTATGGAAGAATCCTCTGTAGGACGGCCACTTTTTTCGGAGTCGTGACTTTCCATTATAGAGAAATTTTGGGCTATGTATCTATCTATCCATCTCTCTCTCTCTCTCTCTCTATATATATATATATATATATATATACACACCGTGTGGTCATAAAGAAACTTTGCCGATATATAGACCTCTAGCTGCCGTTTTGTTCAACCTATCGAGAGGAGATTTCAGATATAGTCATTCAGATTTATGAGCTCGGGATTCTGAGAACGGTAACACAGTGACGCTCACGGTTACGGTTATAGGTATAGAAACTCGAAATTTTCGAATAGCGAGACCCATTTTTTCCATCGCAAAATGCTTAGCGTATTCGAAAACCCTATAAAGTGTCGTAACGGTACGTGTATCAGAAACAACGGGCACGTTATACAAAAAACAGATCTGCGAACGGCTAACAAAGACACGATCGGGGCGCACGGAGGATATTTGCATATGACAGAGGCTAGAAACCAATCACAGAACATTGGTCGCCAGATATTCAGCGTAGAAAACCGATAAAAAGTTCTCTGATCGTGTTTTTGTTAGCCACTCGCAGAGCTGTTTTTTTTTCTGCGTGCATAACACTTCTGTTTTTTTTTGTGATACGCGTACCGTTCCAACGCTTTTTAGGGTTTTCGCATGCGTTGAGCATGTTTGCGACTGGAAAGAGTGGGCTTTTCCATTTGAAAATTTCGAGTTTCTATACCTATAACCGTAACCGTGAGCGTCACTGTGTTACCGTTCTCAGAATCCCGAGCTCATAAATCTGAATGACTATATCTGAAATCTCATCTCGATAGGTTGAACGGAACAGTCGCTAGAGGTCCATATATCGGCAATATTTCTTTATGACCACCCGGTGTATAATATATATATATATATATATATATATATATATATATATATATATATATATATATATATATATATATATATATATATATATATATATTTATATATATATATATATATATATTTATTTATATATATATATATATATATATATATATATTTATATATATATATATCTAATATATAAAAATGAATGTTTGTATCTCTGTAATTGTATAGAAATCCACAGTTTAGGAGCAACGATCGTGAAATTTTACATACAGGCGTCTTTAAAAACAGGCGAGGGTCTGAAGAACTTCAAAAATCGAAATTAATTACCGTTGATTTTTAATTAATAAAAAACCAAAAATTTTGAAACTAAATGTAAGATGTTACACTTTGTGGAATCACCACTCTGAATATGGCGTCCACGTTAGGCTTAGCTGGCAAACAGTGAGCGAAAAGATAAAAATAAATAAAATCAAAAAGTTTCAAGTTATATATTAAACCAGAATAATAAATGAAAATAATAATTTTTCAAGTCAGATTTTATACTCTAAAATAAATCGGATCCAACGGCATATTGACACTATCACACGCGATGGAAAATTCGAATCAACCACGCTAAGTGTCACAAGATCATTTTTAATCGCTACTGCAACCCCCCTCGCTTATGTCTTTGTGTCTATTGAAGAGTTAAAGACTAAGCTTCTATCCTGCTAACTTATTTTTAACTTAAAACTCCTCTTACTCCATAAATACATGTATATTCACCAACCCATAGCAACTTTCCAGTAATTTTAATACAAATATTCTCCTATTTACACAATACACCAGCATGTTATTGTGGCGCATTCGGTAAGAGCGTTAATTTACTATACAACATGACGCGGGTTCGAATACGGATCGTACAGATTTTGCTAAACCTGTATTTTCAGCTTTTTTATGGAGGCTTTTTTGTTTCAGCTTTTATTTTATTATTTTTTAAATTATTATTATTATTATTTTTATTTATTATTTTTTTTAATTATTTTTATTTTATTTTATTATTTTTAAAAATTATTATTTTTATTTTATTTTATTTTTCATATTATTAATGTGTATAACATTTCGTATACTTTTTTTTCTATGTTATTTATACTGTGTTTATTTTTTTAATGGATTTTGATAGGTTTATTATAAATTTATGTATTTTATGTTTTACTTTTCAGGAATTTTTGCTCCAATGATAAAGGCTAAATCTTTTCTATGTTATTTATACTGTATTTAGTTTTTAAATTGATTTTGGTTAACAAACATTCGACAATTTGACATTTTTACTTTTCAGCTTTACTTTCCTAAAGACAATTTGACATTTTTCCTTTTCAGCATTTAGTGGTTTATTATAAATGTATATATTTTATGCTTTACTTTTCAGGGTTTTTTTTGCTCCAATGATGAAACGCTAAATCTAGCTGAATTCTGAAGATATTATTGTAAATTTATGGTTTTTTATGTTGGGTTTTCTTTTTATTCATGTGTATAACATTTCACATGCTTTTTATTCTATGATATTTATACTGTGTTTAGTTTTTAAATTGATTTTGGTTAACAAACATTCTTAAAATCCCGGGCAACGCCGGATAAATTATCACCTGTGTAGGTTGATAATTTATAAATTTTAAAACTGTTGCCACATGTATATTTACAGATCCACAAGAACTTTCCAATATTTTTAATTAATAAATAACCAACAACTCTCGATTCACAAGCGTACAGTAGATGGCGCCACTATTTTAATTTTTTGTGTGTCTATTTCGTTGTTATGTGACGATAAATTTATTTAAAGTACCAGATAAAGAAATCACATGATCAGCGTTTAATAAATTAAATTGTAAAAATTAATCTTTAAAAATTCACCAAAAATTAGAAAATGGAGGTAAAGATGCGAAAAGAATTTCATTTTAAAGGAATTTTTATGATCTTTTTCGTGATATAAATTTTACAACCCTCAAATTATTATTTTAAATGCAAACTTGAAAAAAGTTACAAAAACAGATTAAAAATTTAATTTAAAAAAATCTAAGAAGAATTTTTCAAAAATCTTTCTTAGTGCACCCCTACATTATAAGAAGAATCGCCATGCAAAATTTCAGTCCTTTAGGCTATGTACACATGAGAGCGTTGCAACGCGCGCTCTGGGGCAGTTGACTACTGTTTTTTGACAGGCATATTTCTATTTTTTTACAAAGTGCAGAATAAATAAGATATATATGAAATACATGAATTTTTCAAAATGAACTTATGCGAAATTTTCAAATGTTATTATTTTTAAATTTTTTTAAACATTTGAATTAAAATAAGGGAGTTTGATGTTACATGAAAGATACGCAACTTCGTGCCCAATATGCTAATGTATATTTTTTATTTTATGATTTATGTATTTTATTATTTTTCTGATATAGAACCACAATAATACATTCCCTGAGTACATTATAAATTTACATTTCTTTAAATTTTCTCTCCCCTTTCTATCTACAGATGATATTTTTTGAATGTAATATTTTTGAATGTTTTTCGTGATATAAATTTTACAACCCTCAAATTATTATTTTAAATGCAAACTTGAAAAAAGTTACAAAAACAGATTAAAAATTTAATTTAAAAAAATCTAAGAAGAATTTTTCAAAAATCTTTCTTAGTGCACCCCTACATTATAAGAAGAATCGCCATGCAAAATTTCAGTCCTTTAGGTTCAACGGTTTGGTCTGTACTTTGTATGTCAGTCAGTCAATCAGTCAGTTAGTCAGTTACGGAACTGTTTTATATATATATAGATTTTTATTACTATCTCTATATCGTAACGTTAACTTCATGCGCACACATTATTTTTAACTGGCATTCAATTGGCTGTTAAAACTTTATATTTACATCCTATTTAAAAGAAGTAGGGTGTAAATTGTAGGGTGGAAAGTTGGTAAAATTAAAATTTTGTGCAATGTATTTTAATTTCTCGATTAAAAGAATTTTTTTTCTAAAAATCAATTTATTTCGCTTGAAAAGCTAAATATTTTATGCACGCGGTTTATATTATTATTACTATCTTTATATCGTAACGTTAACTTCATGCGCGAGCATTATTTTCTTATGCTTTTTTTATTATTATCATCTTTATAATAGCTTTATTTTCATATGGTTTTAAGCAACTATCGTTATTATTCATATTATGTTGGTTTTTTATTAATTAAAAATTAAGGGTAATTAATTTCGATTCCGGAAGTTCTTATCTTTATTTTCATATGCTTTTTCATTTACGAATTATTCAAATGTTGGTTAAAAAACTTTTGCGCAATTTATATATTTGTGTGTGTTTAATTATTGAAATTAATAAATTTATATTTCTGGAGAGGATGTTTCAGATTTTAGTGGTACTATGATGAAAGGCTGAATATACCAAAATTCTGAGGAGTTTATTATGGAGAGAAAAGGAATTTAATATGTAGAGGATGTTTATAGGAGTAAATGTGGAGAGGAGTTGAATGGTTTGCAGCCCTCAATCAAACACTTCATTTTTTTAAGAGGCAACGCTGCAGTCATATCATTGTTCTATTGGAAATTTCTGCTGAACCTGTAATTGCAGCTTTTTTTTACCCCAATGATGAAAGGCTAATTCTAGCTGAATTCTGAGGAGTTTATTATAAATTTATATATTTATAGATTTCACAAGGTTTTTTTTCTATGTTATTTATACTGTGCTTAGTTTTAAATTAACTTTGGTTAACAAACATTAGAGAATTTGACATTTTTACTTTTCAGATTTTAGTATTAAAATGATGCAAGTCTGAAATTCTGAGACGTGTATAACATTTCACATATATTTTTTATGTTATTTATACTGTGTTAATTTTTAAATTGATTTTGGTTAACAACAAACATTCTTAAAATCCCGGGCATCGTCGGGTACTTCAGCTAGTATATATATATATATATATATATATATATATATATATATATATATATATATATATATATATATATATATATATATATATATATATTTATTTATTTATATATATATATATATATATATATATATACATATATATATATATATATATATATATATATATATATATATATATATATATATATATATATATATTATATATATATATATATTATATTTATATATATATATATATTTATTATATATATATATATATATATATATATATATATATATATATATATATATATATATATATATATATATATATTTATATATATATATATATATATATATATATATATTATATATATATATATATATATATATATATATATATATATATATATATATATATATATATATATATATATATATATATATATAATATGTATGTATGTATGTATGTATATACCCCAAACTTCTCTCGAATTTTATGATTGTGAACTTATTAAACTACAGCATAGTCGGAACTATTTTAAGTTGACAGATCATTATTAATAAAGTTATTTATAGTTAAATTTACATATATTTTTAAGAATACTTTTATTTGATTTACAGTTCTATTTTAGGACACTGTCACAATTTTTACTGCATGTGGTCTTTGCTTATAACTGGCTAACAACACATTAATTCTCTATCTTCCTACGGCGTAACATATGAATTGAAAGGAATTTTCCCTTTATCATTACTAATTTATCTAAGAATGTCAAATGTCTGTATAATTAGTGTTTGTATAATTAATGGATTCATGAATTTTTTTCCCATTGATTAATCTTTAAGGAACACTTTTCTTCCATTTTTGCCGATGTTAGGACGCTGACAAAATTCCGTGGAAAAGTTAAACACATTGTACTCTTATGTGATTTAGGTTTTAAGGATTTTTTTCAGCTCTTGTACCCTGTTTTACTTAGTATTTTGAAAGTTGCGTACCTGGCTCGCGTATTTACATCTCTGTGAGATTAATTGCATTTTATTACTATAATATTTTAATTTATTATTTTCACAAGGCATGGTTTTTTTTGTAGTTTGCATGTTTATTATAAAAGTTTTTGATTAAGCACAAAATATAGACATATATTAAGACAAATGATAAGAGAAAAACATTTCCGATATTTTCTTTTTAAACACTGAATATACGAGAATAAAACATGCATATTTGTATTAACGAGTAAAAAATTTTGGAATTAAGTCTGAATCTTACTTAAACTGGGCCTTATACTAAAGTAATAAAAATAAATAAATGTAATTCAATAAACAATAATTATTCCTCTAAACTTCTGGTGTAAACATAAAGAGATTCTTTATTCTTGTAATAGGCAGATTTATTTTTATATACTAGCAATGATAGAAATGTAAGAGGGAATTCAGCATGAACTATTTTTAGTATGCATTAGAACAACTTTCAGTACAATTTTCTTTAAATGTCCAGGCCGTGTTTTATGAATGTCCATAAGTTCTCCCTCGAGCATTATCCATAACTTTAAGGATTCGTGGCTGTCAGTCTGTTCCAAAGAGATAACACATAAATAGCGTGCTTAGTGCTATCGCAGACTGGAATGTATCACGTTATGCTGAAATATTATATTGCAAGACATTGACTGCTATAAATATGTGAAACAGCCCTGGAAGAAAACAGTAACGTGACATATTGAAAGGAGAGAAATTAATCGAAAAAATCTCTGATGAAGTAACTTGAATTTAGTTGGTAAGTGCTATTGAGCTTCTATAAAGCTTCTGTACTTTTCAGCCTAATCCATCCAAAGAATTTCTTTTAAAACAAATAAATGAACTATAACGGCAAACATCGAAGATATTCCCCCCTATTATAACCGAACACTAAACAATTTTCTGAAATGTTCATTTTTGCCTCACTTAAACCCACTGCAACTGTCATTCACATTTCCTGCAGACACTACCTCAGATCACTTCATGCGGTAAGGATTTGAATATTGTAGAGTGCGCAATTTTGCCTTTTTACAAGGTGCATAGACTAAGCAAGTGGGTTTCTATACAGACTTTTCTTTTACTCTTTATTATTTCTGTAAAGTTTTATTTTTTGTGTATGGAAATATTTTTGTGTGTTCTAATAATATATGATTAAGATGTAAGGTAGTAAGTTCGTTGGGTTCTCTGAAATATATGTTGCTATGTCGTGTAGTTAATGTAAATTCGTCCATTAAATTTGTTTTTAACGTAGGATTAAGTCATCAATAATGGTCCTGCGGAGAGAAAAAATTGTCCGGCGTCTCGAGTTATAATTTTGGCAGCGCGCCAAACCCAGTAGCAGTTAACAGTTAAATAGAAAAGCACCAAAAATGCGCCAAAAAAATTAGGTAAGCAACGATAAGTAATCCTACATTAATAACCCGCGGTAGTTTCGTTAGAAGAGACTACCTGAAATATTTTTTTAGAACTTGCTTGGAACTGCTTTGCATAGTAGTCATGAAGGTTTCATCCTAATAAATTTGACGTTGACAAAATAGAACTTCTGAATTTGAAACTTTGACTGAGTAAATTTATCAAAGAAGAAGCTGATTATTTTTCAGCATGAAAAGGTATTCCTTTTATTTATACTAGCCAATAAAAACGCGAGGCAAACAGAAGTCCAGCCAGAGTAAAATTACCGCCTGTATTTCCTTTTGATGTCGTGTGAAATATGTTTAAAATTCAAGCATTCTTCACGCGAGAAAAATATTTAAACTTATTTGAGTATTTTATAGTTCATGGTGGTCTGAAATTGAAGCCATATTTGAGCTAAATGCGGTAATGAGAACTATAGCAGTCCGTAATGAGAGCGACGGGGGTCCACAACTTTCACTGAAATAGGTTGGATGCCTAAAGAATTGCACTTAGTGTACCACCCATGCAGATATATCTTATGGTATTTGCAAAAAAATTTGGTAATAAAATAATAAGGCTTTGCTTGAAACCATTATTTTGTGTCTGATGACCATCATTGGAGAAAATTCTTGGTGAATCCTAAAACTAACTTCAGCATGGCACATGAACTTAAAAAAAAATCAGGTAGTCTCTTCTAACGAAACTACCGCGGGTTATTAGCACAGGATTACTTATCGTTGCTTACCTCTTTTTTTTACAATAAAATTCTTACATACGAGGAGAAAGATGAGTGATAACTATACAGAATAAGTCGATGGTAAGAAAAATAAATTGCATATGTGTACTCTTCCACTCTTGATTTAACACGCGACGACGGTTTTAGCGTCATAAATTTTGCTTTACCGCGGTTATATTAGTTAAAGTTTAACTGTTAAAATGTAATTACGAATAGGTAATTTAAATTAAAAACAAAAAATTATATTTTAATAGACATTTTATTACAAAGTTTAACATAAAATAAGTCTCAGGAAATAAGTAGTGGGAACGCTGGACTTGTTCTTGTTTACAAAGTGCATCAATATTTGGATCCAGCTTGGATACAGTAGTAACGAGCGACGTGTTTGATTGCTGCTTTACTGATAGTCTTCAGTTTTAAATCATTACTCAAACTTTTGTCACAATTAAATTCTAGCATATATCAATATAATTTTGTATACTTTTTGGTAGTTAACCGAGTACCCCTAATAGGTACGCGTTCCACCGGTTGAGAACCATTGCTCTAAATCATGAGGCAGTTCAACTACATTTGTACATGCGAGGCCACTGCAGTGCTTACACATAATTTGAGCATTTCAACCCGGCTATCAGTGCAGTCCGCAAAAATTATTCAGAATACCGTCCCGTCAGCCGGCCAAGGTCAAGCCACAATACCACCCCCTTCAGTGAAATAGTCGCAGTTCCCTGTACTCAATAGTAATGCTCAACAAACTATCCTAGCCTCACATCATAATCGATCGTTTGCGACCTGCGATTGGTTCTTTTACTCGAAGTATAAAGGGTTGTAGGCCAGGCTCACTCACTAACAACAGAGTAATTTGTGATTAAATAAATGTTTTTTACTATCGTAATTTTTTTTCCTAAAGATAGGTACCGGAACGCCGTTCCGCCTCAAATCTAGCCCTGTGTGTGTATGTATATATATATATATATATATATATATATATATATATATGATATAATGGAAACTTATGGATTTTATGGATAGAATATATTTATTATTCTAACATTTCAAGTATTCTTAAGGTTAATCTATTGTATGAAATGTTGTTAGACTAAGCTAAAGTAGCAAAGTTTCATAAGAAGCAGTTTAAAAATGCATTTTCTGAAATAATTTGTATTAACTTGAGATTTCCTACAATATTCGGTGTAGTTCTAATGCGAGCCAACGATCAAAGAGCCATTTTAATTCAAAATTAAAGTTAATTAGACTGCTGTAAAGTTAATAAAATTTGTTTAAGAGCAATTTCGAACTCCTTTTAATTGTTTATATTTTTTGTCGTCTAATTAATTTATCTAAGTGTCGAAAGGAAAAGACCATTAAAGTTAATAGTTAAGAAAATGGTTAAAGAAATATACTCAACATGGAAAACAATTGTATTAGGAGAAATTCAGACTTCGCAGACGACACTAAGAAAGTTTTCTTTTCAAATACTGCTTAATGCACTGTATTTATGCTATTGACTCTTTTAAAGTAAGGACTTATAGATTTTATGGTTTTTTTTCCTTTATGTTAATTTTCTAGATAAATTCTTCTTGTATTATTCTATAACAAAGCCACTATCTCAAACTTTTTCGATAAATTAAATTCTGTTTGTGTTTCAGAAGGGTCTAGACGATTTTATTTTTCGAAAATTTTTCTCCTATTTTAAATAAATTGTATTTATCACTTAAACGCGTAAAGTTTCCTTCTTTACGTGTAAGTTTGTTGGTGCACTGGTCTTTTTACATACGGATCATTGAATTTAAATGATGTTTGATAACACCCAAAACACGTACAATGCGCAAAAAAAATTAACAAGATTAGAAGTGATAAAATGAATGTGTTAGCTGTTCATTTTCAGGATTACGAAAGAGTTTGAAAGATACAAAATTTCATTTATAAGAATATATTTTCCTTGTAACCCAGCAGAGAATGATACATTTTTTTTATGCCAGAGGGGTTACATATCTTCAGAATGTTCGTATTGTCTTTTTTTGCCTTATTACGACAATATTCTGTTTCTATTGAAAATTTTTCTTTCCCAATTAAAGGACAGAGAGATAGTTTGTAAAATTTTAAATTATTAGTGATTATGAAAAATAATTGTTTTGGCATTGTCAGATTTGTAACATTGAAACAGATTCAAATCTTTTTTAAGTTCATTTATTATTATTATAATTGGAATAATTTTTAAGCCATTTCGTGACTATTTTACTGGTTTTCTTCTAGGATGTGATTTACGTATCATCTTTTAACTTCGTGATTATTTTATTCTTATTTTGCAATTCCGTGACGGGTTTCGACTCCCTCTCTCTCACTGTATATATATATATATATATATATATATATATATATATATATATATATATATATATATATATATATATATATATATATATATATTTATATATATATATATATATATATATATATATATATATATATATATATGTATGTATATATATGTATGTATATATATGTATGTATATATGTATGTATATATATATATATATATATATATATATGGGGGCGCGGGGTTGCAATCAAACATCCACAACATAAACTAACTAAAACCCATCGTAAATAACAAATAACAATTAAGGTTTATTAACAAAGAATTGAAAAAAAAACGTAGTCCGTCTACGACGGAATCCAAAGTGGGAGTCTTAATGTTCTCCCCAAACAGGGTAGAGGGGTCGTGATAATGTTCGTGCTAGCGGCGCCCTCTTGCGCCAGACATTATATGCGTTTACAAATAACATTTTATGAAGATTACAGTTCATAGTTAAAAGTTCAGTTCTGCTTTCTATATATATATATATATATATATATATATATATATATATATATATATATATATATATAAGGGAATTTTATGGGTAGAATATAATTATTATTCTAACATTCCAATTATTCTTAAGTTAATCCAGTATATGAAATGGTATTAGAGTAAGCTAAAGTAGCACTCGTCCATTTCTTGATAAGAAACAGTTAAAAATGCATTTCCTGAAATAATCCGCATTATTTCAGGACAATACTCATTATAAGTTACATCTAATTTACAATAATCATTTGTGCTTATTTGTGGACACAACGATCGTACAAATTTTATGATGGAATGGCTTTTTCCAACTCAATATATATATATATATATATATATATATATATATTGGAACCTCAATCGATCGTTCCCCGAAACATCGATCTCCCGTATGTGCCGTTTATTTCATCCAGTCCCGATGAAAATATTTCTTTGCTATGTTCCCTCATCCATAGTCTTCTCGCATTTATCGTTCAGTACATTCGGTCCCTTGAAAAATTATATATATATATATATATATATATATATATATATATATATAGTTGTATACAGTTATACAGAAGTTTGTTCTCACTTTATGGAAACGATTTTGATACTTAAGTTATATGTATAAATGCCATTGTTATATGTCGGAAATATTTCTTTAGAGCAATGAGTGAAAACGACTTAAAACACTTCCTGTAAAACACTTTAATGGGCGAACGCACCGCAATACCTCACAGCAACTGACATTCTGGAGAGCGAACTAAAGACTAAAAGTTACAGTTACATTATCTGTTTTCGGTGCGCATTAGAAGCGCCGTCTAGTAAGGAGATAGGATGACGCAACAGCCATACTTTTTGTGGGGATTTGCTTCTCTCTGATAGCCATGGTTTTAGACAATAGCTCTAGCTCGAATTTTCCATGAAAGTAAACTTTTTCTTAGTACTGTCATGTCAGGTTTACCCCATTCCTCTAGGACCGTTTTCCAAAGTCCGTTCAGTGTTCTCGGACGCCGTTTTCCTAAGGCTCATTATAATAAACCGAAAGCGCAAAACTCCATTTGAGAAGCGTCACGGGATTTTACAGGTATTTCATTAAATGAGATACACTTTATTCTCGTTTCTGATTCTTTCTTTGCAAAATAACCGGCAGCTGATTTAGACTTGTGACTAGAGGCTTTGTCCCTATGAAGCTCAACTTGATCAATGTCCTTTCCATATATTTATGGAATTTCTTCTCCAAAAATTTGTTTTAAAATATTCTGCTGATAGTAGAGTGAATTAATTTTGGCTTTACTTGAGACTTTTTTGATTTTTAATTTGCCGTTGTAACAAAATCCTGCAACTATCATGAATCCCTTTGGGAACTTTTCTGTACACTGACGAAGCCATTTCGTACGGTCATTTCCGTCAGTTGAGTAATAGAAAATTGATCTTTTTTATTACAGTCACTTAAATACATTCATGCCTCATCGATTGTTGCCACAAATTTCTATTTTGCAGAAGCTAGGTGTTTTTCATACAATTGTCCACAATGTGTTTTTCTTTCACTAATATGCTTTGGCAATACCAAATAAACTTTAGGTTTAAACACCTTTTTTAACTTCGAATCTTTATGAAAGATTTTACTTACAATTCCAGAAGACATTCCAAGTTTCGATGCAATGGATCTTTGAGTCGGCGGATTTTCTTTTAAGATCAGAGACTTCACTTTCTTGATATTTACCTGTGTTTGAACAATCAAAAATGAGTTTTGGCTGTCATGTTTTCCTTTTTACTTTCAGTTAGATATTTTATTCCTTTCAAATTTAATATATTATAAATAGCTTTTTTTGAAATGCCGTAACCGGGATTTTAACACCGATTTATAATTTGTTGATACGAATATTTCTCCTCGTAAAGCGCATTTACGTAACTTCGAGCCATCTATCAATTTTAGGAGTCTTTTTGAATATCTTTTATTTTACATTCCAATCAAAACAAAACAGTAGCAGACGATTATTCTGAAGTTGCCAAATTTTTATCTCAAAATGCAAACGACAAAAATAAAGTGTGAACGACCTTTTGTAATTTTGTATGTTAAAGGAATATTTTAATATTCTTAGATAACATCATGCTATATGTAATATAACTGCAAAATTTACTTTATTTTGCTTCATTAGTATGTAACCTACTAAAGAAGAATAGAATATTTAATAGAATCACCTCCCAAATAAGACTTTGTACTTTAAGAACAACTCTCCTAGCGTAAAAATCCAATTTGAAATTTTGGTAAACATTTCGTAAGAATTTTCAATTGTTTGGAGTCAAAGAACAATCAACAAATGCAAGAATTATTTTTTTCTTCCTAAGAATGACGAACATTGTTTACTTAAGAAAAAGTAAAACACAGAATTGAGAAATAAATATAAAATGTGAGACTGGAAGTTAAAATCTGAAGAGAAATAACGAAAGAGGCAAAAGATAACATGCCAAACACTGAAATGAAAATCTCGCAATATATTTTTACTTTTTCCACCAATGTAAGAATTCCCGAAAGAGTCCTATGTCTCGTAAGCACTATTGTTCTTCAAAAATCGTAGAATATAAATTTAATAAGACTTAAAGGAAAAATCCACTCAATTCGAAAGTTACTTACGCTTGCAAAAATTAATTGGATAACTTTTTAACATTGAAAAAAAATTAACAACAATATTTCAATAGAAACAAAATTTTGAACTATGAAAGAAATTATATTGATAAATAAAAAGAAATCAGTTATTGTTTAAATGAAACTTTTAGAGTTTTTAGGTTCTTAATTTTCGTGAGAGAGATTAAGAGAAAATCATTATAATCATCGATTTACTTAAGATATTTTTTTATAGTACTAATTATCCACAATTCATTCACTACTATTGTATTTCAAAATTCTAAAAAATAGTGTATACTAATGTATATTAACTTATATATATTAAAACTACACTTAATATGTTATTTATTGAACCCTACTTTGTTTAACTGTAATTCGAGCATTCTCTATCTGTCCTTTTATCTGTACTGTTTATATAAACCTTCTCTTAAATCTTAATTAAAAACCCTTTGAATTTTTAAAAACGTGGGTTAATATTGTTTGCAATTTTATACACTTTGACAGATTTTTAAATAAATGTTAAATATTTTGATTTTGTTTTAAACGTAGATGGCAATAGTGTGACAGTTTAGTGTTTTATTCTCCACAGAAGCCATGCATTTTAATCAATAAGATGCATGAATGTTTTTTAATGTAGGGAGTAATTTTAAGGATTATCACGTGGATCGAATATTCGAAAATGCAGTGTGAAACATTTTAAAACCTTTGAAAAATCTCTTTTTTATAAAGAAAATGTATCATGTTTAAACATTTCTGGATAATTGCGATGTTGAAAAAAAAAGGCAAGACCTTTAAGATTTTCAATAGATTAGTTTTTAAAAGTGAAAAGCGCTACAATTTAATAGCATTAAAACATATAAACTTCTTAAGAGACATTTATAGGAATGATAATGCACGGTTGGACATATTTAGCAACAATTTTTGCCATTTGTGTTTTCTTGATTTTATAATATGATATCATTGCTAATAATAATCATAATATTTATTTTAAAAATAAGTTTCAACCTTATTCACATTTTAGCCTTTATATTTCTTTACTTTATATTATTCTGATAATTTTCAAGAAAAATTTAAAAGTTTCATTTAGATTGTGATTGATAATAGTTACAATGGCAAAAAAATGACAATTGGGATTCTTTTGTAACGTCTTACGAAGTTTATTCTTATATTGGACAAAATCTTATAGCGAATAGTAACAATTTCTTAACTTTGGAACAGAACATGTAAAGCTACAGATTTCAAATTACTTCAAGATGCTACTTCAAGGTATTTCAATTCAGATATTTATAATAACGGGCATTGCAGGAAATTATAGATGTTTATATTCTTAGGCAAAAGTTTAACTGTTCTTAGGTTTTAAAATGGAATGAACAACAATAGAAAACCGTTTAAACGGATTTTGATGCGATCAAAAAAAGTTTATGTAATACCACGATCACCCAGTTTCCAAAATATAGCGAGAAGTATCATAATTTCTTGTGGAGAATTGTTTTTTAACATCGCAGTTTTGTATTATGTTTAAGCAATTCGTCAATTTTCCTGACAATTGAGATGTTGCAGAAAAGACTAAAAGTTAGGACTATCGAGAACTTAAAAAAATATGTGAAAGGTAATAGAATTTCAGGACGCGTATTAAAACAAATAACAGCCCTGTACAGTATCGATTACATAAAGGTACGATATGTTGTAAATAGTAATCACCTCTATTTTTCTTCCCACGGGAGTTCTCTTACTAATTTATTCGATGACATCTGCAAGAGTATTAAATGTGTCATTCTTTTGACTACCAAATCATTATTTCTTTTTATTTCAAATAAATGTATATTTCGTCTCGAAAGATAAAACCTCTGTCAGATGAACTGGGCCTGTCCATTTTCTTTACAAGTAACTTGCAACAGCCGCAACAGAATACTTTTATTTTGGGATATAATGACTTATAATAAGATATCTTTATAACAATAACAAGTATATAAATGTAATTTTGAGTAAACAATTTGAATGTGTCTTAAAATTATATACATTTTGTGAGGGTTTATGTCAGTTTTCTCGTTTGTTTCTTCGTTAATGAAGATCCTCTGCACAAGCTCATCCCAGCTTTGTTTCTTTGACACCTGATTTCCATAACCATCGGTGTCTCAAAGTCCTAGACCCACCAGTGGTACGCGAGAGTATTTGATGTGGTATGCAGAGGGGTTAAAGAATAATAAGTAAAATAGCTTCAGATTAAAGATATGCACTATTGAACCTGACATAGAGGCTCTAATAAAAAATAGGAATATGAAACAGTACGTTTCTTATTAAGCCTCCTGATAAAGACACTTTAGTGTTGTGAAATTGCATTTGCCTTTTGTTAATAACAATTACGTACAAACGGGTTTTTCTAGTTTTAGGGATTTAGTTTCTATATTTTGTTTTATTTATACTTAAATACAATGTGTGAAGTTCTTCATATGTGTATGGAATTTATTTCACCCCCCTCAAAAAGTTATGACGTAGCCAGTGGTACGCCACAACCCTACAAAGTTCTCAGGTGACACCAAGTCTAGAAAGTTTGGGAATCTCTGTGCTAGACGCTTCCAAACTTAGTAAATAAATACATCTTGTCCACTTTTGTTGGGACCACAATCGTTATCGTTTGACATGCTGAACTTACGATCTATCGAAACTAACATGTCGAAGGACTACTTGGTTGCAGTGAGAGTCTCGGCATGTCGTTAAATTTGATCATGGCTCACTATTTCTGGAGAGTACTATCTATACATACAAGAGGACAGTGTGGTGTTACCTGAGTTATCTCTCGTGCCATATGTTTAAATATAAAAATATAAGTCTATCAAAGGAGGGATTCAACTGATATCTGCTAGTACACCTCCTTATTGACTTCTTGATGCTGGGATTAAAATCATTCAGTTGTCATGAAATTTTCAATCACGCAAATAAGGAAATTAAGTGTTTAAAGGAACGTATTTAAGTGCAAATGCTGTCCATTTTATTTAGTGAAGAGTCTATAAACATTTATTTCACATTATTTACCTCTGTGTTTTTTACCTGTGTTTTTTGATTTTGGGCAAAAAAGGAAAATACTTTGTTTTCTCGATTTCTTATTTTAAACTAATCCACTTATAGTCACGAAAAGAGAAATAGCCATAGAAACTCTCTACCATAAACAATACTCAATTTGAATTTAGCAAGTAGTATCTACACTCCCGTATCAATTTCTGATCTTAGCTTTGTTTGAAAATTTCTTTAAAACTCATAATAATGATAGTTAAGTGAATAAAGCCATTCTGCCTAATACATTTCATCTGTTTGATGTCTACATTATATTATTTATTTCTGTTGGTGTTCATTTATTTATTTATTTGTTTATTCTGTTGGTTTTTCATTATACTCCTGATTTTCTGTAGTTCCTTTTATACCTTTTCTACTTTTTCTGTTTCTGTTTCTCTGTATTTACAGCCTTTAGGGTATTTCTCAGGGGGGGGGGCAGGATTTTTCCCCTATCCGTCATCATTGCCACCCGTTTACTCACACGTCTCCTAATATTGTCAATTTACACATCGCTTGATGATAATGGCAGTTTAGCACTTTCGAAATTTGAAACTGCTTTTGCCTTTTATAGTCAATTTCTTGCGTAATGTCCCTTTCTTTCCTCCATTTTGAGCAAGTTTTGATTTTTTCCCCTGTCCGCCTTAATAAACTAATTTTAAAGAAACTGTATTCATTTTACAACTTGAATATATTCAGAATTTTATTTAGGGTACATTAGTCAAGTTAATTAAAACGACATTTTTAATGTACTTCTCGCACGTGTCCTTGCAGAAAATAAAAACTCACTGCACGAAGTGGTTGGGTGTTACTATGAAACGTGACGTACTTGAATAAAGCGTATTTTGTGCATTGATTACTTAGAAATAGTAAACATAGAAATAAGTGTTATGCAACTGACCTTCGTTGCACCACATTATATGGTTTAGAATTTTAATGTACCTACTTTCCAGTAAAAACACTCGATTCATCTTATATGCTGTTTCCATCTAGATGTTTTTACGAATATGAGCAGATTTTCGTGCAGTACGTATCTATGAATAAAGATGTTTATAAATCCGTTATAATAGGCCTTATGACCTTTTTGGTTTCATATATTTTCAATTTTACGAAGGTCCCCTGAAAAATGTATTGTCCTAACAGTTTTTATTAGGCAATTAATTTCCCAATACGAAATTTCAGTCGCATCACTACGAGAAGTATTTTTTTAATTCCAGAATTACATTAAGCCAAGTACCTGTGTGATTTCCTTCAACTCATACATTTTTTATAGAAAATATCAAGATAATACTGGAATTCGGAAAAATTTAAGATATATCTGTATTTGCATAAGTGAAATGATAGGTTCAATGGTCTTCAACATGTGAAGATAGACAAATGATGCCTGAAAAAAAAGATTTGCCAACAGTCAGTCTTAAATAAGAAGTGGAAACATTGGATTAGGCATAATTTCAATATCCTCTATTTACAGTAATTACTATAGTCTCTATATATAAAACAGTTCCGTAACTGACTCATTCATTCACTGACTGACTGACTCACTGACATACAACGCACAGACCAAACCGCTGGACCTAAAGGACCTGAAATTTTGCATGGCGATTCTTCTTATAGTGTAGGGGTGCAATAAGAAAAGTTTTTGAAAATTCTTCTTAGATTTTTTTAAATTAAATTTTTAAGCTGTTTTGTAACTTGTTTTTAAAGTTTGCATTTAAAATAATAATTTGAGGGTTATAAAATTTATATCACGAGAAAAATCATAAAAATTCCTTTAAAAGGAAATTTTTTTCGAATTTTTACCTCCATTTCCTGATTTTTGGTAAATTTTTAAAGATTAATTTTTAGAATTTAATTTATTAAATGCTAATCACGTGATTTCTTTTTCTGGTACTTTCAATAAATTTATCGTCACGTGCGTAACAACTAAATAGACAAAAAAAATATTTTTTTCTCTTTCTAATGCAGCAGACGATTGGATATTATCCAAAAAAAATGCACGATTTTTTTTAAATATATATATATATAGATAGATATATATTTTACCCTTACGATTTTTTTAAATATATATATATAGATAGATATATATTTTACATCAATTGTATACATTGATCATCGCATTTATTATAAATATATATATTTATTTTTTGGCATAAATTGCATACGTTGACCGTTGTATTTAATTTGAATGTACTCTGTAGCGAAGCGCGGGTTTTCAGCTAGTATTGCTATATGACATAATATAGGAGATTTTCAAAGGATGTAGAAAATATAAAAGTATTGTTTCACCAAGCACCAATCCCAATACGTTTTATAAAACCAGTTGAACAGGAAAGTTAGAGTCTCCATCAAAGAATCCAAGATAGGTAAAGAATTTAACATAAAACATGAAGGTTATTCCTTCTACGGAACTTCACTGAAAGTCTTTTCGTGGAAAATCCTAGAATGCAAAATTTCAGTGACAAGATGTCAAAGAATATCTTTAGAAATATTTGTATGATCTGAGACAATAAATTCAGAAGTCGATACTTTATTAGATTGTTTATTGAAGATGACTGAATCTTTGGGAGATTTTTTTAACTATAATCCTTGATATTTTACAGTATATTGGTTTTGAAATCTATAAAAAAAAATAGTTGGCATTTTCAATTTCATTATTATTCTACCTGCTAGTAACTAGAGAAAAATATAATTTTCAGGAAAATAAAAAAAAAACAGTTGAAAAGAAATTAAATAAAACGTAAAAATCAGAAACAATCTTGGCACTATACTCAATCTGAAACTTACGCAGTTCACTTTAGTATGTTAATTTTGTTGTCATTTTCATTTTTTTCTAAATTTTATTATTATAAAATCGTAAGAATTATAAAATTGATAATTCAGAATACATAAAATTTAGCTTATATGTTTAACACCAAAACTACAAATAATTACGAAATGCCTATTTCTACCGATATTAAAGCCAGTAACTTTGGCTGATTTTGTAGTTCATGTGTTAAAATAGTATAAAAGAAGAGATTTATGCTAAACAATGTTTACTCTATTCAATAAATATTAATTATAGTATGAAGTTAGATTTGCGAGTATTTATTATATTTCTGGCTATTATAATTGTCTTTACAACTAGTAAATTTTTTTACTCATTTAAGGCATGAATATTAATTTTTTTAAGAGATTATAAATTTCATTATCAAACAGATTGTTTGATTATTAATAAAGATGTTGAATGTTTATTGATGATGTTTTTGTACCAGTAGATTGTATCTGATTTTTCTAAACTTTGTTTATACATATTAAAGAAAACAGTCTTTGAACAGTCTTTGAATTTAGGTCATAGACATATATACTCAAATAGTCATATTTATAGCTTGAAGAATTAGAAAAAATTTGCAATGACCATATCTTACACTTTCATAAAAATTATCCGTCTATGAAAATGAATAAACGCCTTGGTGGAAACTTCTAACACATTTTTATTATTCCGAGTTGATATTCATATTACTCAGCTATCGTTGTAAATTGGCGAAATCCCTAGATTTTCCGGACAAAAGACCGTGGTCTGGTTCAAAGGAGGTGTTGAAATCACTTATCTTTGCTGGATATAGCAACGTCCTTACAATCCAATAGCTTTTATCGCATAAACACCCTTTTTTCTGTCATTAAAAACAAACCATCAGCGATATGGTAATACCACCGCCACTCTTAAGATTTTCTGATTTGACCACAAAACTATAGTGTTTTGTCTGTGACTCATTTAATCCTATGACTCATTTAAGTCCTATTTTATATTAAGGAAATAGCATTATTGAAAAAGAAAAATTCGTAAAGGATTGTATGTGTTTATCGAATTCATTTTTAAGCTTTGAAATAAAACGCTTAATCATTTGCTACACACGAAAAATTCAACTTCAAAGTAGTGTATTAATAATTTGAAAAATTTAAATCGTAAAATGATCGGAGTTAACATAAACATATAGAGTATAGCTCACTTCTACCCGCACTTGGGTGTATATAATTTGAAGTGGCACTCTAAATGAATTTGATACAAACACAGTTTATACATGAAACAATGTTTATTGAATTCGTTGTACATATAGAATTTGCTTTTACAGCAATAAGCATACGCA
This sequence comes from Dolomedes plantarius, assembly GCA_907164885.2. Lineage (NCBI taxonomy): Eukaryota > Metazoa > Arthropoda > Arachnida > Araneae > Dolomedidae > Dolomedes > Dolomedes plantarius. The sequence goes on from OU015493.1 coordinate 200,489,310, forward strand.
CTACTTGTACGGAATATATATTAGCATTCAATAAAAATACACTTTGCCATACTCACAAACCAGTAGAGAGTCAAACCAGCAGTTCTGCCACCTAAACTTTGGGCCTGCTAAGCACAAGCGCCGGTTAACACCTGGAGCTGCTTACCTCGTAGCTCCCTTAACTCGCTTATCTATCAACCTTAACAACCTCTTAACTTAATGAAGCTGCTTGGTATTTATACCAAGCGCGTATGCCGAAATTAGCATATCTCAAGCAGCTTCTTTAATTCATTCACTCAAAAGTTCGATTCTTGTGAATCGAATCTTATGTATACCTTACAAACATTTCAAAAGTAGCATAAATTCATCTTTAGTACAGTTATTCTTCTATCAGAAATTTCTACATAGATTTTTTTATGGAAGGGCCTATTTTAAAAAATAATAAATTCTAAGAAAAAAAGATCTGTTATCAGTATCGGCAAAATGTCATCTTACAAAAGGTTAGACGAAATCGTCCAGACTGACACGTTTCGTAAGCAAGATGAAATCAAAAATTCATACCCCACCCCTCAAAAAAAAAAGTTTTATGTTATAAAAATATATTTCGAAAATTTTATCCGTAAGAACAGAATATTTTCCACTCGACGTGTTAAAATTTTCAGTAAAGAAATTACCTTGCGTAATAATAAATCTATACAAGAGCCCAAAACACTGAAAAGTGTAATTTGCTACAGTTGTATAAGAACACAAGATCTTATTGATCATTTCTTGCTGGGAAATAAAATCTTCTGAATTTCTATACCACTTTATTCAACATACGTAACAAAAATGCCTTGCAACAAAATAGATTCAAAGGAGGTGTAAAACGTAATGAAACGAGTAAAACGAAATCAAACTTTTCAAAGGGATTCTCTTTGGCGAAATTCCTATGGGTTTTTTTCAAACAGAAGAGGAAGCTGAAACATTCCCTACGGAAATCTTTTTCAATTTCCCCATCTCGAGCGCTCTTAAAGCAAATCTCGACATCGGATTTCATCTTTCTTCGTATAATTGGATCAGACTTTCATTCTCGCGAAGAAAAAAAAAAAAAAACACCTCATATTTCGCGAATTTATAGCAGACATTACGAAACGAACGTTTCGAACTGTTACATGGATTAAAGAAACGACATTGATATATGATCATTGTTGCGGAATTTCTTAGTGAGATGTCTTACAAAGTATTACAAAAGCATGTAAATGTTGCCGATAATAGAAACACGCACACATATATGCACTTATATTAGTGCATAAAAATATATGTCTAGGAGTAGTCGGCTTTATTAACAAAATGGGGGCAAATATAATACCCTTTAAGTAGAATTCATTTATAATAAAAACGTTTTTGCTATAATTTTAGATACATACTTATAATTTTTATAACTGTAGAAAAAAATTTCGCTTCGTTTATATTACTGTGTATTTTAGAAATGCGTATTATAAATTAGGAGCACATAAGATCTTTCTCGGTATTAAACAAAATACAATATTTTTCTACATTTTAAATATAAGTAATTTTGCATTCTGAATTCAAAAGCTTTTGTTTCAAAGAGTTTCTTTTCAGCTGCGTTTACATGGACAACAATAATACCCTGGATTTACCCGCTAATAGGGAAAACCTTCGAAGCCCGTTTACATGGGACCACATTTTCACCCTGCTTTTACCCGTCTTACCGGAAGTAAAGGCCGTCACATGATTCGGCGGGAGTGATCCTCATACACCATCATTCCTTGTAAATCACGTTATGGGTTCGATCCCAGCCGGTGTCATACTTTTCCAAATTCACTGTATTGCTATTTTTAGCTTTCCATCTTCGAACTCCGCATTTATCTCGTTACGAAGTGTATGGTCCTGGGGAAGGCCTTTTTTTCCCAATTGCTGTTCTTTTGACCTCGTATTCTTAAATTTTAAAAATAACAACAACAAAAAAATCATAAAACTTTAAAAATCCAAAAAGATTGAAAAACTTACAAAAATATTTTTTGTATTCTTATGATATCTGCTTTTCTGGGCCTCTTAATATTATTACTTTTTTGTTTTCCGTGGATTATTAGTCTTATCTAATTTTTCTTCTAAATTTTCTTAACTTGTAAGTCTATATTTTTTCTGTTAAAATTAACTTTTTTGTTTTAATTTAACATTACTATTAATTATTTTTTCTTTTACCCGCGTTATTCTTACCTTAATATTTTAATTCATTACTTAAAATTTTAACTACTGAGCACTCCCACCTTGATTACATATATCTTGCTTACAGGAGATAAAGTCGACACGACCAATGCACTCCTCTTCTAAAACACAATTACGTCTGCGTCTATTTGTTATTTAAATGCAGCATATGTCAGTCGCTGTTGATAATTATAGAACGTTTACGATTGTTTACTGTTGTTTTTAAAAATAAATTTAGAAAATAGATAGGAAAAAAGGAACATAAGAACTAGAAGATTGATGCGGATATTAGATATAATCGTACGATCTATGGCTTCATCGCTAAATTTAGTTTTTCCACAACAAAGAATGTGGGCAAAATTACGAAGCTCTGTTTGGTGGGAAGAAATTATTTTAAATTCCTGAAGTAATAAAGACTGGAAAGAAAATTCTCCAATCGATAGGTGCATTTTTTTAAAATTATAAGATTAATTGTAAGATACTTATTGTTTTAATAAATCCTTTTATAAAATCAAAATGTAATTTTGATTTCAATTTTGTTTCAGTAATTTTTAGTCATGTATAAATAAAAAAATCATAAATAGATATAAATAAATTTTTATCTGTGAATTCTAAAATAATTAATTTATAAATAAATTTTAATTTACGTTTAATTATTGATTATACTTATTAAATTTATTAATTTTACCATAACACTTTAAATGAAAATGCTACTGAAATTTTATTGAAATGAAATTTTATTTCTCATTTTACATACCAGATGGCAGTACCATTCTATTTATAATGTAATTGGGGATGGTTCAGATCAAGAAATAAATGAAATCCTCCGGAAAAAAATAGGCACTTTTCTACTGTTTGCTTGAAAATTATGCGATCGTTAAGGGGTTCCAGATCCTTCCATCGATCATTTAGCTGCATTTTCATGGATTCACACAAGTTCAAATCCGCCATGTTATTTACTCACAGCTTCGAAATGCATCATGGGTAATTAGCGGGTTTTATCCTGGGTCGAAGCAGGGTCGAAAATCCACCCTGCATTTTTCCCTATCGTAGGGAAAAAGTAAGAAACGACCCTGCTTTTACCCGGGTTTTTGGCACATGTAAACGGCACTAAAAATTCCTTTTTTTTTTGCTTTTAAAGAAGTTTGAACATCGATGCGAATATTTTCCATTATTTTTAACAGTAATTTCTAGTTAGTAGTAGTTGTGAGACACATCACATCGAAAATAAACACCGAAAAGTGTTTCTCTAGCCTAGCAGTTCATCCTCCCCTCGGTATAAGAATCCATGTGTCAATTCTCATGATTGATTCTCGGACACCGCGCTAAACCGCAAATTGCGAAACGCCTTTCCCAAAGGTAGTCGCATGGAACACTCCCCAGGATCGAGTTCTCAACCATTACACCTTATTAGCGGACGCTTCTGAATAATTTGGGACAATTGATGCATCCTATGACATCATCTTCTTCAATCTCAGTCACAGGAATAAAGTATTGTATTTCGCGCAAAATATTTAATTCCCATATATATATATATATATATATATATATATATATATATATATATATATATATATATATATATATATATATATATATATATATATATATATATATATATATATATATATATATATATTAATTATTTGCAAAAGTTTTTATTTACTATTCCTTTACATTTTGTCCGACGATTTTGAAGCTTTTTTTTTTTCCCCTCCAAAATACAAGACTTGTCTAACTCTGCAAAAAAGTGTTTGTTTCACTAATCACTTCCGAATTTGACGCAGATATCTACCCTGCAAGAAAATTTTCATAACTTCGAAAGAGTAGTAGTCTTTATGTGTTGAATACGGAGAGTAAGGAACATTTCCGTTGTGTAATTCTAATAGTTTTGCAGCTGAAATGAGCTGGAGCATTGCCATTATGGAAATGGATCTTTTCTTTCGCCAAATGTGGTCTTTTGTGTCTTAATTTCTCTATATGAGCGACATAGCAAAGATGCCTATTGCACTCTTAGGTGAATATTTTGCCCTTTAAATAGTCAGTAAGGGGCCCGGGGTTGCCCAAATTGGGCGACAGATCTGTACTGGCCGTCCGGCGTCCAGGACTATATCAAACATAAACCGAACAGGGGAAATCAACCTCCGGCTGAGTTTGCAGGAATTTCTATGCAGCGGTCTTTCATTGGCCGATACGCAAAAGCGGAGAGACCGAGATTTTCATACGAATCAAGAAGTCAGTAAGCGTTATATACTATGGTCATCCCCCAAAAAACAATTACCATAACCTTTCCTGCTTATTGAATCTTTTACTGTTTCTTTGGTGCAAGGGCACCTGCTTCAACCCCCTGTTGTACTTCTTCTTTCGTTTCCGGCTGGTATTCATATTTCCTCTGCTGTTACGAAACGACGCAAAAATTCCTCTGGATTTCTTCGAACCAGCTCCAAATTGGGCTTCGAAGTGTTCACTCGTTCATGTTTTTGATAGATTGTTGCCAAACGCATCATCCACCTTGCCGGCAGTTCACCAGCCACCTTGCCCGTATCCAAATGTTCATACAAAATATTATGTACCTGCTCTGATGAGATGCCAGTAGCCTCAGAAATATCCCGCACATTTAATTTTCTGTCCTTCATCACCCTATAAGGGGTATTTTCTGGCGTAGTGACCTCATTGGGGGGGGGGGGGCGAATTCGGCGTCATTTCTGGTCATTCGGCCACCACGAAAATGAACAAACCGTCTTGCGATGCCAGAATGTTGTGAGGGATGTTTAATCCTTCAGCGGGCTCGCCCGTGTACAGAGTGCAACATTTTCGTAATATTGAATGGTTTGTTTTTACATGTAAGGTTTGAATGTTCTAAGCAATTTCTTTTTATAGCTACACACTTTCTAATGCGGGTCTGATTTTCTGACCCTTGTATTCCTTTTCATTCATTGTTAGTCGTGATTTAAACGTGGTAAACCAGGTTTACCACGTTTACAGGATTACAATACGACAAAAGCAGCAGCTAATGTAGTCGATGAAATGTGCAGCTATTACGCGGTTTCCCGCATATCACGAAGATGAAAAATCTCATTGTTTTGTAGGTTTTTGGACATAATAGGAATTAATTCGCAAGTTGTCCTTAGAAACAATAAACCGGACAGTTTTGAAATAAGGCGATTGTATCTGCATTCTTTGGCCTTTAATTATAAACATATCTCAATATTATCAACATTTTATGTCTTTTCATAAAACGCAGAATTATTATTATCAATTTGAAAAATAAAGTTTATCACAAAAGGAATTATCAAGGTTGAAAGACACGTTGCACTTTGTGCAACACGCGCCTGCTGGTGTTCCGAAAATTGGCGAGCCCGCTGAAGGGTTAAATGTCTCTGATAGTGAAACATTGAAAATAGTCATTAATTGTTTGGTTAAAGATTTGCTTCAGTCAAAACTGCTACCCTTGTGATATTATATTTTGTGTGAATGATAATAATACAGGGTGTTCCAAAATTATTCAGTGTTCGAAAAAAAAAAGAACAAAATGAGGTACGGACATGTTTATTGTTTTCTTGGAAAAACAATTTAAAGCAGTTTTACGCAACAAAATATTAAACATTAAATGACTTCCACATGAGATCCATTTGTGGCACGCAAAATATCCAGCCGATATTCAATTTCCCACCAAGTGTTTTGCTTCATTTCAGCGGGTATTCCTCCAATGACTTCAGTGATTCGTCGCTTCAGGTCATCGATATCCGAAACTGCAGTTGCGTAAACTCGGTCCTTAACATACCCCCATCTGCAGCCAATGCGCACCAAACATTCCTTATCACGCTACTGTGTGCTTTTTCTCTTACTGCATGAGGAGATTCAGAAATTTTTCCAGCGAAAAGTAGTCGCGCCATCTACCGGCTTATCTCGAAGTAATTTAACCTTTCAGTCGCAGTGCCCTTGTACAAAAAGCAACATATTCATAATTTTGAATGGTTTGTTTTTACATATAAGGTTTGAATGTTCTAATCAGTTTCTATTTATAGCTACACCCTTTCTAAACGCAGGTCTGATATTCTCAGCTTTCTATTCCTTTCAATTCACTGTTAGTCGTTATTTAACAGTGGTAAACCAGAGATTATACTTGTAAGGTATACACAAGATTCGATTCACAAGAATCGAACTTTTGAGTGAATGAATTAAAGAAGCTGCTTGAGATATGCTAATTTCGATATACCCGCTTAGTATAAATACCATGCAACGTCATTAATAAAAAAGGTTGTTTAGGGTTGAAAAAGGTTTGTTAAGGTTGATAGATAAGCGAGAGGGAGCTACGAGGTAAGCAGCTCCAGGTGCTATCCTGCGCTGGTGCTTAGGGGGCCCAAAGTTTACGTGGCAGTACTGCTGGTTTGACTCTCTGCTGGTTTGTGAGAATTTTGCAAAAAATGTATTTCTATTGAATGTTAATATATATATTCCGTACAAGTAGTACGTATGCTTATTGCTGTAAAAGCAAATTCTATATGTGCCACAAATTCAATAAACGTTGTTTCATGTATAAACTGTGTTTGTATCAAATTCATTTAGAGTGCCACTTCAAATTATATACACCCAAGTCTGGGTAGAAGTGAGCTATTTTATCTATATACTGGATTACTATACGACAAAATCAAGAGTTGTTGTAGTCGATCAAATGTGCAGCTATTACAACGGTATCTCGCATATCACGAAGATGGACTCTCTCATTTATTTCCATGCTTTTATTAACTTACAAATCTTGCAATCTATTTTTAACTAACTTCCCTACTAGCTAGACATTTGAAACTTTTATAATTGCCCAGAACACGATGACAATGCATTTTTTTAATACTTTTAGCCATCTTTAAGCAGCTTTTTACCATGTTTTTTATTATTTTCAGTTAATTTTGTTTTGTAGACTAGTGCAGCCATCTGTCGGCTTGGACGAGAATGAAAAGTTAAACGCAAGTTAACTTCCAATTCATTTTATTTCAAGTTGATGGGATAATTCATAAAAAAAAAATTTAAAAAAGTATTTATTAATACATAGAATTGTCAAGTTTATATGATTCAACAGAAAATTTAAAAACATGGTATATAAAAAGTTCTTTTTATCTTGTAATTATTTTTAAGTTTTTGGACATAATGGGAATCCATTCGCAAGTTGTCCTAAGATGCAATAAACCGGACAATTTTGAAATAAGGCGATTGTATCTGCATTCTTTTGCCTTTAATTACAAATATATCTCAATATTATTAACATTTTATAGCTTATCAAAAAACACAGGATTATTATTTTCAATTTGAAAAAAAGTTCATAACGAAAGGAATAATCAAGGTTGAAAGAGACGTTGCACTTTGTGCAGGCGCGCCTGCTGGTGCTCCAAAAATTGGCACCCCCGCTGAATTGTTAATGTTTAAAATTTTATTGTGTAAAACTGTTTTAAATTTTCCTTCCACGAAAACAATAAACATGCTCGTACCTCATTTTGCTCTTTTTTTGAATTTCGAACATGAAATGCGCTCAATAATTTTGGGCCACCCGGTACTTTGTAAGCACATTCACTAAACATTATGCAGTGATAAATTACTTATTTTTAGGTGGGCAAGGGACTTTGAACCTCAAATTTTTTAATTTGCAATTTTTAACTCCATAAACAGATCGAGAGTAATTAATATTATTTCTTACTACATTGAAGATCTCTAGAATTCAAAATAAGGATTTTTTGGCAGAATTATGCCTGTTTTTCAAATTTTTTTTCAGAAATGCTAATATTTTTCAAAATGATCCTTGCGCATTTCATATCATTTAAAAGCTTTAAAATCTTAAATATAAGTTTACTATATATATATATATATATATATATATATATATATATATATATAAACATAATTCTGCATGGAATTTTTTGTATGAATCTGAAGTCGTAGATAATTTTTTTTTAAATTCAGCCTGTTATTTTTAAAAATTTTTATTTGTTTCATGGTCTATAAATTTGAAAAATATTTGTGGTTTCAAAGACCTATGCATAGTTTTGTGACAAACACCTCAATTAACATTCCTGAAAAATTTGGAAGAAATTAGAAGAAAAGGGATGCGCGTGGAGAATTTTGAAAAATTCAAGCATTTTTGAAGATCTTTTTGAAAAATATGTCTTATCCTTCCATAAAATTTTTATTTGTTAGAATTCTAATTTACTTCAATGTAGTTGAAAATAATATTAATAATACTTATGTGGTATATATATACCACATAAGTATACATATACCACATGCTGATGTGATACCACATGATGATGTGCTCCTTACCACATCTGGCATGGGAAAAAAATGGATATCAAGGACTTTAATATATTCTTTTCGTGACTTTGTTTGCAGAAGAAAAATATATTTTTCAAATATACGATATTTTTGTAGAGTAAAATATCGTATATTTGAAAAACAAAGGTTGAAAGTCCCTTGTCCCATTAAGCATAATGTATTTTAATAATTATACTATTGAAGAGTGATGACGGTTTTCATAGAATTTCTTTAAAAACGTTATACTATAACCGCAAAAATTTAAGATTATTATAAAGTTGAATTATTTAGGTTAAATTTTTGTTTATTTTTAACCCATCTACGACTTTCTAGATACCTCACTATTGACATTTGTGCTACAAGATCTGGCATGGGAAAAAAATGGATATCAAGGACTTTAATATATTCTTTTAGTGTCTTTGTTTGCAGAAGAAAAATATATTTTTCAAATATACGATATTTTTGTAGAGTAAAATATCGTATATTTGAAAAACAAAGGTTGAAAGTCCCTTGTCCCATTAAGCATAATGTATTTTAATAATTATACTATTGAAGAGTGATGACGGTTTTCATAGAATTTCTTTAAAAACGTTATACTATAACCGCAAAAATTTAAGATTATTATAAAGTTGAATTATTTAGGTTAAATTTTTGTTTATTTTTAACTCATCTACGACTTTCTAGATACCTCACTATTGACATTTGTGCTACAAGATCTGGCATGGGAAAAAAATGGATATCAAGGACTTTAATATATTCTTTTAGTGTCTTTGTTTGCAGAAGAAAAATATATTTTTCAAATATACGATATTTTTGTAGAGTAAAATATCGTATATTTGAAAAACAAAGGTTGAAAGTCCCTTGTCCCATTAAGCATAATGTATTTTAATAATTATACTATCGAAGAGTGATGACGGTTTTCATAGAATTTCTTTAAAAACGTTATACTATAACCGCAAAAATTTAAGATTATTATAAAGTTGAATTATTTAGGTTAAATTTTTGTTTATTTTTAACTCATCTACGACTTTCTAGATACCTCACTATTGACATTTGTGCTAAAAGATCTGGCATGGGAAAAAAATGGATATCAAGGACATTAATATATTCTTTTAGTGTCTTTGTTTGCAGAAGAAAAATATATTTTTCAAATATACGATATTTTTGTAGAGTAAAATATCGTATATTTGAAAAACAAAGGTTGAAAGTCCCTTGTCCCATTAAGCAAAATGTATTTTAATAATTATACTATCGAAGAGTGATGACGGTTTTCATAGAATTTCTTTAAAAACGTTATACTATAACCGCAAAAATTTAAGATTATTATAAAGTTGAATTATTTAGGTTAAATTTTTGTTTATTTTTAACCCATCTACGACTTTCTAGATACCTCACTATTGACATTTGTGCTACAAGATCTGGCATGGGAAAAAAATGGATATCAAGGACTTTAATATATTCTTTTAGTGTCTTTGTTTGCAGAAGAAAAATATATTTTTTCTGTGAAATGGCAAGCTATAAAAGTGTTTCAGATTCTTGAAACTGCACACAGACCATTCACAGAATCCTAACACTGTTGCTTGGCAACCAAATCTCGGCCGGTTCAGTTGCTGGCATCAGTGCCGCTCTAAATATCAATAAGCAGCGCCTTAAAGCTTCATTTTGGTAAACACTTATTGACATCATTGGATCAGAAAAGGGAACGTTACTTTGATGAAGTGTTCTCTTGATTGCAAACACGACACACGGTTATTTTCCATTGAATGCTTTTTCAGTATTTTATATGTATAATATATCTTTAGAGAACAATTTATTATATATTTATTATTATATATTTTTCTGTTTAGAGATTAATGATACATTTTTTTAAAAGCAAAACTAGCTTTCACAATATACCGTTGGAATATTTTTGCGGAATTGCCATTTTAATTATTTAACCTTCTCTGACTGAGTAAGTCAAATATCTACATCATATTTTTAAACAGCATTGCATTTTTTTGTATTTTAAGTTTATATCAACACTAGCTGAAAACCCGCGCTTCGCTAAGGAGTACATTCAAATTAAATACGGTCAATGTATGCAATTAATGACAAAAAAAATAATTATATATATTTATAATAAATACGACGATCAATGTATACAATTGATGTAATATATAAATATATATATATATATATATATATATATATATATATATATATATTTATAAAAAAATCGTAAGGGATATTTATTTTTTTTGGATAATATCCAATCGTCTGCCGCATTAGAAAGAAAAAGAATACATTTTTTGTGTATTTAGTTCTTATGCACGTAACGATAAATTTATTTAAAGTACCAGAAAAAGAAATCACGTGATCGGCATTTAATACCGAGGTAAAGGTTCGAAAAAGATTTCATTTTAAAGGAATTTTTATGATCTTTCTCGTGATATAAATTTTATAACCCTCAGATTATTATTTTAAAAGTAAACTTGAAAAAAGTTACAAAAACAGCTTAAAAATTTAATTTAAAAATAATCTAAGAAGAATTTTTCAAAAATCTTTCTTAGTGCACCCCTACACCATAAGAAGAATCGCCATGCGAAATGTCAGCCCTCTAGGTCCAGCGGTTTCGTCTGTGCGTTGTATGTCAGTCAGTGAGTCAGTTACGGAACTGTTTTATATATAGAGACTAGCGGAAAACCCGTACATGGTACGAAGTACATTCAAATTAAATACAACGGTCAATGTATACAATTGATGCCAAAAAAACAAAAGAAAATATATTTATAAAAAAACCGCAACGGATATTTTTATAGACAAAATAATATAAAATAAAATATTAAAACTAAATCTAACAGAACACACTAAAGAATATAGTACAGTTAATATAGTACAGTTTGAGGAACATTTCTTTTACTGTATTTTAATATTTTTTTGGATTAATGTTCAATCGTCTGTCCCATTAGAAAGAAAAAAAAAATTTTTTTTTGTTAATTCATTTCGTTGTTAAGCACGTGACGATAAATTAATTTAAAGCATCACAAAAAGAAAAGAAACCACGTGATCAGCATTTAATAAATTAAATTTTAAAAATTAATCTTTGAAAATTCACCAAAACTCAGAAAATGGAGATAAAGATTCGAAAAAAAATTTCATTTGAAAGGAATTTTTAGGATCTTTCTCGTGATAAATTTTATAACCGTCCGATTATTATTTTAAATGGAAACTTTAAAGAATGTTTGAAAAATAGCTTAATTTAATTTAAATAATCTAAGAAGAATTTTTCAAAAATCTCTCTTAGTGCAACCCTACACTGTAAGAAGAATCGCCATGCAAAATGTCAGCCCATTAGGTCCAGCGGTTTGGTCTGTGCGTTATATGTCAGTCAGTCAGTCAGTCAGTTACGGAACAGTTTTATATATATAAATTATTGTTTAAGAAACAAATAAAAAAAACTGCTGTGATTTAATATAAATCCTAACCTTCCTACATGGTATCCAATAAAGTGCCATCATTAATCTATTAACAATTTTTTTAAAGTTCCGAAAGACAACGTAAAAAATTTGCAATTTGGAACTATTAATTTTGGTAAGTAAAAATGGCAGTGATTAAACAATCTTTGAACATAAAAGATCAGATCAATAAGACTGGGCAGATTTTAAAAACATTTAAATTTTCAGAATTTAAAATGTTTAAAGTTTTTTTTTTAGAAAAACAAAAACGTACTCTCCATTTTTAACATAGAATTACGTTCCCCCATAACAATCCTCCGGAAAGCAAAATTTCAGACGCTAAAACCGTCCGTCCTTACCACGGATTATAATTTTGGCAGCGCACTAAATTCAGTCTGTATCACTTGGACAAGCAGTAAACAGTTAAACGGAAAAGTATCAAAATGCGTCAAAACTTTGAAAAACATATGTTTATATATACGTACATATATATATATATATAGATACATATATACATACACATACATATGTATAGACATACAAAAGAGGTAAGCAACGATAAGGAATCCTACGTTAATAACCCGAGGTAGTTTCATTAGAAGAGACTATCTGAATTTTTTTCCTTAAATATTCTAGTTAGTTATATCAAAATTTAGAAAATCATTGTCACCGTTTAACATATCACTACATAAAATTTTGTTCCGCTTAAAAGTAAAATAAAGCGCACCTAAAAAAGTAAAGCAAATAAAATATATATAGTATATTCATCCAGTTTTTCACTTCGTATAAATGAAATTATAAGATCATAAAAGATTTCTGTAAATTATTTTGAAAAGAAAGGAATAGTTATTCCCATTCAAATATTTTTTGTTGTCTTAAAATATGCAAGCCATCGTGTCAGACGTATGAAGAAGACTTAAACTAAATAATTATTGTTATCTGTTCATCTAAACTGTATGAAAATGAACATCCAGTATGAATACAATATAAACGTGTAAATGCATCAAAAAGGCGTTTTCTATTTCGAGGCGCGTACTGCATTTTGAGATATTTACTTGCTCCCTTTAAAGCAAAAATCAAATTGAAAACATGAGAACCCGCATTCTATCAACAAAATAAACAAATGGTGCATATTTGATATAAGATAAAAGTAATTTTGTTATTCTTTTAATAACTTAAACAATGAGTGCAGTTATTTACATTACTGCTTTTCTCATTATGTAAGCAGTTAGACATTAATTTAACAGATGTGTTGTATATTGTTCAAGAAAAATAAAATTACGCCGAGAATTTAAACCCTCATCATAAGTAATGCATGTAATTTAAGTATTTAGTAACATTAAATATTTAGTAACATTTAAGTATTTAGTAAGTTTCATCAAAAAATTTAATTCAAAATGCCTGTGCAATCGGTTACAGACAGTTCAAAAGACATCTTAGAGGAATGGAGGAAACACTAACAAATTTGAAATGGATCTTATTTTAATTGGATTTGTTTGATAATATTATAAGTGATTTTGTTGGTATTATTTCAAAGAATAGTAACATTCAGAGCGAACGAGAATTGCTTCTAAAGTATCATTTTTAAAGTAACAAAATATTCAAATATTAATTCATTTAAGTATTTCCTTTTAACAATTCTAAAGAGATTATGTAGGAAGAATAAAAATGCGAGGTATTTTCAAAAATCATAATTCTTTTAAATTTAAACTTAAGTCCTTTAAGCGCCTACGCAATCTTTACATTCAATAATCTAAATTGCATTACGTGCCTTTAAGACAAGTTATTAATTTTACTTACAATGATTTTTTCTTAAGATTTGTCGGAATGCGTACGCATTTTCTTTTAGTTTAGTTCAATTCTTTTACACAAAACTTCGTTCATCTTTCTTTGACACTCGCTCAAAATGTTTTAATGCGTAATTTGACATAAAATTTTTGTGCAAATCACATTGCAAGGCTATAAGTTAGCGTTTTCTGTCTCCTAACCTGGCATGTTAAGTCTATTCCTATATTTTCAATTCTTTTCCGAAGATACAATCCTTCGGAAATGATTTTTAAAATGCGATAGGTTCCCTCTTATCTTGTGAGCATTCCTCCATACACAGCCCAAAACTTGTCAGCTATTGCATAATGGGAGCACCCTATGCGAAACCAAGTCTGTGCGAGGGTACAGTACAGAGACATCCTACCCTAGTCCAGGGTAAGGACCCAGGTGAACTTGGTGGCAGCTTGCATCGATAATCACTATACGAAGAAGATGTTTTCTTTAGTATTCTTTGTATTCTACCTCCGAAACGCCTGAAGTTAATTCTAAGTTTATAGCCTAAGGCCGTCTGCACACGGAGCAACTCAAAAGAAACTGATAACTGAATCAAATCACAAACCAGTCCGTGATGAGTCGCAAACTCATAACTGACTCAAATCACAAACCATTCCGTGATGAGTCGCAACCTATGTAATTGAATGGACACACGATGAGTCGCAAACTGATAACTGACTCAAATCACAAACCAGTCCGTGATGAGTCGCAACCTATGCAATTGAATGGACCAGTTGCAATAACACTGCGCAACTAGTTACAAACCCGTCAGACGGGTTTGTAACCAGTTGCGCCGTGTGCGTGGGTCCATTCAATTACATAGGCTGCAAGAAGTAGATTTTGAAAGTCACATGGATTTTTCCTGTATTCTTTGTTTTCCAATGTATGTTCGGGTCGATAAGAAATAAAAGTTTGCTATAGCATTTGACGTTATATTATCTTACCCTTACATCTAGGCTGTCCATGAGTTATCAGGATAAGGAAAAACTGGTAACTGCATTCCAAATAATCATTAAACCTTTTGGTACCATTGATTAACATGGTTCTCTGTTTAACAGCCTAAACACGAGTATACTTGAAAAGGAAACGTGACTTACATACAATGCGGAATATTGAAGACATTGATTATGTCTTTTAATGCAATTTTTTTATCAAATGATGTCACTTGCTTTTATTACCGATGATAGCAATGATCTGATAATGCAATCCCCGATAAGGCAATCGATCAATGTCTGCGATAATTTTTGCACAAACATACACATTATTAAAAACATACATATTATTAAAAACACTAGTGGGACTTTTTCATCCATCTCCCTTTAGATGTATTATATTGAGAGGAAGAATATATGAATACACTATGACTTACACTAAAATATTTGACAATATCAATTAAGAAACGTATATTGGGGAAAACAAATTTTAAGAGTGCTTCAGATATCACGGATTCCACTTTAAAAATAATGGCCGTCAGAAATATTTTCGGATATTCTATTAAATGTCTGGTTATGTATTTAATTGTGTACGGATGTGAGTTTTAGGTGGTTTGAATCAAAACCAAATAAAGATAAAAGATCACTAATACTAGAAACCTATATAAAATTAAAGTAAAGAGAAATCTGTTACCGCTGTCGAAAAGTAGGAAAATAAAAGTTACAAAATAGGAAATGTTTTTCAAGAAAAAATTAATAATTTTGAAATTATTTCATTAAATTTTAAACTTACTTGCATAGTTAAACGATTTACTTAAGGTAAACAACCGTAACTTGTATTATTGACCGCAAACAAAGTGCTGCAAAATTTGCTCAAAAACGCATAAAGAAATTATAAAAATTAAGCTTCTAAACAAATTAAAAGTACAAACAGCGTATGACTGATTACAAAACCAAAAGAGATCATGTCAATCACAGATTCTATCAATGTGTGCAGCAATAAAGCGTTTCGAAAATTTATTTGAGAACTGATCCCAAAAATATACAGAATTATAGTGACAGAAAAATTTATTGAAACCATATATGAACCCTACCTTCTCATTGTTAGAAATAAATTTGTAACGCTTTAAAACACTCCAATACAAAATTGCCCGTAATCTGAAAACAAGGTAAGGAAAGATTGTAAAATGTACCCCCGTTGCTTAGCAACCTTTATTGAATGGATTTCCAGCTTTAGGCTTATAATGCAATAAATCTTAATAAGGGGAAAATGAGACATTTGCTTTCACTTAACGAAGCCATCGCGCGTTGTGAAACATAAAATGGAGGCAGTACTTTGAACATCCATTTGCTTGATTGAACAAGGCGAACAGAGCTAGCTCGATGTAATATTAGAGGGAAAAGTGACTGCTAGATTATTCGAAAGATCACTGATTTCAATCCATTGTAAGAAAAAAAATATATATTTGAAATTGAACTCCCTGAAATTAAACTTATTTAGACCTTTGAAAGTAAACTTAATTTCAGTAAATGACAATCATTATGAAATAACAGAATAAGCTTTTAAAATGATCCCATAATAACTAAATTACCCATACGGATTTCCATTTGCACTCAATACAAAGAGATAATTAGGTATATATGATTTGTTTTATATATATATATATATATATGTCACGGTCCTTCGCCGCGTACCCTTTAACAAACTAATTACTCTAAATTGCAGTCATAAAACAATAGGACAGTGGATAAACTAATGCTTAATTAACATTTAAACAACTTTATTAATTAACATTAAGTAAATACTCAAATAAACCAGCTAAATTGCCATTTTCAATCATCTCTCAGCTGATGACAGACGCACGTCCTATTATATAAAAATATCCCTAAAACTGCGCTTTTTCTTTCTCGCGCGTTATACAACAGCGTGGGCTACCATCTCGAGCCCCTTCTCTCGAATGTTCTGGCGATTACATCATCGAGCGCATGCGAGCAATTCGGTGACCCTGAATTCTTCGCTGAGAAAAACAATCTACTTCCTGAATTGGAAAACACACTAGGACTTTAATAGAAAATTACCGTTTAACGATTACTAATATAATTAAATATAGTTTATGCTTCTAGCATCACACACACACACACACACACACACACACATATATATATATATATATATATATATATGAGAAACTCAGTATCTACAAAGAAACACTTCGATTGAATTCCATAAATCTCGAAATGAGGAAATTTAGCACAGTAAACTTTGTATGTTACTTTTTTCATAAGGACTTTAATAGCATGTCAAGAAAATACATATTATATTCAGAAGCCCATGTTAAAAAAACATGTGATAAATTTATATATTCTGGTAGTTTAATTACTGATTTAATCTTTATTAAATTATATACGATAAATATATCATCCCAATACGAGCATTGTTATTCAATTATTATGTGGGATATTTAATAGCCTTGTTTTCAATTTTCTTTCAGTGTTGCATTTTGCCGGTAGTAGGTGCCAAAATTAACTCCGTAAAAATTATCCGTTACATTGATCTTTCTGTCACTAGCAGGAAATTCGCAACAGGTGTAGAGCCCTGCGCAGGGGAAAATGAACCAAAGATAATTTTGGTGAACCCTAAAAAGAAGGAGATATGAAATTCATCTTTCTTTAATAAATTAATCTTGTAAATCTGAAAGTGAAATATTCATCATTCATTTAAGGGGGTCCGGGAAAAATTTTAAAAAAAATATTTATTAAGTTAAAATTTTGAATTTTTTGTGAGTTAACCATGTAATTTGTAAACAAAATTATATCATAAAACTTCTCATAAACTTAAAAAAAATTTTAATTTTAAATTTTTAAACAAGTGGGGTAATTTAAAATTGTTATAACTCCAAATATTATTTGTCGAAATTCAAATTTTTTTCCTTTAATTAAACAGAAATATATAAGTTTTAATTTCGATACAGCATTTTTTAAAATATTAATTTTAAAAAATTGAAAATATTTAGATTAAAAATTTTAAAAAATATGATGTAACTTATTTTTAAAAAATCATATTTTTAAGAGTAAATAATTTTTTTTCAAATTTGCTGAATCAAAATTAAATAATTGAAAAAGACATGTCCCAAGTTTGAAGCATTTATCTTTAATGGTTCTTGACTTATAAAAATTTAAAGACGAGAAATGGTGAAAAAAACCCATCATGCAGAAAAACGCATTTAAAGGTTATAATAAAAATTGGTTGCTATAAGAATGTGTGGCAAAATAAAAAATTGATATCGCTTATTCTAATTAAGATAGATATATCACTCAAACGTCATTTTAATTTTTCTAAAGAATTTGTTAACATACTTAAAAGAAATCATTTTTGCTGATGCTCATTTATTATTGTCTTCAGTTTATTGATACTCGCAGTTATATATGTCGTATACGATTCATGCCAAGTTGTATCACATACAGTCTGTTCACTATATGATTTCTTCAAAAACAATTCATTTAAATGATGCTCCTCAACTTTATCATTTTGTCTATACATTATGATTCTGAATTTTTCTTTGAAAAAACGCGGCAGAAAATCACGCCCACATAATTAAACGTTTTTAAACGCTTCTGATCTATATACCTTTCATTTGAAACTTTAAATATCTCCTAGAAACATTTGATAAATGATATTTATAAACGTCTCTATAGCCGTCAAAAGAAAAGGTAATGATGCAGTTTGCTAATTTATACTGTTAATTTATGACTCTAGCTTTTAACTGAACTATTCTGTGGGAGAATTGTTTATAATTTTTTTCTGTGGGAGAATTGTTTATAATCTTCATCAACTGACGTTGATGAAGATTTAGCGACCCATCTTACCCATTACAGATACCCATTTTGCATATTAAGCGGCATACCTGTATGTATCAGTTGCGGAAAACTGCGAGCCTATCAGCTCTTCAGTTTTCATTTTAAGATCTCCTGTTTACCACAAGTGCTTTTAAAACCATCGATTTCTCTCTAGCAATTTTCAAAGGAGTAATTAGCGATTCGTTGACATGTTTATCACGAAAATAAATTATTCTCAAACTGAGTACTATTACTTAAGTTTAAATTCTCTCTAGAGATATCGCCATTGAGTACGAGAAATAATTTATTTACTGCATTACTTCGTATTTATAAACGTTTAAAGAATGTTAGAGATTTTGAAAAAAAAGTTTTCGGAAAATAAAGTCCTAAAAAGGTAATTAATATCTATTCTAATTGGATTTTATAGTTTGATCTGGTTCAAATGCAATTTAATTTTAAATCTTTAGAGCTTTTTAAATCTTTAATAGCGCTCACTAAAACTACCATTTTTAGAATCACGAGTTTGCGTTAACAGAAAGTATCACAAGGATACTAATCAATGCTGCTTCTATGTTGGCATGTAAATACTTTCTACTTTATGGTCAGCATGACATAGCGACTCTAATGTACTCCATATAACTTTGTAATTTGCAACACCCACATTATACTTGATTTTGCTCCATCACAGAAGTTGTAGGCAAATGACCTCTGTGGTCCAAAAATAAACAAACTGTGTGTGTGTGTGTGTGAGTGAGAGAGAGAGAGTGTCAGTCAGTCAGTCACACATATATACTTGTGATCCTTTATAAACTACTAGCATTATTGCCCGGCATTGCCCGGGTAGATGTATAGATATAAAATTTTTCATGCATTCCATCAAAAAAATACTGGGCTGCACCCCCCGCCCTTCATGTTCATCTGGCAAGACAGAATGCGCTTAGCGCGTTTCTACTGAAATGATATACCCAGTATTTTTTTGATGGAAAGCATGAAAAATTTTATATCTATATATCTACCCGGGCAATCATTCTTTAAAAATAATTTCTTTAATTTTCTTATGCCTTAATATAACTAATGGATTAATAGTTCGGAATAAAAGTTATGTGTCGTTATGCTTCTCCGTTTAAAGAGCTTTTCCTCCCACTGCTTAAAAAGCCCCAAAACTTTAAAAAAAATCTTATATGATTTCACGGAATAAGTAATTCAAATACATATCGTATGTTAACTCTGTTTTGGGAACTTAGGGGAAAAAATCCGTAGAACTCTTAAACTTCTTCCCATTTTATGAACTTCAAACAATTAATATATTTAGATCAACAGAAGGCTTCCAAAAACTAGCCATGGGACAAACTTAATTTTTCTTTATTTTTTCTTTCCTTTTTTTCCAAATTTTATTAAGTTCTATTAGTTTGAAAGCCATTGTCTAAAATTGTCTAAAGCAAAGGTTCTCAACCTTTTTAGACTCACAACTCCACTAGACGTAAGAAAAATAAAATAAACTCTTCGTCACCCCCGGACAAACTTCCAAACCACCCTCTTTTTACCCGCGTAACGATTTTGACTGGTTGTGGTGAAGGGGCTGTATCCACATTTAAGAGGTGCGCTTAGGGGCACAAAAATCACTAAAAAATTAATTAAAAAAAACTAATTGAGCCCCAAATTTCGTTTTTCCTGATTTAAGTTTCTCGGGTCCTAAACATTAACTGTGCCGAATTTGGTCTCGGTGGGTGAAACAGTCTATGATTCTATAGCGGACAAACAAACAGACAAGCTCCTTTATATATATAGATGCATGTGTGATTATGTATATATGTAACAAGAAGACGCGTCCTCCTATAAAATTACATTTACCGCGTATTCTAAATTATCTTATTAATAAAGAACAACTCCCTTCCAAATTGCAACCTAAAAATAATCTAAGTTAAATTTATATTAGCCCTGCGGATTATTAAGAAGGCATTTGAAATATCTGAATTCCATAAAATTACCATATCTAGCCCGAACGGAACGCGTCATTAAATTTGTACATAATAAATAAGTCATTCTTTCAAATTTTTCATTTTGGTAAAAAGCAGAGCAAGCGCGTGATCTCGCAGTTAATTAATCCCCGGGAGAACCACGATGTGGACACTTGAAATCCACGAGACTAAATTCGTCCACTTAAAAAAAATGAGCAATTTAGGCCCTCTGGTGTGAATATCGCCGAACAGTCATTTAATATTTGCTTGAACAGAAGATTTCTCTCTCTTCGTTTCTAACTCTCGTTGCTGTCAGATCTGCTATCCGCGGAGGCCAGAAGTCCGTTGGTCAAGACGGCTCTTGTCTTAACTTTGTCATGTAAACAGCTCTCTGTACTCCGTCCTCTTGCATGGACGCCATGCAAGTCCAGTGGCCACTGCAGCTAATGCCTTCTGAACAATAAAACGTCTTGAAATGTGTGTTTATCTCCTAAATTTCTCCAGTGCTTTCCTGGATGAACACTTCGTCCGACTGCATATCTCGAAGTTGTACACAGCAATTCATTCGATTGTGATTCTTATCACACACACACACACACACACATATATATATATATATATATATATATATATATATATATATATATATATATATATATATATATATATATATATATACACTGAAGTGCCACTGAATTAGGGATAGCAAAGCCTATGCAAATTGTGTAGCGCTGCGCATCATGTATGCGCAAGTGAGGGCGCTGTGGTAACTGCATATATAGCGCGTACTGTGGTTGTTCTGAATTAGTTGTTGGAATTGCCAGTATGGGTAACCTGATTTAGACGCCTTCGATCGCGGACAAATCGTAGGTGCGCGACGAATGGGCCATTCAATTTCCGAAATCGTCAGACAGCTAGGATTTTCAAGGTCGACAGTATACCAAGGTCATGTAAGGTCAAGATTATACCAAGAATACATGGATGGTGGAAAAAAATAGCGATCGGGTAATCTGCAAAGGACAATTAGCTTTGACAGTGCGTGGTGAGAGACGGCTGAGGCGTATTGTACGTAGCCAGCGAAGCCAAACATTAGCTCAAATTACCACCCAGTTTAATGACTGTGCCAGCCGTACAGTCAGTAAATGGACTGTGCAACGCTCGCTTCACCGTATGGGTTTCGGGAGCCGTCGACCTACAAGAGTACCATTGCTCTATACTCGCCCTCGGGCTGCACGTCTTGCTTGGGCAAGAGAGCACAGAGACTGGAGTGTAGAGGACTGGAAACGAGTAGCATGGAGTGATGAGTCTCGATTCCGACCACTTAACGCCGACGGGAGGCTGAGAATATGGCGTCAGGCTCATGAAGCCATGGATCCTGCATTCCTGGCTGGAACTGTACAAGGGCGTGGTGGCTCAATCATGGTCTGGGGTGTTTTTTCGTGGCACAGTTTGGGATCTTTGGTGCGTGTACCAACCTCCTCAATGCAATTCGGTACGTAGAGTTGCTGGGTGATCACCTCCATCCGTTTATGCTGTTCTGTTATCCGCACGGTAATGGAGTTTTCCAGCAAGACAACTGTACCTCTCACAAGTCCCGGTTGGCTATATATATATATATATATATATATATATATATTGTACCAACTTCGTGGTACGGGGAGAATTAAAATCTACAAGTGAATTTCAAATACAACAGAAATAAATCATGCCAGTTACCACAAATTGAGAAACAGAGGAAATTTATATAAACGGCAGAACATAGAATCTTCTTTTACACAAGTAACAGCAGTAGAGGACAATATTACTGCAAATCTTAGCTGAAATTAACAATCCTCAGCACCTACACATTCCACTCTTACAGCAGGAATCTCAAGTTTTAGAACACATACAATAATACAATTATTATAGCACTTAATAGTAAACTTATACGACCTTTTTTACCAAAGATCCGTAGAACCCTATTCCAAGAAAATACCTCTCTCTACACCGAGAGAACTTGAACTTCCCAAGAAAAACGCTCACCTAGCTCTTCAAGAACTACGCTTAAACTTAATTACTGTTCTAAAACCCTATTAATCTCGTACAACAAAAACCCGCGTTGCCACACTACACAACCAAACGATTTTTCAACAATCAACCTAATATCCAGATTTATCACTTACTCCTTGGTTTTAATTCCACAACTCCCGAAACATCGCACTTTGGCGATAAAACGCCAAATTGGCTCCAAAAAATGTAACAATATATATATATATATATATATATATATATATATATATATATATATATATATATATATATATATATATATATATATATATATATATATATATATATAATAACACATACAACGTTTACTTTTCGACCACACAGGTCATTTGGCTACAACTACTGTGATGGAGCACAATTAAGTATAATGTCGGTAATGCAAGTTACATGAAGTACATTAGAATCATATATATATATATATATATATATATATATATATATATATATATATATATATATATATATATATTCTCTAGTAAGGGACATTTCACGGCATTTTTGTACTTTATGTTTAATATCATCATATTGATAAATAAAAGGTAGAACTTACATTTTACAGTGTTTCTTGAAATCAGTATACTTTTAAATAGAGTAAGTTAAAAAAATCCTTAACTTTATAACTATGTATAAAAGGGAATAACGATAAAGGGTAAAATTGTATCTTAAATATATAAAAAGTATTTGAAAAGTTTTCGAATGACTGATTCTTAATGATTAAAACTTATTATAACCTTTATAATCCTCACTGAGAATTACAGGCAACCGTTCAGAAATTTCCTTTATTTGAATTTTCTCTAAGCGGAAAAAAATTTCCATACATGCCTCATAGCTTGCGATTATGTACCACTCACATAGTTGCTACAAAATTTTTCTTGGTAATTTTAAGAATAAGATGAGTAACGTTCAATCCCCAAAAAAGTAGCATAATATTATTTACCTGATTCTTGAAGTTCTTTATTCCTGAAGGAGAGATATGCCGTCGTTAGCATTGATATACGGATCTCTAAACTAATTTCAGAGAATAATGCCTCTCAGGAGAGAAGTAAATTCAAAAGACTCTTCGAATAAATCAGGACCTTGTTGGCGTTCTTTAAAGAATTCGAGAGGAATTCAAATAGAACTTTTAAAGAGAGAAATTGCAGTGAGTTAGATAGAAGTACCACTTAAAGTTTGAAAAAAATTTCTTTTCGTCCTACAGATATACTAATTTTATGCATTGAGTTTAAAGGAGAACCCTCATACTTAATGTATCTCTGCTTTGTATTGTTTCTTATTATAGCGTGTAATATTTTGTGTGATGTCAAACATTTTGCATTGCAAACTATAATTTATTATTTGGAAGAAAACTTCCATGTTTAATAATTAAAACTTTATGGTATTTGTTTAGAGAACTTAGTCGCTTATATACTTAACCTTTAGTTTATTCGAAGGAATTCTGTTTGATAGGAAAAATTATTTTTGATTACACAGATTGTATAAAATACTCAACAGATTTTTATAAGAAACTCAAATCGGCAGAGAAAGAATATTCCTCTTCTTATACTACTAATATAATCAATTAAGGAATGAAAAACGTCTTTCAAGATTAAAATGTGCTATTTGTTTTCATCTGCAACTTTATTTGTTATTTATTGAAAATGTTTGTTTGTATTACATTAGCATAAAACTATGTAATATTTCAAAAAAATATCTTATCATATTTAAACGTAAAATGCTATTTTTTACACACTTTTATAGTAGGTGAATGTATTGATCACTCTACAGCGAAATATTGTTTATAGAGATGCACAGATAAGGACCATCCGGAAAAAAACCATCTCTGAGTAGCATTCACTCCATCCTAAAATAACTAAACTATTCTACAGAAAAAATCATAGACTGTTGGATGTCCTCGTGATATATTGCTGTAAAAGTTTTTTTATATACAGTAAGGTGTCAAATGACGTTATTTTTTTCCTAGTTATAAAACTTTCTCAAAAGTAAACACTCTCACAGAAAGAGTTCAGGAATTTTTTTTTTTCATGTGATTACCTTGGATTACAATATACAGGGTTTCCACCTATATCCGTTACCCCCCCCCCCTTAACTTCTAAATGGTGACAGCTTAGGTCATAAAGTTGGTGTCTAGGTATAGCAAAAAGGCTATGCGCTACTCGAGGAGACAACTTATAACACCATCTATCGGCAAATTTTGGAATGAGCGTTTTTATCTCAAAAACGGTACGAGATACGGAAAATAAGTCAATTACAAAGTTGTTTAGCATCATCGATTTAGTATGAAAAGACACCTTGCGCCCATTAATACTCAAAACAGAATGTAGAAAATGAACGTTTGGTCGTGATTTTCATCTCTATGGTGCCGTTGCACAATGTGCAGCGAGATATACATCCCAGAGTGCAAATGTGTATAGTGGCTAATGGAGAGCATTTTCAGCAACATAAATAAAGGATCCTGAATATAGGGAAGTGTCTCCGTTTCTTTCTTCCACTCTTTATGACATGGCAATTTTCGAAATCGCGACCAAACAAATGTTCATTTTCTACATTCTGTTTTAAGTATTAATGTGCGCAAGGTGTCTTTTCTTACTAAATCCATGAACAACTTTGAAATTGACTTTTTTTCCCTCATCTCGTACCGTTTTTGAGATAAAAACGCTGATTCCAAAATCTGCCGATAGAGGGCGTTGTAAGTTTTCTCATCGAGTAGCGCATAGCCTTTTTACTATACCTAGACACCAACTTTATGGCCTAAGCTGTCACCGTTTAGAAGTTAAGGGGGTGT
Source organism: Dolomedes plantarius (assembly GCA_907164885.2). Classification (NCBI taxonomy): domain Eukaryota; kingdom Metazoa; phylum Arthropoda; class Arachnida; order Araneae; family Dolomedidae; genus Dolomedes; species Dolomedes plantarius. Next base: position 200,514,610 of record OU015493.1, read on the forward strand.
AGCGGATATAGGTGGGAACCCTGTATGTCTGTAGTTGGATCCTAACAATCTCCAGGTACGGACGGCATTATACGATTTAGGGAATTATGAGAATCTATGAGATGAGTTTTATTCAGATAAACGAGTTCTAACTCTGCCGTGTTAACAAAGGACGAATATATGTAATAAGAAGACTTCTACTACGGAAAATCCCTTATTCCCCTAACTCCAAACCTAATGGTTATTCACTGTGGTTTCGTGTAATGCTTTGTCATTGTTCTTAGCACCGGCGGCGCGCTCTGTGAAACCAAGATTTTGTAGAAATGCTGTAAATGTCTGCAGATGCTTCTATAACGTTAATAGGAGGTGCATCTGTTTCATTATAACATAGGATAAACGGACAATCTGTTGTTGAGATGCGAGTCGCAGGTTGTAACACTTTACCTTCTGAGTGAGATCATTGTTTCATAGGCAAAAATATTAAAGATAGTGTTCCGTTTTTGCTGGGTTCGTTATCTATATATATAAAACAGTTCCAACGCACATACCAAACTGCATATGACATACAACGCACAGACCAAACTGCTGGACCTAAAGGGCTGAAATTTTGCATGGCGACTCTTCTTATGGTGTAGGGGTGCACAAAGAAATATTTTTCAAAAATTCTTCTTAGATTTTTTAAATTAAATTTTAAGCTGTTTTTGTAACTTTTTTTTATGTTTGCATTTAAAATAATAATTTGAGGTTTATAAAATTTATATCACGAGAAAGATCATAAAAATTCCTTTAAAATGAAATCTTTTTTGAACCTTTACCTCGATTTTCTGATTTTTGGTGAATTTTTAAATATTAATTTTTAGAATTTTATTTATTAAATGCTGATCACGTGATTTCCTTTTCTGGTACATTAAATAAATTTATCATCACGTGCATAAAAACTAAATAGACAAAAAAAATATTTTTTTTCTTGCTAATGCAGCAGACGATTGAATATTATCAAAAAAAAAAAATAAATATCTCTTACGATTTTTTTATAAATATATACATATATTGTTACATCAATTGTATACATTGATCGTCGTATTTATTATATATATATATATATATATATATATATATATATATATATATATATATATATATATTTATATATATATATATTGGCATCAATTGCATACATTGACCGTTGTATTTAATTTGAATGTACTCCGTAGCGAAGTGCGGGTTTTCAGCTAATGATTGAATAAAATTTCTTCAGAAACTGCACACAAAATAAAATTTATTGTTCTGTAAATTCTTCAGGCCCTTACACAAATTCAAACAGATGATAAGTAACAACTGTGTTCTATACAGCAGAAAACTCTAAAAACGCATGGCAGTCTTCAATAGAATACTCGCCTAGCGCACTTTCAACACATTCAATTCCCAGTAGAAAAAAGAACCGAGTTCCAATGCAAGTGTTAGGTATATTTATAGACTTCCAAAGCGCCCCCTATCGGTCAGTCAGCTAGATATCTCTAGAAGCTTCCAGAAAGGTCTAGACGGCAAGTTGTCGACCATTTGGTGACCAAATTAAGTCACCAAATCCATCTCCAATTTGGCGATAACTCTCATCTCTGGCTACATTACCATAGAGTTGTAAAATTGAAGTTGTAAAATTGTAAACAACATTGAAGGTGCTGTGCATAAGGTGTATATGAAATGTAAATAAATTCTCTAATCATACAAAGAGTCCCGTCATTTATCATGTATTGGTAAATTTGGATATATCCGAAAGACTTCTAAGGAATTTTGGATCTTCAAAGGAATTTTAGGTATAGGATATTCAACATGCATATAAAAACTGCGGTAAATGTAAAAAAGTATGCTTGAATTATGCTTGGATTAATTGCCTTTAATCTTCAATTGAAAAAGAATTAAACCATCTTGTTATCTTTTACTACCGACCATAAATAGAAAGCCTCTACATAATAATTAATTAAAATCAAAATCTTTAATCGAAATTTTAAAATCAATTTTTAAATTATCTGCCCTAGGGTAACTGCCTTCAATTTGGCTATACAAAAATATGAAAGAAGGACTGAAATGCAAGAAATTCAACCAAATCTTGAAAATCCTAATAAAGACTTTCATGCAATTTCCCCCCTAGTATTTTAAATATTTTCCTCGTTTTTATACTAAAAATAAATTAATGTTTATTAGTTACATAAAATATTGCTTATATATTTTCTGAGCTCCGAATCCTCTAGCCCACATGTTTATTGATATTAATTTACTCACTTTCCTTGACCATTTAATAATGTTTTTTAACATGAGAAATAACTAAAGCACTATTCTGCAAAAAGTCTTTTTTTCTTATTTTCACAATTTTTTCACTACTTCAATTCAAATAAAGCTAATGCATTTAAGTTAAATAAAAAGATGTACTATTCAGCAAAAGGTCTTTTTTTTATCTTATTTTCACAATTTTTTCACCATTTCAATTCAAATAAAGCTAATGCATACTGGTTACATAAAATACGGCTTACGTATTTTCTTAGCTCCTTATCTTCTAAACCACATATTTTTTTATAGTAATTCAATCGCCTTCTTTGAGCCTTTAGTATTTTTTTAACATCAGCAATAACCGCAGCGAAATTCTGCTAAAAAGCCTTAATTTTATCTCTACGATATTCACTCTTTCAGTTCACAATGTTGCGATACGCTACACAATTTTTACTGTCCATATTACATTATGCAATGGTTGAATAATATTCCTAATTCATCAACGTTTTCCTTGCGGGTTGGGATAGCATGTATGTCAAGAATACTGGGCCAAGAATGAATATATATATATATATATATATATATATATATATATATATATATATATATATATATATATATATATATGTGTGTGTGTGTGTGTGTGTGTCTAAAGCAAATAAGTTTTTCTAAAAAACTAGAACATCATTTGGAACCGTAAGTGTAATCTATAGCGCTAAGCTGCTAACAAATTAGTTACTAAATAAACAATGAAAATACTAAACAGAAGTAGAAGAAAGAAATGACCATACCTACGCGGATTTAAGAATAAGAGAATGAAATTCACAACAGAAATGGAAGTTTTGTAGTTAATGACCGGGGGGGAGTTGTGACACCCCACTCCGATTAAACAATGTTTTAAGCCATGGCAACACTCTCGGAAGTCTGCTACAAAACTGAGACCTTTTTATAGAAAAGAAAAATATAAATTGAGCCAAAAATATAATTGGCCAAGAATGAATATATATATATATATATATATATATATATATATATATATATATATATATATATATATATATATATATATATAATATGTATATATAATCTCCTTAATGTCCGTTCTTACAATGGGGGTATGAAATTCCCCGTTCTAAAGAGGAAATCTGAAAAATGGACCCAGTAAGCTAAAGGTTAAAACCCCCTCCATACTTTTCAGAAAACGCCCTAAAACAAAATCATCTCTGTGTGTGTGTGCGTGTGTTCCACTTCGTAATCGTAAATCCTGGTCGTAACTCATCTTAAAGAGTCATCATAAATGCAACATTTGGAGCCTTGATTAGAAAGAAATAAAACTTCCTCCCTGCAATCATCAAGTCATGAAGAAAATTGTTTTACTTCGAGAGATATTAAAGATGATTGCTTATGGCACTTAGCCTAACGAAGACTATTTCGAGAAATTTCATTGGGAGCCTGCAAGAAAACCGTTCGTGGAACTCACGAATAGTTTAGGCTCCAATGAAATTAATCTGAATGTTGTTTTCGGCGGAAATTTAGCCCGGCAACTGTGGAAGAAAAAGGGAATTTTAATATTCATAATCTACCATTAGCTTAATCACGTGATTTCTTCAGTTATGGCCTATAATGAAGATCATTTTCGTCATATCTGAATGTCGTCCAGAAAATCATCATTATAAGAAAATCTCATTTTGTGGTATTACGCAATACCCATATATTTTTACATTATTAATTTATATATTTTGCAAGACTTATTTATTCATGAAAAATAAGTTTTAATTAAACGCATGTCATTGGAAATTTATTCTTTATAAAGTTTTAATTGTAGGTCTTATTTGAATAGTGGTCCAACTCCCCTTTTTTAAAAATGTAGTTAGCCTCACTTTCATGTTCATACAAATCATTTCTAACTTATTTTTAAACTGGTACACCTCCAATTTATTTCTGCTGCCAACAGAGGGCATTACAAATCAGACTTCGGCAGTCATTTCTCAGCACTCATTAGACTTTAATAATCCCAATGTATCCCAAATAATAATCTTTAATAATGTATCCCAAAATGAATAAGAATGGAGTTGGACCACTATTCAAATAAGGCCTTTGTTTATTGTTTGCGAACCTGAAATGATTTCATATAATAGACATTTGGTACTTGATAAGCACTTGCTTAAATATACAATAAACCATAATCTCTGATTTTGAATTTGCGTTTAACTACCAACAGTTGTCCTAATAGTGGATTGGTTCTTTCCAATATGGACTGATTTGTTTGCATATTATCCGCCAGCAGTAAAAATTTGAAGAAATTTGGATTTGAAATTTTTACCCCTTAGCGTGATTTTTGCTTATGTGATACCAAGAGCCCTCAACAAAAGTGAGACCTAGAACCATGGTAAATGGGTTCTCTGGAGATGCCGATCTTTATATGAATAGCCCTTTGTATTCCGCTTCGCAAAATGTTCCAAGCAATTTAATAGAGCGTAAACTGCTTGGAGTTAAAACCGCCTTAGATTTGCAACAATTTATACACTATCTACCAATAAGTATTTGGGCACCTATGGTAGCAACGAAAAACAAAAAATATTATTATTCAATACTTGGTAGAGCCTTCACGGGAAGCAATTACTGCCTCAACCCTCCGGGACATGCTTTCCACAAGTCCTTGTATAACGGCTAGTGGTATTTTTTCCACTCGGCTTGGAGAAGACATGTAAGTTTCTTCACCGATTTTGGACAGTTGTTGCACCCCTTAATTCGGCGATCCATCTTGACCCATCTGTTCTCGATAGGGTTCAGTTCTGGGCTCTAGGCAGGCCAGTCCATTCGGTTAACCCCATTGTCACCATACTAATCAATGGTGGACCTTGCAACATTGTAGATGGTGTTGTCGTCCTAGAAGTAACATGGGTCCAACCCGTAAAACTGCCACAACGTAAAAGGAGCACGCTGTTATCCAAAATAGTGCAGTGGGCGTCGTCGTTGAGATTGCCAAGAATTGGGACAAAGGGTCCCAGTCCATACCAGAAGAAACACCCCCAGACCATAATTCCACCTCCGCCGAACTTTACTGTGGGCACAATGCATCCTCACAGCAGGCGTTCTTCAGGCAGACGTCAGACTCAAACCTTGCCATCCGAACGGTAGAGGATGAACCTTGATTCGTCGCTCCAGAGAACCCGTTTCCATTGATCAACGATCCTTTTCCGACGTGCCCTTCAACACATTAAGCGAGCAGCGTGGTTGGACTTTGTGATCCAACTTATGAGCGGCAGCACGACCATGAAAATTAAGCAGATGTGCTTCCTTACGGATGGTATTCATCGAAACAACACTCCCGAATGTCTTTTTAAACTCTTGGAGTATATGAGCCATCTGTCGGGTGTGAGTCTTCCGAATTTCTTTGGACAGTACCCATCGGTCTCCCAGTTTCGTGTGTCTGCCGACTCGGGGCACATATCGACAATCACCGCTCAGCTTCCACTTCTGAATCACATAGGCCAATGTCCCTTAAGGATGGTCTATTTCTGTGATACCCGTCAATTACACCTTTCTCGAAACCGGATATCTCTGCACTTCGTGGCATCTTGCATGCGACTAATGCCAATGTTGTTTCCTACACGATATTTAACGGCGGAGGGAGTGGCGTATATCAGGACCGCAGATATCGTCATTTGCATGGGTGCCCAAATACTTATTGGTAGATAGTGTGGGATTTAACCCTGGACTGGTCGCGTATTTGAAAATTGCAGGCATAGACGCGGGGTGACTGATAGACGCCACCCTATCTTATCTGGGTTTTAGTTATTCTATTTGTAAAAATAAATGTGTATTAACACAGTAAGTTAGTTCGAGACATGAAGGATGTAAATAAAAGTCGATTAATTTTTTAATGTAATTTTATAGGCACTATTTACAATACAATTTATTAAAGCAAATGAAAAAAAATGTATTTCTATAAGCAATTTTTACAAATATAAACCAATCAAATGGGGAAAAAAATATTCTTTTATAAGCAATTTTTACAATAGGATAGATAAAAATAAAGCAAATTTTTAGAAAATATTTCCTTTAGCAATTTTTACAAATTTGGGAAAACGCAAATCGGTTGTTTTGGAATATATCCGTTTATTATAAAATAATGATAACAACTACAAGTGTTTTGTTTGTTCCCCATGACTCATACATAAACACTTCGAAGGTACTGACATCTGCTGGACATACACAGCAATCCAACCATGCGCAAAATGTAAACAAAGAGCAACTGGCTTTTGTGGGAAGCCACGCGACCTGTTCAGGGTTAAGTTTTAACATAAACTTATTCATTCTCCATAAGGGCCTGTTCACATAAAATCCGCCAGCGTCAGCGTTACTCGTATTGACACATTTTAAACCAATCACAGACCTTAACAATTTTGTGGCAATTGTTTGGAGGTTTGTAATTGGTTAAATATATGTCAGTACAAGTAACGCTGACGCTGACGGATGCTATGTGAACAGGCCCTAAGCCTTTTGGTTGCAACGCAGGTATTTTGACTTACATTCTCGAATTATTAGCCCCTTCCTTCTCGCTCCCGTGAAAATCACGGGGTGAGTTTTCTCCTTTTATTTCTCGTGCCCGTGATATTGCCGGGCTGGAGTATCCAAAAGTAACACACCAAAAAGATTAAAACAATACATTTCATGTACCCCGAAAAAAAATTTATTTCTTATTTTGCATACCAGATGGCAGCACCAGACTATTTATAATGTAATTGGGGATGGTTTATTTTAAACTAGATATGACAGAGCAAGAAATAAATGGAATCCTCCGAAAAAAAATAGTCACTTTTATTACCGTTTTATTGAAAATTATGCGATCGTTAAGGGGGTTAGAAACTGTAAAAGCATATAAAAAATGTTAGAAATATAGGAATAGTTTCATAAACTACATGCTAGCATTTATAAAGCATTTTGTGAAAAGAATATTTCTGTAAACTGCAATTTTTTTAACTCTTTTCCTTAACGCATATGATTCTTTCTTTCCAGATGAAAATGTTATCTCGCCTTTTCTATGAATTCCATGTTTATCAAGAATGGCTAGTCCAGCACCGGACCCTTGGTTCTAGTCGCAGGACGTTTTGGTAGCTCAATGACCGGCGTAATCTTGAGAAATTTAGGCTTGAGGAAAATGCCGGCCCAGTTACCGACAATGAGTCTCAAATGGGAAAAACTCTCGCCGTCAGAGTTTCAGCAATTGCAAGATTATATTCAAGGTGAGTTTTTTTTACAGATCTGTCTGTTATTGCTCGTGGCAGTACGCCGTCATTTTGGAGAAGAAAATAAAGTTGTTCTCGTAGAATAAGGTCTCTCGAATTTCGCTTCAGTAGAAACTGAAATAACTATTGAAATTTTTAAATATTAAAAGAAAAATTATCATGCTTTGAAACTTTTTATCCACTTAACAAAAAATCTACAGTTTGTGGGAAAAATCACAGAAAACTCAAGTATAAAAGCTTCCATTGATGTATATGTATGGATTATATTCAACTCAAAGCATAAAAACTATCAATACTCAAAGTATAAAAATTTTAAGTGGCAGAGTGATAAAATACAACATGAAGGTCAATAAAACTGAAACTAATTTTCCACAAAGAAGGGGAATTTTCCTTTATCATTTATTAAAGAGAATTAGGGACTTTCCTTTTTTATTTATTAAAGAGAATTAGGGAATTTCCTTAATGCTTTTTACGGAGGGACTTTCCTTTTTTATTAATAATTTTCCTTTTTCTTTATTTTGGTATTTTATTTATTATATTTTCCTTTTTGTTTATTTTATTCATTATATTTTATTTTATTTATTTTGTTATTCTATTTTCCTTTTTCTTTATTTTGTTATTTTATTCATTGTATTTTTCTTTTCTGTTCTTTTATTTTACTTATCATACTTTCCTTTCTTGTTATTACATTTATTATATTTTCCTTCTCATTTATTTATATCCTTTCCAAGTTACAGTTTTAGCAGTCTAGCCTTATAGCTAAAAAACATTAAAATTTTTCAGACGTTTATGAGTTATTTTTCAGAGGAGCTTTATCATGTACCTTGTATTATAGATTATTTAAGATTAGAGAACAATTTCAAATATAGAGAATCGAGGGGTTCAGAGCGAGTATTCATCAATAAATCAATTCTTTTTTTTATTACCAGCAAGATTTTATACTCCAATAACTATGGAGTCAAAGCTTGTCAAGAAATCGAAATATGAAACACTTAATTATCTCGCAATAATGCGAACGGATTTAATGAAATATGTCTTATATCCAATATGTTCTACCCTCAAAGTAGAAGAATGTTTCTCGTAACCAACTAGAAGGAGAGAAAATGCGAAAAGAAATTTGCGCCTTTTAATAATGAAGAAGCATTTTTGGTTCCCCGGATATTTTTTTGTCTGTGCGCAATAGAGTAAACAAATTTTAAATATTGCCTAAGCGTATAAAACTCTAGATATAAAAAGAGGAGGGGATAATGGGAAACGCGTGTAAACCGATTTGATTTAATTTTTAGCAGATTGTGGGAAAAATATATGAAAGGAAGTTAAGGGACTTTAGCAATAAAAATAGATGAAGAATAAACGTGGAATTCCATTTATGGTGTACTCTGTTGAATTTAATCTATGTTAGTGTGGGTGGGAATTATTTTTCAAGAAGAAATTGGGAATTAAGTAATTCAAATTTGATACTTATGGATAAAACATTTCTCTAAGTATAGAAGGAAGAAGAAATTAAGCAAACATAAAAGATAATGTTAACATTGGTGGCTATATGACTTACAGGAAACTTGTGAAGGACAATCGCGTAAAGAACACATCGTCAATTCCTCAATAAATTTAAAAGGAGGCCTACAATTGTTAACTATTAACTAGTTCTAAACATGTACCCACTGGTTTCTAATTTTTGTGGAACTGAAGAAATGTTCCTTACGTATTGATAGCGATATTTTTTAGAAATCTAGTTAAGATCCTCAAGTTTATTACTAATTATATCTCTCTTTCCAGAACTAGAAATCCTTTTACATTAAATTAGAATAAACATCAAACTGACTTAAATTTCCAGGCATTCTTTGATCGTTTCTTAAGAACTACTTTTGCAGGCTTTAAACTTTGATCTCAGCAAGGTGAATTTCAACCGCCATAAGGAAAGCTATATGTATTATACATGTAAAACTCAGACATGCCGTTTTTGTCGAAAAGATACTCAGTATGATATTAAAATCTAAAAGAACCTTAAAAAATCTTTCACAAATCCCTCACAAAATGCATGAATATAAATCCTATTTTGACCTTTAGATAATTAATTTGTGATATTGTTTCGAATGCAGCCTTAAATAATTTATGGTGCAGTTCGATTTTTTTATCAGTTGTCTAAGATTTTACCGCAGATTTAAAATGGTGTGTATAAGAAAAAGTTCTATTTGGATAAATATGATAGTTTGTGCTTGAATGATTACTCTGATAAATGTTAACAACACCATTTATAATTACAGTATAAATCACACTTCTATTTAAATATTTTTCATAAAAAAACCTTGCTTGGAGAAAAATAAAATATGATTTCGATAACCTTTTACTATACATGGTACAAACAACAAATCGATTTTATCTAACAGTTTCGAATCCAGTAATTTCAGTCCGACAGATTCGAGAACTTGATAATGTCTACGTTTCAGTTATGATTTGTTTTCAACGCACATCTCTTTTAACATAAATAATACGTTCCGTTAAATTCGGAAACACTATATAAGTGTTTCTAAATACCCACTTCAAATAATATACAGTTTAATTAACTTATAATGGGCTCAGGAACCAAATTTGCTTTTGAAGCGCAGTGCTACAAATCCCTGCAACATCGTTAATCCTTATAATGTACCTAGCTTGTGCTTATCCCACAGTGTTTTGTGAACATCTGCAATTAAATAATTTTGTAGTTAAAATCAAAAAGGTATCTGTATCGAACTGCAATATTCTAACTTTTTGCGGAAGACATCTAATTACATAACTGGATGTCTCACAGAAACCGAAATGCAAATATCAAAGTACTGGAAACCGATAATATATCTCATTGAAATGTTTCTAAGAAATTACTTTAATCTAAGAAAAGTAATTTGAGTAATAATGTATTATAAATTACTGGAAAGACTTGCGTGATGTAACCCTTCATACCATAATCTAACTTAAAAATTTAGCGTTTGATAAAACTTGTCTATCAACTTATGTCAAGTTGTAAATGTGCAATATTTTAATATATTTTTATATAATGTATTTAAACTAAACTGTAAGACAGAATATCAACTATTTCGGTCCTCTACGATTGTTAAAATAAGTAATTGGATCTTCTATCGCAGTCCAACCATTATTCCTTTGGGTGAACTTTTTTACGTTCTGCTATGTTACTGAATATCCATTCCAATCTTACCAGTACTAAGATTAATATCTGGCTAATGGTCATTAAACGAGTAGATCTGATACGAAACTGGCTGCAGATCGTTATGAAAAGATTCGTATGAGCCATGGATTTGGTATTCCTTACCACCTATACTATTACATTTAAGACACAAGAAACTTTGTTTTATGAAGGTATTGTGCTGACAGAGGCAACGCTGACAAAGCCTGTTTCAGCATGCAACGTCAGTGCGTGAAAAAGAAATTATTTTCCACTTTGTAAACTTGTAGACACAAAATATTTTTCCTCACACAGCGAAAGAGCAAAGATAAATCAGAAAAAAATATCGCTACACCATTAAGCTACAGATTCTAAGTTTCAGTTGTCGAGAAAAAGGCTACCTTTTAGCAATCGTTTACCGGGAACTTCAGGTGCAGACACTTTCATAGGCGTTTCCTTGTGTAATGGAGTAAAGGCTGAAGGCAAATAGTTAAATCTGGTAAATAGTTAAATCCTAAGAATTTATTTTCAACTTTGTATGGGAACCTAGTTTCCCAAATCCACGTGCGTTTTATCTCGTTCCTGTTTACGAGCCGCCGTTTTCGATTCTCGGTATTTTGTTTGTCGATTAAGAGGAATGTGTAGAGTTTGTAGGAAGTTACACATTCATCTTAACAGTTAAGTTTCTGCCTATTGCTAACTGTGCCCCAAGCATTGTATTAGAACCTAACAAATCGAATGACCAAGTTATGGGTTCGACCCTCATATCACTTTCAAAAGGATTGAACCCCTTCATTCTAAAGGCAAATACGTCTTTACTTCATTCTAATATACACGTGCCTTCGCATGTAAAGAGTTTCTGATGTATTTCATCGTTGTATAAATGAGACTATTACTGCTTCGGAATATCCGAACACATTAAACATCATTCCGTTTTGTCTTTCGCTACGAGCATCATGAAAAGAGCTTTTTCCTATACGCATTACTCTTGTAGCTCTTAGTATAATGCCCAATTCAATTATTAATGTCCCAACAAAGCATTATTATAATTATCTGTTTAAATTATCTGTATTCAGAAAACCTTTTGTTTTCGCTATCAGTTTGTCTTCCACATATTGTAATTATTATCTTACTTTAATAGCTGAAAAGATATCAGAATGAGTCCAAAAATTTTCAAAACATAATCTATATAGTATATATAACAGTTCCGTAACTGACTGAATGACTGATTGACTGACTTGACATATAACGCACAGACCAAACCGCACAGGACTTAAAAGGCTGAAATTATGCATGGCGATTCTTCTTATAGTGTAGGTGTGCGCTACTAAAGATTTTGGACAAATTCTTCTTAGATTTTTTTAAATTAAATTTTTAAGATGTTTTAGTAACTTTTTTTAAAGTTTGCATTTAAAATAATAATTTGAGGTTTATAAAATTTATATCACAAGAAAGATCCAAAAAAATTCCTTTAAAATGAAATCTTTTTCGAACCTTTACCTTGATTTCCTGATATTTGGTGAATTTTTAAAGATTAAATTTTAGAATTTAATTTATTAAATGCCTATCACGTGATTTCTTTTTCTGGTATTTTAAATTAACTTATCATCACGTGCATAATAACGAAATAGACAAAAAAATCTTTTACTTGCTAATGCGGCAGACGATTGGACATTATCCAAAACAATATTAAAATACAGGAAAAGATATGTTCCTTAAACTGTACTATATTAACTGTACTATATTCTTCAGTATGTTCTATTAGATTTAATTTGAATATTTTCTTCTGCATTATTTTGTCTATAAAAATACCCCTTGCGATTTTTTATAAATATATTTTTTCGTTTTTTTTTACATCAATTACATACATTGATCGTTGCATATATTGTAAATATATATATATATATATACACTGCTGGCACCCAAATTGCAACACCAAGAAAGACAAGAGATATCACAACAAAATTTATTTTGTAGATAACATGTTGACCAAGTATCAAATGATTTAATTTATAGACTTCTGTGAAGTGTGGTTCCTGCCAAAATCAGTAGCCAGAGTAGCCGCCATTGTTGGAGATCACCGCTGCCACACGCCTCGGCATTGATTCAAAGAGACTTTGGATGAGTTCTTGGGGTACAGCAGACCAAGCAGCTTCCACACGTTGCCAAAGTTGATCTGCTGTGGCAGCTGGGGATGGAATCTGGGTCAATCGTAGAGCAACCATGGACCACATGTTTTCTATCGGCGAAAGATCCGGAGAGCGAGGCGGCCAGGGAAGTAATTCAATCTGGCGATTGACGAAGAACCGTTGGACAATGCGTGCCACGTGTGGTCGCGCATTATCCTGTTGAAATATGGCTGTGGCCAAGCCCTGAAGGTAAGGAAGGACAACTGGCTCCAACACCTCGGAGATGTAGCGCTGGCTGTTTAAAGTACCGGCAATGCGTACTAGAGGTGTGCGAGAGTGATATCCAATACCAAAATACCCGGTTCAGGACCAGTGTGGCGGTGCATAACGCAGCTGTTCAGCATCCTCTCTTCACGGTGTCTCCAGACTGGAATGCGACCATCGTGGTGTTGCAGACAGAAGCGTGACTCGTCAGTAAAGACAATTTCATTCCATTCTGCCGTCCACATCCTTCTGTCATCGCACCATTGGCGGCGGAGACGTCTGTGGTTCTGCGTCAAAGGTAGACATAGCAATGGACGTCTTGCGGACAGACCACTCTGCTGTAAACGGCGTCGAATGGTACGCGCAGACACTGGATGATGCGTTACAGACTGCATGTGCTGTGCTATGGTTCGTGATGTGACTGAGCGATCCGTCACTGCCATGCGCACAATTTGCCTGTCATCACGTGAAGTGGTGCGCTGAGGTGGATGCGATCGAACACGCCGGTCCGTCATACCCTCCGGCATCCATCGATCACATATCCGCATTACAGTTGTTTGGTTTCGTCCAACACGACTACCGATTTCCCTGAAAGATAATCCACAATCTCGGTAGGCCACTATCCTTCCTCTGTCGAACTCGGATACTTGATCGAATGATGATCGCTGTTTTCGACGAGGCATAATTGATCGTTTTTTTGAAAAAAACCACAGAAAAACACAATTGCCGAACTTGAAATTGTCGAAATCTCCAAGCCTTAAATACCGCTTTGAAGTGGCGCCACATGCGCGCTTGATGTGCATCTGCGCTGAAATTCTAATCATTTGCATATCGCACCTCCGCTAATGCATGTTGTAAATTTCATGTTATTTGCATGTTTCCTTCAGGGTGTTGTATTTACAGTGGCCAGCAGTGTATATAAATATATATATATATATATATATATATATATAGATATATATATATACACTGCTGGCCACTGTAAATGCAACACCCTGAAGGAAACATGCAAATACATGAAATTTACAACATGCATTAGCGGAGGTGCGATATGCAAATGATTAGAATTTCAGCGCAGATGCACATCAGCGCGCATGTGGCGCCACTTCAAAGCGGTATTTAAGGCTTGGAGATTTCGACAATTTCAAGTTCGGCAATTGTGTTTTTCTTGTGGTTTTTTTCAAAAAAAACGATCAATTATGCCTCGTCGAAAACAGCGATCATCATTCGATCAAGTATCCGAGTTCGACAGAGGAAGGATAGTGGCCTACCGAGATTGTGGATTATCTTTCAGGGAAATCGGTAGTAAGTTGGACGAAACCAAACAACTGTAATGCGGATATGTGATCGATGGATGCCGGAGGGTATGACGGACCGGCGTGTTCGATCGCATCCACCTCAGCGCACCACTTCACGTGATGACAGGCAAATTGTGCGCATGGCAGTGACGGATCGCTCAGTCACATCACGAACCATAGCACAGCACATGCAGTCTGTAACGCATCATCCAGTGTCTGCGCGTACCATTCGACGCCGTTTACAGCAGAGTGGTCTGTCCGCAAGACGTCCATTGCTATGTCTACCTTTGACGCAGAACCACAGACGTCTCCGCCGCCAATGGTGCGATGACAGAAGGATGTGGACGGCAGAATGGAATGAAATTGTCTTTACTGACGAGTCACGCTTCTGTCTGCAACACCACGATGGTCGCATTCGAGTCTGGAGACACCGTGAAGAGAGGATGCTGAACAGCTGCGTTATGCACCGCCACACTGGTCCTGAACCGGGTATTTTGGTATTGGATATCACTCTCGCACACCTCTAGTACGCATTGCCGGTACTTTAAACAGCCAGCGCTACATCTCCGAGGTGTTGGAGCCAGTTGTCCTTCCTTACCTTCAGGCTTGGCCACAGCCATATTTCAACAGGATAATGCGCGACCACACGTGGCACGCATTGTCCAACGGTTCTTCGTCAATCGCCAGATTGAATTGCTTCCCTGGCCGCCTCGCTCTCCGGATCTTTCGCCGATAGAAAACATGTGGTCCATGGTTGCTCTACGATTGACCCAGATTCCATCCCAGCTGCCACAGCAGATCAACTTTGGCAACGTGTGGAAGCTGCTTGGTCTGCTGTACCCCAAGAACTCATCCAAAGTCTCTTTGAATCAATGCCGAGGCGTGTGGCAGCGGTGATCTCCAACAATGGCGGCTACTCTGGCTACTGATTTTGGCAGGAACCACACTTCACAGAAGTCTATAAATTAAATCATTTGATACTTGGTCAACATGTTATCTACAAAATAAATTTTGTTGTGATATCTCTTGTCTTTCTTGGTGTTGCAATTTGGGTGCCAGCAGTGTATATATTATATATATACAATATAGCAACGATCAATGTATGTAATTGATGTAAAAAAAACGAAAAAATATATTTATAAAAATCGCAAGGGGTATTTTATAGACAAAATAATGCAGAAGAAAATATTCAAATTAAATCTAATAGAACATCTGAAGAATATAGTACAGTTAATATAGTACAGTTTAAGGAACATATCTTTTCCTGTATTTTAATATTGTTTTGGATAATGTCCATCGTCAGCCGCATTAGCAAGTAAAAGATTTTTTTGTCTATTTCGTTATTATGCACGTGATGATAAGTTAATTTAAAATACCAGAAAAAGAAATCACGTGATAGGCATTTAATAAATTAAATTCTAAAATTTAATCTTTAAAATTCGCCAAATATCAGGAAATCAAGGTAAGGTTCGAAAAAGATTTCATTTTAAAGGAATTTTTTTGGATCTTTCTTGTGATATAAATTTTATAAACCTCAAATTATTATTTAAATGCAAACTTTAAAAAAAGTTACTAAAACATCTTAAAAATTTAATTTAAAAAAATCTAAGAAGAATTTGTCCAAAATCTTTAGTAGCGCACACCGACACTATAAGAAGAATCGCCATGCATAATTTCAGCCTTTTAAGTCCTGTGCGGTTTGGTCTGTGCGTTATATGTCAAGTCAGTCAATCAGTCATTCAGTCAGTTACGGAACTGTTATATATACTATATAGATTATGTTTTGAAATTTTTGGACTCATTCTGATATCTTTTCAGCTATTAAAGTAAGATAATAATTACAATATGTGGAAGACAAACTGATAGCGAAAACAAAAGGTTTTCTGAATACAGAAAATTTAAACAGATAATTATAATAATGCTTTGTTGGACATTAATAATTGAATTGGGCATTATACTAAGAGCTACAAGAGTAATGCGTATAGGAAAAAGCTCTTTCATGATGCTCGTAGCGAAAGACAAAACGGAATGATGTTTAATGTGTTCGGATATTCCGAAGCAGTAATTGTCTCATTTATACAACGATGAAATACATCAGAAACTCTTTACATGCGAAGGCACGTGTATATTAGAATGAAGTAAAGACGTATTTGCCTTTAGGATGAAGGGGTTCAATCCTTTTGAAAGTGATATGAGGGTCGAACCCATAACTTGGTCATTCGATTTGTTAGGTTCTAATACAATGCTGGGCACAGTTAGCAATAGGCAGAAACTTAACTGTTAAGATGAATGTGTAACTTCCTACAAACTCTACACATTCCTCTTAATCGACAAACAAAATACCGAGAATCGAAAACGGCGGCTCGTAACAGGAACGAGATAAAACGCACGTGGATTTGGGAAACTAGGTTCCCATACAAAGTTGAAAATAAATTCTTAGGATTTAACTATTTACCAGATTTAACTATTTGCCTTCAGCCTTTACTCCATTACACAAGGAAACGCCTATGAAAGTGTCTGCACCTGAAGTTCCCGGTAAACGATTGCTAAAAGGTAGCCTTTTTCTCGACAACTGAAACTTAGAATCTGTAGCTTAATGGTGTAGCGATATTTTTTTCTGATTTATCTTTGCTCTTTCGCTGTGTGAGGAAAAATATTTTGTGTCTACAAGTTTACAAAGTGGAAAATAATTTCTTTTTCACGCACTGACGTTGCATGCTGAAACAGGCTTTGTCAGCACAGGCTTTGTCAGCGTTGCCTCTGTCAGCACAATACCTTCATAAAACAAAGTTTCTTGTGTCTTAAATGTAATAGTATAGGTGGTAAGGAATACCAAATCCATGGCTCATACGAATCTTTTCATAACGATCTGCAGCCAGTTTCGTATCAGATCTACTCGTTTAATGACCATTAGCCAGATATTAATCTTAGTACTGGTAAGATTGGAATGGATATTCAGTAACATAGCAGAACGTAAAAAGTTCACCCAAAGGAATAATGGTTGGACTGCGATAGAAGATCCAATTACTTATTTTAACAATGTAGAGGACCGAAATAGTGATATTCTGTCTTACAGTTTAGTTTAAATACATTATATAAAAATATATTAAAATATTGCACATTTACAACTTGACATAAGTTGATAGACAAGTTTTATCAAACGCTAAATTTTTAAGTTAGATTATGGTATGAAGGGTTACATCACGCAAGTCTTTCCAGTAATTTATAAATACATTATTACTCAAATTACTTTTCTTAGATTAAAGTAATTTCTTAGAAACATTTCAATGAGATATATTATCGGTTTCCAGTACTTTGATATTTGCATTTCGGTTTCTGTGAGACATCCAGTTATGTAATTAGATGTCTTCCGCAAAAAGTTAGAATATTGCAGTTCGATACAGATACCTTTTTGATTTTAACTACAAAATTATTTAATTGCAGATGTTCACAAAACACGGTGGGATAAGCACAAGCTAGGTACATTATAAGGATTAACGATGTTGCAGGGATTTGTAGCACTGCGCTTCAAAAGCAAATTTGGTTCCTGAGCCCATTATAAGTTAATTAAACTGTATATTATTTGAAGTGGGTATTTAGAAACACTTATATAGTGTTTCCGAATTTAACGGAACGTATTATTATGTTAAAAGAGATGTGCGTTGAAAACAAGTCATAACTGAAACGTAGACATTATCAAGTTCTCGAATCTGTCGGACTGAAATTACTGGATTCAAAACTGTTAGATAAAATCGATTTGTTGTTTGTACCATGTATAGTAAAAGGTTATCGAAATCATATTTTATTTTTCTCCAAGCAAGGTTTTTTTATGAAAAATATTTAAATAGAAGTGTGATTTATACTGTAATTATAAATGGTGTTGTTAACATTTATCAGAGTAATCATTCAAGCACAAACTATCATATTTATCCAAATAGAGCTTTTTCTTATACACACCATTTAAATCTGCGGTAAAATCTTAGACAACTGATAAAAAATCGAACTGCACCATAAATTATTTAAGGCTGCATTCGAAACAATATCACAAATTAATTATCTAAAGGTCAAAATAGGATTTATATTCATGCATTTTGTGAGGGATTTGTGAAAGATTTTTTAAGGTTCTTTTAGATTTTAATATCATACTGAGTATCTTTTCGACAAAAACGGCATGTCTGAGTTTTACATGTATAATACATATAGCTTTCCTTATGGCGGTTGAAATTCACCTTGCTGAGATCAAAGTTTAAAGCCTGCAAAAGTAGTTCTTAAGAAACGATCAAAGAATGCCTGGAAATTTAAGTCAGTTTGATGTTTATTCTAATTTGTAAAAGGATTTCTAGTTCTGGAAAGAGAGATATAATTAATAAACTTGAGGATCTTAACTAGATTTCTAAAAAATATCGCTATCAATACGTAAGGAACATTTCTTCAGTTCCACAAAAATTAGAAACCAGTGGGTACATGTTTAGAACTAGTTAATAGTTAACAATTGTAGGCCTCCTTTTAAATTTATTGAGGAATTGACGATGTGTTTTTACGCGATTGTCCTTCACAAGTTTCCTGTAAGTCATATAGCCACCAATGTTAACATTATCTTTATGTTTCTTAATTTCTTCTTCCTTCTATACTTAGAGAAATGTTTTATCCATAAGTATCAAATTGAATACTTAATTCCCAATTTCTTCTTGAAAAATAATTCCCACCCACACTAACATAGATTAAATTCAACAGAGTACACCATAAATGGAATTCCACGTTTATTCTTCATCTATTTTTATTGCTAAAGTCCC
The DNA here is from genome assembly GCA_907164885.2 of Dolomedes plantarius. Taxonomy (NCBI): domain Eukaryota; kingdom Metazoa; phylum Arthropoda; class Arachnida; order Araneae; family Dolomedidae; genus Dolomedes; species Dolomedes plantarius. Next base: position 200,533,750 of record OU015493.1, read on the forward strand.
TTAACTTCCTTTCATATATTTTTCCCACAATCTGCTAAAAATTAAATCAAATCGGTTTACACGTGTTTCCCATTATCCCCTCCTCTTTTTATATCTAGAGTTTTATACGCTTAGGCAATATTTAAAATTTGTTTACTCTATTGCGCACAGACAAAAAAATATCCGGGGAACCAAAAATGCTTCTTCATTATTAAAAGGCGCAAATTTCTTTTCGCATTTTCTCTCCTTCTAGTTGGTTACGAGAAACTTCTTCTACTTTGAGGGTAGAACATATTGGATATAAGACATATTTCATTAAATCCGTTCGCATTATTGCGAGATAATTAAGTGTTTCATATTTCGATTCTTGACAAGCTTTGACTCCATAGTTATTGGAGTATAAAACTTGCTGGTAATAAAAAAAAGAATTGATTTTTGATGAATACTCGCTCTGAACCCCTCGATTCTCTATTTTGAAATTGTTCTCTAATCTTAAATAATCTATAATACAAGGTACATGATAAAGCTCCTCTGAAAAATAACTCATAAACGTCTGAAAAATTTTAATGTTTTTAACTATAAGGCTAGACTGCTAAAACTGTAACTTGGAAAGGATATAAATAATGAGAAGGAAATTATAATAAATGTAATAAAAAAAAAAAGGAATATGATAAGTAAAAATAAGAAAGAAAAGAAAAATATAATGAATAAAGTAACAAATAAAGAAAAGGAAAATAGAATAACAAAAAATAAATAAAATATAATAAATAAAATAAACAAAAAGGAAAATATAATAAATAAAACACCAAATAAAGAAAAAGAAAAATTATTAATAAAAAAGGAAAGTCCCTCCGTAAAAAGCATTAAGGAAATTCCCTAATTCTCTTTAATAAATAAAAAGGAAAGTCCCTAATTCTCTTTAATAAAGGGAAAATTCCCCTTCTTTGTGTAAAATTAGTTTCAGTTTTATTGACCTTCATGTTGTATTTTATCACTCTGCCACTTAAAATTTTTATACTTTGAGTATGATAGTTTTTATGCTTTGAGTTGAATATAATCCAACATATACATCAATGGAAGCTTTTATACTTGAGTTTTGTGATTTTTCCCACAAACTGTAGATTTTTGTTAAGTGGATAAAAAGTTTCAAAGCATGATAATTTTTCTTTTAATATTTAAAATTCAATAGTTTATTTCAGTTCTACTGAAGCGAAATTCGAGCCTTATTCTACTAGAACAACTTTATTTTCTTCTCCAAAATGACGGCGTACTGCCACGAGCAATAACAGACAGATCTGTAAAAAAAACTCACCTTGAATATAATCTTGCAATTGCTGAAACTCTGACGGCGAGAGTTTTTCCCATTTGAGACTCATTGTCGGTAACTGGGCCGGCATTTTCCTCAAGCCTAAATTTCTCAAGATTACGCCGGTCATTGAGCTACCAAAACGTCCTGCGACTAGAACCAAGGCCGGTGCTGGACTAGCCATTCTTGATAAACATGGAATTCATAGAAAAGGCGAGATAACATTTTCATCTGGAAAGAAAGAATCATATGCGTTAAGGAAAAGAGTTAAAAAAATTGCAGTTTACAGAAAATATTCTTTTCACAAAATGCTTTATAAATGCTAGCATGTAGTTTTAAACTATTCCTATATTTCTAACATTTTTTATATGCTTTTACAGTTTCTAACCCCCTTAACGATCGCATAATTTTCAATAAAACGGTAATAAAAGTGACTATTTTTTTCGGAGGATTCCATTTATTTCTTGCTCTGTCATATCTAGTTTAAAATAAACCATCCCCAATTACATTATAAATAGTCTGGTGCTGCCATCTGGTATGCAAATAAGAAATAAATTTTTTTCGGGGTACATGAAATGTATTGTTTTAATCTTTTTGGTGTGTTACTTTTGGATACTCCAGCCCGGCAATATCACGGGCACGAGAAATAAAGGAGAAAACTCACCCCGTGATTTTCACGGAGCGAGAAGGAAGGGGCTAATAATTCGAGAATGTAAGTCAAATACCTGCGTTGCAACCAAAAGGCTTAGGGCCTGTTCACATAGCATCCGTCAGCGTCAGCGTTACTTGTACTGACATATATTTAACCAATTACAAACCTCCAAACAATTGCCACAAAATTGGTTAAGGTCTGTGATTGGTTTAAAATGTGT
>OU015493.1:200536406-200606406 GCA_907164885.2 Dolomedes plantarius
TCTCTGCCTCCAGACCCCCGACTCCTGTCATCACATTAGTCACGGTAACATTAGACACGGTATTTAGAACCCCCCCCCCATTCCCGCCCGCAAGGTTTCTTTGATGTGGTGTCTCCCCCGACCCCGCTCGACACCATTTGACCCGCTGACCCCCCACCCTTCCTTTGATGGACCGCCAGAGGAGGCGATCCACGCATAGTACAGAGTACAGAGTGAACATAAATCACTGGTTTCCCCAAGGCACAGGCAGAGAACTCTGCACCAATATATATGCACCATGAGAGATAAAAGGCTTGTGATGTCAATAACCTTTACTTTATAATAACGAACACTAAACTGACATCTAGCACTCCTCCTGCTAGGAAGATAGGCGGGGGAAGCAGCCTCCCTCTCTACGGATGGACCTTCAGTCAGCAAAAGTAATTACCGTGTATCTCACGGATACAAGGTTAGTAATCGGGTGTTAAAATTTTGTTTAGTTTTCCGAATCAATGAATATAATTAGAATTAACAGATTTATTATTTTATTTTATCAACCCTCTCCAATAAGTTTCCAAAATGAATAAAAATACTTTTGCCATCTTGCTAAACCATAAATTTCTTTTGAATTTGAAAACACGATGCTAAAATTACACACCTTTATTTTAGAAAACACACTATGCCCACCTATTTTTTTAGAAAAAAAACACCGAGTAAAAATATTCTCATCACACATATCTAGAGATTAAATTGCATATCATAACAATTTTTATCTAGAAGTAACCATAAAAATGTTCAAAAATTTGAAAACTTTTTGATTTTCTCCTGAATATTCTCAAAATATATCGTACATACTTCAATCAATATATTTCTCGAACAGATTTGGCATGCAATTACACCACCCAGCCATGTCACAGCTTCATTAACAAATTAAAACAAAATTCGATGGGATCCGTATGAAATGAATTGTCTAGCAAATAAAGTATTTAATTAAAGAGATATAAATTAGTTTATTATCTAATTATTAATTATTAATTATCAAACATACTTTAGCATTAGTTCTAAAGCATATTTTTTCTCGTGTCGTTCAGTATAATGAATTTTTTAATAATTAACTCAGCTCATGTAAATAGTAAATTCGGTGAAGGCTTAAAAAATGAAATCCTTTATAGAGAAAATGTCCCTGTATCATTATTAAAGAAATTTAGTGCCAGCATTGAAATTTATATTCTCCAGTTATTAATGAATATTAACTTATGGATATACTAGCTGAAAACCCGTACTTCGCTACGGAGTACATTCAAATTAAATACAACGGTCGATGTATGCAATTCATGCCAAATATATATATATATATATATATATATATATATATATATATATATATATATATATATATATATATATATATATATATATATTATATGATAAATACGACGATCAATGTATACAATTGATGTAAAATATGTACATATATATACATATATATATATATTTATATATATATATATATTTATAAGAAAATCGTAATGGATAATTTTATAGACAAAATAATGTAGAAGAAAATATTCAAATTAAATCTAATATAAAGAATACTAAAGAATATAGTACAGTTAATATAGTACAGTTTCTAGAACATTTCTTTTACTGTATTTTATTATTTTTTTGGATAATGGCCAATCGTCTGCCGCATCAGCAAGGAAAAAAAATTTTTTGTTTATTTAGTTGTTATGCACGTGACGATAAATTTACTTAAAGTACCAGAAAAAGAAATCACGTGATCAGCATTTAATAAATTAAAATCTAAAAATTAATCTTTAAAAATTCCCCAAAAATCAGAAAATGGAGATAAAGATTCGAAAAAGATTTCAGTTTAAAGGAATTTTTATGATCTTTCTCGTGATATAAATTTTATAACCCTCAAAGTTTTATTTTAAATGCAAACTTACAAAAAGTCACTAAAACAGCTTAAAAATTTAATTTTAAAAAATCTAAGAAGAATTTTTCAAAAATCTTTCTTAGTGCACCCCTACGCCATAAGAAGAATCGCCATGCAAAATTTCAGCCCTTTAGGTCCAGCGGTTTGGTCTGTGCATTGTATGTCAGTCAGTGAGTCAGTTACGGAACTGTTTTATATATATAGATTACTTTCATAATCTTTATGTATAAAAACCGAGGAAAGTAGTTCCAATTTCTTTAATATGATATAAGAAATGTCAACATCATAAACACCAAAAATTTCAAATATGGCAAACCCAATTCACAGTTATGTCAGCCTTTCATGAAAACAGCTTGCGGTAATATTTGAGGAGTACCCAAGCAAAACTAAAATCGCAATGAGGCACCCAATATTGATGACAATTTGCCATTCCCCTGAGTTTAAATTCAAACAGAAAATTTTAACTATTCAGTTTGAATTTTAACTTAATTTTAGCTCATTTTATAATTTCAAATAATATCAAATTTATATTTAAAGAAGTGAAAAAATACCTCTGTAATTTCTATTTGCAAATTAAAAGTTTCTATACATTTAAATGTCAAATATTTTAAATATTTCTAGGTAAACCATTCTTCTTCGATATTTTGGCTCTGTACTTGGATGAATGGCAACACCTTGTTAGGCACGTTTTTATCACAAGAGCCTTCTCAATAAATGAAAAAAATGAAAAAAAAAACATGAAAAACTTCAATGGCTTTACACTGTTCAGTACATTGTGTATTTTGCGTTTTAGTTGCAACCTGATGCCAAGTAAACAACTGGAGATTAAAGATTTTTTTCTTTTCATTGTGTTTTAATAGATTAAATTTATTTCTATAAGCGCAAAATTTACTTTTTCGCGCTCGTTAGTTCATTTTCTACGAAATAAAAAATTTAAAAGAGGCAACAGGGGTCCTTTTTATTATGGAAATGAATTTAAAAAGTGAAAAATCCAATTAGGAAATATTTTATAAGAAGAGGGGATTTCTTTTCGGTTCTGCTCTTTTAGAATAAAGCATCACTTTATTTCATTTTAGACTATAAAATAATCCTGTTGAAAAAGAGATTAAGAAAAGGAGATTTGTCATTTTGCATAATCCGTTTGGTATGAATAAAGTGTCTGAAATAATTCGAGTGGTTCTAGCCTCGTTTTCAGTATTAAAAAACTAAAGTTGAAAGCAATTAAAGAATATATTATTTATTTTCGGAATAATTTATCTAAAAGCTTCAATATTTAAAAATATGTTCGATTATTCGCTAATCTCTTTTCAAGCATAGAAGTGCTTAAAAATCTCCGTCAAACAAATTGTTATATGAATAAAAGAAAGACTCAAGTTATATAAATACAAGAAAGAATAAATATAAGAAAGGCACGTTAGTGTAATAGGAACACTAATCTCTCACAAATTTAAAATACAGCCCCTTATCATAATCACTATTGTAAAGCAAAGACGCACTGAAACAAAACAGCATTGCATAAGAAGCAAAAACTTACTGCCAGATAATTACGTAGGATGAATATGCATGTAAGCAGTAAAGCGTCTTAGGACAACATATTCACCCCCACCCCCCCACCTGCTGGAGAAATAGAACTTATTGTACATGATTACGAAAGACTGAATTATAATTGCTACGAAAGTTTTTTTTTAAATCCTATGTAAAAATTATACGTAGAAGTTGTAAGTCGAATCCTTTGTAAAAATGATTATTATATATATATATATATATATATATACAGACATGGAAATTTGGTTTTTGTTTCACTATTTAAAAGTCATTAAAACTATAAATCTATAAATTACTTATTTAAATTAAATCTACAAAATATTAATTTTATTATGTGTTGAATATTATTATTGTAAAAAAAATGATGTTAGGCTGAAAGAAATATGTTCCATGTACTAATTAGGTTGCTTTGGATTTAAAATGTAGTGTTTTATTTAAAGGATTGGTTAGTGTCTTTCTTTTCCAAAGTGTTAGGTTCGAATACTGGATAAGACACGGGCGTTTCCATGTTGTCCCGTCATAAGTAGCAGTGTTGCTTCACGTATGTCGCGTTTTCACAGTAAAGTAGTCAGCAAAGTAGCTGTGTGGATGGCTGAATGTCTTCAGGAGAAAGTACGTACCGTGAAGGAAAAAAATAAGGATTTTAAAAGATTATTTTCTGCGTACATCCTAGATTTCTCGCATTTTTATTTCATATCGGGAAGTTAAGAAGCGTCATTTCTATGTCGCTAAAGACAGTTAGCTGTTACGACCGACAATCAATAGCCAATTGGGAATTGCTAGAGAAAATATTGTTTATGCGAATTTAGAGAATCAGCTCTTAAAAACTTTTAGCTTGGGCCACTTTTTATTGGACTATTTAGTGAGAATCACGCTGTGAAAGAATCACCTTTTGTTTACATCGTCAAAGAGCGATGACGCTTCATTAGAATCCAAATATCTCTAAAACTATTGAATTCACAGAAAAAGTGTACGCAGAAAAAATTATCAGTTTTCGAAGCTCTTTCTAAATATGTAACATTTATGTACTTTCATCAGAAAAAAAAATACACCGATTCCTGTATATTTGTCGGCCATTTTTTTTTCGAGGATTGGTCCGCCCGGTCGCGTTACACTCACGTGATATATCGACAGACACCTCTGTCTCTTTATTAATATAGATTCGTGAACTGACCTTGGACTGTCGGGCGCATCGAGAATTGGCGGCCAAAGCCCGATGTAGTTGGAAATTTTCGATAATTTTGGGATTTGGCTAAGTAATGTGGCCAAAGCTAGAATTGTCCAGGTATTTCACACATTGGCCAGACTTCGGACTTCGGCCGTAACACATACACACATATATTTATTTACTTATTTATTTATTTATTTATATGCAATGTCTTATCAATGGCTGATTATGTTAAAATATACAATATTTCATAGTGCTCGCCAGAAGAAATTCTTATATAACAGGGGTTATAATTTTAAGATAAGTATTTTAACAGCAAAAAACTGCACTTATATATATTATTTATATTATTTATATATATATATATATATATATATATATATATATATATATATATATATATATATATATATATATATATGCAATTTTCTACAGAATATATTTTTATGTTTAGTTATTATCATTCTTTTTTATTCATTCAACCCTCTGAGGAAGAAATATTTAATTAAATCCCTTACAAACACAGATAATCAAGTGATCAGCAATAGTTGTCTTTGTCTCCATTCATTGATTGCAAATAAAAGATTGCTCCCGGGATGAACATTTCTCCCCATTATGTTTTCCCCTGGAAAGAGAAATGGTTTACAAATCAACTTCCACTAAAACCAAGAAGAGAGCATCACATCGCTTCAACAATGCTTTTCACTAGAAAGGATGATTTTTTTTAACAAATGTTATTTATCCTACTAAAAGGTCTGAATTGCATTTGTTCGCAAATTAACTGATTACTTTATTTTATTTCCTTTATCATTTTCTTTCGTTAAATGTTTGTTTTCATTTTTTGCATGTAGTTATAGCGAATGGATATTATATAACCTGATACATTTCATAAATATTCGTCAGTTCACTTTAATTTATTTATATACGTAATGCAACGAGGTTTACTTTTTTTTGTACTAGAGCTATATGAAAAATCAGGTGGTCGTAATTCTTGCAGATCAACATTATTATTACTAATTAGTTTCATTAACTAATAATAAATCATATTTATCTTTATTTACTTATGGAAATTAATTTTGATCAGTAAATCATTTTGTTTGTTTTGTAACATATTTCTTTCTTTGACAGACGTTGTAAGTTACTTCCGATGCCAAAATTTGTCAAAAATGACATGAATTCGCACATTAACTGTGTCTTACATCGAATGTTTCTTTTATTTTGTTTATCTGTATCATGTTCGGGACCATATTATTTACTTGACATAAATCTTGATTTATGACAGTGCACGTGTACCGGAACTTCCAAGAATTAGCCAAGACCGGAGCTACATCGGGTCATGACAGCCACGCTAAACCTACATGCCGTGTCGTAATTTTACTGAGGTTATACGGATTCGTACATAATAGATTCTAAGAATTTCACCACATGCATAGCAATTTCTTAAAGGGATTAGTGCGGCTATAACTGGAAAACAAATAACCTGTAGCGAGCCGCGTTTAACCTTCTATTGGTGACTTATTCTTTTTGTATAGTCTGTGCTTCTTTTGTATTCTATATATATAAAACAGTTCCGTAACTGACTCACTGACTGACATACAACGCACAGACCAAATCGCTGGACCTAAAGGGCTGAAATTTTGCATGGCGATTCTTCCTATAGTGTAGGGGTGCACTAAGAAAGATTTTTCAAAAATTCTTCTTAGATTTTTTAAAATTAAATTTTTAAGCTGTTTTTGTAACGTTTTTTAAGTTTGAATTTAAAATTATAATTTGAGGGTTATAAAATTTATATCGCGAAAAAGATCATAAAAATTCCTTTAAAATGAAATCTTTTTCGAATCTTTACCTCTATTTTCTGATTTTTGGTGAATTTTTAAAAATTAATTTTTAGAATTTAATTTATTAAATGTTGATCACGTGATTTCTTTTTCCGGTACTTTAAATAAATGTATCGTCACGTGCATAACAACTAAATAGACAAAAAAATATTTTTTTCCTTGGTAATGGGGCAGACGATTGGACATTATTTTGTCTATAGAAATATCCCTTACGATTTTTTTATAAATATAAATATTATTTTCTACATCAATTGTATATATTGATCGTCGTATTTATTGTAAATATATATATATATATATATATATATATATATATATATATATATATATATATATATATATATATATATATATATATATATATATATATATATATATATATATATATATATTTTTATTTTTTTGGCATCAATTGTATACATTGACCGTTGTATTTAATTGGAATGTACTCCGTAGCGAAGTGCGGGTTTTCAGCTAGTCTACCTATAAAGATAAGTAATTACTTGCACATTAATTATTAGTTTTATAAATGATAAATTCTGGTGAATTTCCGACCTCCCCCAACAGCTATAATTATATTTATCATTTGGTAAATTTTTGTAACTGGTTATTTTTGTAATACGGTTATTTTTGCATTCTACCACCCATTAGAAATATAAATAATTAACTGCACATTAGTTATTAGTTTGATAAAGGATAAATTCTGCTGAATTTCTGTGTTTCCCGAACAGCTAAAACTATATATTTATCACTTGGTAAATTTTTGTAATTGGTTATTTTTTGTTATAGGGCTATTTTTGTATTTTTTAATATTGGCTGTTTACTTATCATTTGGTAATATTTTTTTTGTAAATTTCATCCACTTTTCCTTTATACTGAAAATTTCAAACTAATACAAACATCGCATGTAATAATTTTGAAATGATTTAATTAATTGCTTCAATACGCTCGGGTTAGTAATAAATCAAGAACTGGAATTGATTATTCCTTATCATTTTGAGAAGTAAGTTACTCGTGAAAGATATCTCAAGAAAGAAGGCTTTCGATGTCAAAAGATAGCGCCACTAAATGGGTGCTAAATCAGTAACTAGTTCCTTGATTTCATTGATGCTTGTTCTATTCTGTTTCTACGCTTTTCCGAGGTATCATGTATCAAAATAATAATGCTGATTTTGCTGTATTGAATTACAATTACTATCAGAAAACCCCGGGCGTTTTATAACTACATCGTTTGATTCAACAATGAAAGGCTTTGTAGCTCTAGAAAGATCATATAATAGTCCTAGTGTTAAAGAATGTTTTTATGCACAATAATATGTGATACGCATTATTAATAAACTATCTCAAACATAATAAGTGTGTATCACGTATATGTAAGGAGAGTTCTTATAAGTGTGTTGGTTGTGAGTAATGTATAAATGATTTTAAGTGTTATAATAAACGGAGAATAAATATATTTATATTTAACCTTGCATTGATCCACATCTAAAAATTGCAAGCATTGTCAAATGGCGTCTGATACACGCTACACTATCTTATTTAGGTTTTAGTTATTCTATTTTTAAAAAGAAATGTTTATTGAACCAGTAAGTTAAAGACATGATGGATATAAATGAAAACCAATCATTTTTTAAATGTAATTTTATATAACTTTTTACAGTAAAATAAACCAAATGAAAAAAAGAGTAATTTCTATAAGCATATATTAGAAATGAAAACCACTCAAATGGAAAAAAATATAAACTATTTTTAAAATAGAATAAATAAAAATAACGTAACTTTTTTAAAAATGTGTTTCTATTAGCAATTTTTACACATTTGGTGAAACGCCAATCGGGTGTTTTGGTATACAAAGAATGATAGCAACTGCGGAAGTTTTGTTTGCTAGCTATGTCTAATACATAAACACTTTGAAGGTATTTACATCTGCTGGGCATACAGAACAATCTATCAATACGCAAAATGTAAACAAAGTACTACTGCCGTCCATGAGACGCCGTGCGACCATTGTAGTATTAACTATCGTTAAAATAACGTACGGAAAGCATGAATTTATTATATTAAGAAATTCAAGATCGTAATTTTTTATGAATATCAATACGGTTGATAATTTTCGGGGTAAACTTATAAGTGACGAGCAGTAATACACTTATAATGTTTGACGCTCAAATTTGGCATATTTTTTATCATGAATACAATTTCTCATCTCTTTGTTATCCATAATACACTGCTTTCGCTGAGGTATCCCTCAAGTACTCGATTGATCCCTTGTTTATCAGTCAATAATACTTTAAAATTCTTTTACACAATAAACATTCTTTTTTTTTTAAAACTTTTTCTTTTTTTAAAGTTTATATTTGACCATTTGATCTCATTGTTTTCTTATTTTATGGATTCGATCTCCATACTAAAAGTGAGTATTTTCATTCTTAAGTTCTTTCTTTGGAATTTAGGAAGATCTTAAAATAGTTTTCATCGTCTATTGTTATTATAAAATTTGCTCCATTTTCAATTTTTCCAACGAATCAACATTTAATTCTTTTACATCGTTTATATGAATACCTTTCCCCTGTTAGTTGAAGTTCCTGTCATAATTTATTGTTTTATCTGTGGTATCATTACAAAATTTTACATGTGTGTTATTTATTCGCGTATTATAACTTAATTCGCCCGAATTCTATTAGTACCATACGAGTTTTTTTTCCTTTTTACTTTTCTGATATAATTTAATGTATACAGTTCGTTACTATTATAAAACTTGCCCTGTGTTTTATTTATCGGCTCCGCAATTTATTTTTCTTAATTTTTTGCTTCTAGAAAATATTTCCTCTCAGTTTTTTCTCATCTAATAAGATACTCTTCTTTGCCATCAGTTGCAGACCATTCTTTCGATCTTATTATCTTGTTTTTAATATTCTAGATTTCTTATTACTTTGTTACTATTATAATTTGTTTCACTTTCATGTACTTACTTTGCTTATTTTAATTTACAGGCTCCGCTCTTTAAAGTTTCCGTTTTTTCTTAACTTTTTCACTATAAATCATTGAGTTTCCTATGTCCAAATTTTGTTTTATATCTCCTGCATAATATAAATTTTATTTTTTATTGAAATATATCTCTCCAAAGTATTATTTACCTTATGTCTATATTGTCTGTCTTGGAAACATTTTATGTTCGTATAAACTCCTCATGAATCCGTTTCTTAGCTGATTGAACACTCGCTGCTAACATGCTTTCATGGAAAATAACACAATCTATCCCCTTCTGTTTTGTCATCCGCTAGAATTTCCTTTGTTTGCCTAATTGACGTAATTTCTGATTTAACTGTGGAATTTCTAAGTGTTTATAAATTCTCCCTGTAGCATCTGAACTATGAAAAAATCCATTTCTATAGATTCAAATCAAACGCATTTTCCACAAATTCTTTCCCATGTTATCTATATATATAAAACAGTTCCGTAAATGACTCACTGACTGACTGACTGACATACAACGCACAGACCAAACCGCTGGACCTAAAGGGCTGAAATTTTGCATGGCGATTCTTCTTATAGTGTAGGGGTGCACTAAGAAAGATTTTTGAAAATATTTTCTTAGATTTTTTAAAAATTAAATGTTTAATCTGTTTTTAAAACTTTTTTAAAGTTTGTATTAAAAATAATAAATTGCGGGTTATAAAATTTATATCACAAGAAAGATCATAAAAATTCCTTTAAAATGAGATCTTTTTCGAATCTTTACCTTCATTTTCTGATTTTTGGTGAATTTTTAAAGATTCATTTTTAGAATTTAATTTATTAAATGCTGATCACGTGATTTCTTTTTCTGGTACTTTAAATTAATTTATCGTCACGTTCATAGCAACGAAATAGAAAAAAGAATAAATTTTTTTCTTCCTAATACGGCAGACGATTAGAAATTATCCGAAAAAATATTAAAATACAGTAAAAGATATGTTCCTCAAACTGTACTATATTAACTGTACTATATTCTTTAGTATGTTCTATTAGATTTAATTTGAATATTTTCTTCTACATTATTTTGTCTATAAAAATCCGTTACGATTTTTAATAAATATATTTTTTCGTTTTTTTTACATCAATTGCATATATTGATCGTTGTATTTATTATAAATATATTTAAACATATTATTGGCATTAATTGCATACATTGAACGTTGTATTTAATTTGAATGTACTCCGTAGCGAATAACAGGTTTTCAGCTAGTACCATATAAAACTTAGATGTTATGTTAAACTCATATCTGGTATTCTTGATGACAAATGGCATTAAATTCTTTGACAGAATTTCGTCAGATATTTGCTTTACTTTTCGGGACTCCAATATCGGAGAAAATCTTTCATTTGGCATACGTTTGTTGGGTGTTCTAAAACCTCCGTTAAGGACCAGCAATTCTTCGCTGGTTCCTCGCATAAACGTTGACATGTCCGATACACATAGCGCCATTGATAAATCGTTAAATGATGACACTTCAAATGACTTACCATCCATTATCGATTGGTTTAAAGAAAAGAGGCTGATTCATCACAAACACACATGACGGCCGTGAACAATAATAAAATCCATAAACAATGCGAGACACTTGTACATTTCTGCCTAAAATAATGCAGTGGAATCTCGATCGATCGTTCTCCGAATCATCGTTTTTCCGTACGTGTCGTTTATTTCACCTAGTCCAGGCGATCACATTGCTTTGTTATTTTCCCGCAAACGATTTCCCTAAAAATTTCGGCAATTTAAAAGTTAAAAAAAAAATGACATTTAGACTCAGGAATTTTTAAAGATGTTTAGAATAGTATTTGTGTTTTCATTTGGTTAAGTTGTAATGGGGGTGGAGCTATAGTAATGTTACAATGATGTAACCTTTAGGATAGAATTGGCTGCTGTTTCGCCATAACCGTCACTTACGGAATTGGGGTGTGTAAGCATCGTTTACTTTGCATTAGGATTTTTGTGTGCTTGCATGTAAGGTGCGTTGAGCCCATACTGTAAGTTGTGTTTGTCTTTTCATTTTCTTCTTTACTAATTGCTTCTTTGGGGGACTCGGGGCCTTGGGATGTCTTTTGGGCTTACCTGCATCCTATTCAGAAAGTTCCCCTTGAGGTAACTGACATGGTTAGGCTCCCTGATGACGAGACCTGTCGGTTACCTCTGCTGTTTTATGGTTCAGTTCCGGCACTTATACAGAATCTTGCCGTTGGTGCGTGGATGCCCAGAGTGCTTGATTTCTGTTTGTTTTTTGTCTATTTTAGTATTACTTTTATCTATCTCTGTTGGATTATTTATTTATTTTCCCGCATTTATCGTTCAATTCAGTCGGTCCTTTTGAAAAACGATAGATTGAGATTTAGTTGTATATACAATCTGCAGTAAAATTTTGTGTGGTACTTATATTAACACTAATAATACTCCGATCAGTTTCTTGAATAATACTTGTTTCATATTTTCTTATGTAAATCGGGCGTTTTTCAGGAAAAACGTTTCCTTGTCGTAAAACTTCAATTTAAATCTTTGAAGAAGTTTTTACTCACACTTTTGTTGATACAAAAATTTCCAGTAATATTTTTTGCAGATATCGAATGAAATTGGTGCATTATTAGGAAATTATTTTTTAAGAAAATTCTTTATAGAGTAGATTTACTTCCTCGAATAACTAATTCCCATTAATTTGCTATGCAATAGATATTTGATTTTAAAAATAAATAGACGATAAAATGTCTTATGTGTAAGAGAGAGAAATTAAATAAAAATGATAAGTAGTAAAAATTATTGATATTACATTTTCAAATAAGTAAGAATGTTTTTATATACTATATATGGAATTATATATAATAAAAGTAGTGTTATGAAGGCATCGGAAAAATTGAAGGCATTAATATTGTTTCATTGTTAAATTTAAATTTTTTCCTGGAAATAAGGCATTTGATTGAATCTTACAATAAAATGCTGACGATTATCAAATTTAAGATACTCCTCCTTAGTACAGAGTAAGTGTACCTATAATTAGTTCAAATTATACTGTAGATCATGGATTACCAACGGGATGCAGGTGGAATCCTTGGGAGTCGATGGAAGTTTTAAAAGGGTCTATAGTATTCCAGGGGTCTATTGGGGGTCTATGATAAATTTTCCTATTTTAAAATTTCCTTTAATTTTTTAGGAATGTAATTATTAGATAATAATATCCGTTTTAATATGTATAATACATATTTGCATAAGGCGGAGTGATCCGCGCATCTAAAGTCGAATGTCATGACGCTTTTGTATATGCCTCGAATGCCGCCGTCGGCTTTTGTGTACCAACACTAGGCAGAACTGGGGAAATCAACTGGACATTAAACAGCACATGGGTCCTCCCGATGCAACTAATCAAAAGCAGTTTCGTTTTTTTCTCTTGGCGATGTTTGTGCATTTACAATCTGTGTTTCTGAAATATTATTTATACTTGTGAAATTAAAAATGAAATTAGTACAAAAATAATCTATATATATAAAACAGTTCCGTAACTGACTCACTGACATACAACGCACAGACCAAACCACTGGACCTATAAGGCTGAAATTTTGCATGGCGATTATTTTTTTGGTGTAGGGGTGCACTAAGAAAGATTTTTTAAAATTTCATTTTAGATTTTTTAAAATTAAATTTTTAAGCTGTTTTTGTAACTTTTTTAAAGTTTGCATTTAAAATAATAATTTGAGGGTTATAAAATTTATATCACGGGAAAGATTATAAAAATTCCTTTAAAATGAAATCTTTTTCGAATATTTTTCTCGATTTTCTGATTTTTGGTGAATTTTTAGAAGATTAATTTTTAGAATTTGATTTATTAAATGCTGATCACGTGATTTCTTTTTCTGGTACTTTAAATAAATTTATCGTCACGTGCATAACAACTAAATAGACAAAAAAAATATTTTTTTTCTTTCTAATGCAGCAGACGATTGGATATTATCCGAAAAATATGAATATCCTTTACGATTTTTTTTATTTATATATATATATATATATATATATATATATATATATATATATATATATATATATATATATATATATATAATTTTTACATCAATTGTATACATTGATCGTCGTATTTATTACAAATGTATATATTTATTTTTTTGGCATTAATTGCATACATTGACCGTTGTATTTAATTTGAATGTACTCCGTAGCGAAGTGCCAGCTAGTAAAACATAAACCTACTGAACCACTTTTTCTAATTTTTTGTTCATATTCTTTGTAAAATTGTTATCTTTAAGTGTTTTATCCGCAATTATTAGGATTATAATTATGTTGTATGCTGCATATTATAGAGAAAAATGTGAGGGGATGGATGAAGAAAATCATTTTATTAAATGGGGTCGATGTAGGAAAAAGGTTGGGAATCCCTAAAATATAAATTAAAGTGATAGTGGAAAATAGAGTAGTGAAAAAAAAAATTCAAAATTCAAAACAGATTTCAGAACCTCCTGTTAGGAGTCAACAAGAGAACATGTATCTCATTATTTCTGATCTCAAAAAAGCGGCTCGATTCTATCGGTTTCTGAATTGGAAAAATTCAAGCTTACTTGACAAAAGATGAAAGAACAGTGAATGGACTTAACAATAAGATTATCCAGTATGTATTCCTTTTGTTCGAAACATTTCAAGTGCTTTCTTGAAGACTCACCTTCCATTTATGTTCCGTGAAAAGAGATGAATGGAACGGCGTAAAAATGATTCGCTGTAGGAAATGCTTGATTAGTTATTTTCTTTTCTGCGAATTGATTTTAAACTAAATGGGAACTAAGCTTCCTTTCGGTAATGCGGTTACTTTGTCAGAATCGAGGAATACTTTAAACGTTTGTGGCGTGAAAAAAAAAACTTAGTTACTTACCATTAATATTAACCTTTCAGTGGAATTCTACTTCAGACGTACTTTCTGGGGTCTACCTTGGATGAAGGGCATTAAATAAATAATCATAGACCATTAGTTTTGAATTCCCAGCGTTCACTTTGAACGGGTGTTTAAAATGAAAGTTTAACCGGAATTTAATATCAATCGCTGCTTGAAGCTGTTTACGTAAGCGTTGTATTAGACGTAAAAGTCTAGTAAGACATACGCCGATAGTACAATATTATTTTAAGCCTTAATTTAAATCGTGGTATGCATTATTAAAGTGCATATCCAAAGTGATTATAGACAATGCCTGAATCTATTTTCAAGATTAGAGTTCAGTACGTATTTCCTGATGCTATTGCTCTTATAGAAAACTGATATAAGGGATAACTTGGCTCTTTATCAAATCTTTTATTGACAATAAAATACCGCATGAGCTGGGAATGTTCATTGTATACTGATATGCTACAGTACCTGAAATGTTTATGTATTTTTGATTTATCAGTCAAAAGAGGAAACCCTACAACATCTCTCTTTTTTATTTCCAATAGTAGGGGTACAGAAAAAAAATATAACAACAAATGCAGAACAAATAAAAAAAATATATAAGGGACCGAAGTTGTTGCAATCCCAAAAGCTCTCTTGCCAGCCAGTATGAAAGCCAATATTACGTTCGAAGCAGGTCCAATATGACGCACTACAATGCATCCTTCCAAATGCTGTTCTCCATAATATCTGCGAACAAGGATCCAGCCGTCATGGTACACAATAATGAATCTAGACTCGTGTCAAAGAACCTTATTCGATCAAATTCAGCGATCTTAGCATCATTGAAACCCCAGACGCCTGTGGTATAAGGTGAAAGGAAGTGTCAGTGACACACACCTACAAGCCTTCTCTGCGGCAAACGTCAGAAAACATGCATCACCTGATGTGTCTCCATCCTCCTCTGTTAGGCTGATGTTCTAGTTATCGCTTTTCACTATGTCCACGCAGTGCTTAAAAGTCTCTGTCATCCCTGTCTGACGTAACCATATGTGCTCTAGATCCCGCCCGATGTTGCGTACAACTTTCTCATGTCCACTTTCTTCAACTATACAACTATACTGTAAGAGGGTTTCGTCCAGTGCGTGTTGTAATATCACGATACTACAAACCACCGACTCTCAACCTAACTATTTTACCTCTCTCAAACTCTGTCAACTGTTCATCATGTTGTCTCCTTTTGTAACGAGGTAGGTTTACGTGCTAACTTAGCAATACCAATCAAATTAACCGGTTCAGTGTTTGAAATTTTCTTTTTGAGTCATTCTTTTATATTCTCCCAGCCACATATCAACTTGTGTTGCAAGCGCATTATAATGTAATACGCAGCTGAGATTTTAATAATTTATATTTGCTAAGATAGACTACCTGTCGGCCAAATTTGAGATCAACACAACAACTATTTATCAATGGAGTAATTTCTATGAAAAATAGTACCTGATATACAATATCAGTTCAGGAATTTATTCTTCACATGTAACTGAATTTGCATGCAAGTTTTAAATTAACTATTTTTTTTTCATTTTTGAAGGAAAGGTAATTAATAGGTATACTAGAAACTATATGAAATATTAACTAACATGAAATGTTAACCGACTATAACATATCTGAAGGTTCTCGGAATATTCAGTACCTGAAATGTAAATAATTACATAATTTAACAGAGAAGAATAGAAACGATAACAGCTTTCAATTTTGGTAGTCTTCTACCCCAAGAAAATTAAATCTTTACGTCATATATGGATATTTAGAGGAAGCTTATTGTGTTTTAGGAATTACGTATCAATCTTATGACAAAGTTTCATCAGCAAAATTTTCGGACGTATACATTCTGGTATCCTTCCTGATATCGGTCTAAAATAGCGTTGTAGACAAATGCATGTTGAAAAATACAGCCTTCCTTAGGAACATAGGTAATCAGTCAAAATAAAAACTTTTAAACTTATATATTGATGCCCTAAAAACGATTTAAATGGGCTATTTTATAAGCTAATCATCGAGAATAGCTGAATTAGCATATAAATTAAAATTCCGCAGATATTTTTTATTTACTACCTCTTGAAATTGCTTATAGACAAACGTATAAGAAAAATCTGTCAAGTATTTCCTCTTTAGAGAAATTGAAATTTACCTGTAGAAAGCCTAATATGTAGATCTAAAAGGATCAGAAGTGGATTTTTGAAAATGTTTTTTTATTCGAAAATCCTTTAATGCATATTCCGCCTAAAGTATAACAAATGTTTGAGTATCCAAATCATGAACACTTTTCGGTGTCATGTATTACATAATTATAATGAAAACATCTCTAACACATATTCTGCCGAAAGTACACACATTCTGCCTAACACATATTGCCTAACACATATTCTGCCTAAAGCTAATCATACCTAATGCCTAAAGCTTACATCTGCCTAAAGCCTACATCTGCCTAAAGCCTACATCTGCCTAACACATATTCTGCCTAAAGCTAATCATCGAGAATAGCTGAATTAGCATATAAATTAAAATTCCGCAGATATTTTTTATTTACTACCACTTGAAATTGCTTATAGACAAACGTATAAGAAAATCTGTCAAGTATTTCCTCTTTAGAGAAATTGAAATTTACCTATAGAAAGGAAAATATGTAGATCTAAAAGGATCAGAAGTGGATTTTTGAAAATGTTTTTTATTCGAAAATCCTTTAATGCATATTCCGTCTAAAGTATAACAAATGTTTGAGTATCCAAATCATGAACACTTTTCGGTGTCCTGTATTACATAATTATAATGAAAATATCTCTAACACATAATGGATATAAATTATTATTGATCAGATTAGAAAATAAAGTAGATAATGTTATGAATGAATTTAAAATATCCAATTACATAATTTTCAATATTTAATATGTATTATTTAGGCTGATATATATAAGTTGATATCTTAAATTGTTTTTATTGGGCATACAATTTTATTTTGTGATTAACAATTTCATTTCTATTTCTTAAGGGGTTTCGATTTAAAAGAAAAACGGTTATAAAGTGATGGTTCAAAAACATAACAACAAATAGTTTCGAAAATAAAAGGCCATTTCATCAATAAAAAAAGCACAATCAATAGCTTTTCCTTTTATTTAAAAGTAATTCAAACAAGGGCATTAAGAACGAAAAAAGATTTTGCTTGTTATAAGAAGAAATTGATGCGATGCGTGATTTTTGGTCCTAAAAACTTTATCGAAACTTTTCATTGTAAGCTATTTTCCGTGAAATATGGCGAAATACTCTCTTATCTTAGTATTTTTCTATCACATTTATTGGTTTTAGATGGATAATATTACCACTAAGGTAACAGTTTTTGGCGAAAATTGAACTACATTACTGGAGTTACGTTTATGAATAACATCATCAGATTCGGTTTGTTGTTGACTACAAAAGACGGTTGCATACAATATTAAACCAAGAATATTTTCTCAGGCATATTTACTTATTCAGAGACTATATGTACTATCTATGTATAGTATTGATAGACCTAACAGAGTTTGGTTAGAAGTCCAAAATGTGACGGTATGAAAGAACTAGTGCGACTTACATAGTCACAGAAACTGATACCCTAAAGAAAGAACAGATCTAATAAACATGTGAGAAAAGTAAGGTTCTTTGCCGAAAAGACCTTGAGTCTGCCGTTAATATGTTCCGAAATGCAAGTGGTGAAAACTCAGTCTTTATGCATAATATCTCATGCATAATATTTGATGTACGGTGAACGATATTGTTTTATTAGGATATGTTTACAATATACCATACCAGTAAACACGATTTATAAAAGTCTCACAATTAAAGATAAGGTCTGAATTACACAGTGAAAATTATGCTTAACTGACTAAATTTAAATTTTCATTTTTTCTACGTTCTGCGTATTCTTGTTTATCCCTTCCTTTCATGTAAAAAATATCGTAATTCAAATATATCATAATACAGTAATGTGTCAGTAAATTTACAAAATATTTCACAATAAGTTTCTATGTAATGCGAATTGAAGGAATAGCTTCTATGTTTCGGTTTGAAAATAACAACATAGCGTTGTCCATGGTAAAAAGTTCATGCTCGCTATTACGTTTGACCGGTTCTTTAAAATTTAAACTTCAACATATTGTTATAGGATAAAAATATACTTGAAACAGTTATAAACTTTACCTGTTCATCCTTACATAAAGTAATGTATGGCATATGTTTTTCATGCGCATATCAAAAGGCAAATGGGAGATTTTACTTGAAAAGTCAACAAAGTAAAAATTTAATGTAATCTGAATACTTTCGTGGTCTTTTTTCATAATAAAACTCAAAAGTCTGTGCTTATATATACATTGTTTCATTGTTTACTGTTTTTAATACTGAGTAGGCTTTATTTTATAAAGATAAATACTGTTATTGAACAATCAAAAATTTTTAATGGAGATTCACTAATCACTTCAAGAAAATTTAGGCAATAAGTTCTAGTAATTTATTAACGCATTTCTAAAGAATTTTACTGTACCCCTCCTCTTTTCTTTGTAATATAAAATAACGTTTACTTTTGAAAGCTATTATAAAACCTTTACTTCGATTTAATGTTATGAATGTCATATTGACATTTCAGTTAAGCTTCCTGTGTGAAAGGCCCTATAAGCATAAAACTTTAGAACGCGTTTAATATAAAGCATGAAAAAGAAATTCATACTCAACAAATTTCCATTAATAAATGCTAACCACTCCAAATTAAACCGTTGAGCTAAGATAAATCGAAACGTTATTGCCAAAACGTCGTAATTTAATTCGGAAAGAAATTTATGGGAATAAATGGAACGCGACCAGTTTAATACGCCTCTCTAATATGCATATAAATTACTCTTTGAATATAAATATCCGAACAAGTAGGGGATAGAAGTATAACAATGGAATAATTATCCCACAAATAATGGCGCAGAAGAATAAGCTTTCATCTAGGCTTTAAGTATACCATGATTAACAGGAGGGCTGGAATTATTTAATGCCCATTACATGTTTTGCAGAATATTTTTTTAAAGAAGCAAATATGTTAAAATGAATTAGAAACTTGTAAACGGAATAAGTTAATACATTGTCATTGATAATAAATAGAATATTTCAAAGTAGAAAATATGTAGTAAAAGGAAATAGATTAATTTCTTATAAGTTGTTGTTGCTAATGCCCCCTGGTTGGAGGTCGATTTCACCAGCTCTTAAAGGAACAAGGGACCTTCAACCTGGAATTTTTTAATTATTAATTTTTTACTATATATACAAAATGAGAATAATTTGTATTCTTTTTTACTACACTGAAGACCCTTAGAAATCAAAATAAAAATTCATAATAATGCCTGTTTTTAAAATTTTTTTTCAAAAATATAAGCCTTTTTCAAAATGCTCCACGTCCATACAGAATTATTTTAAATCCTTAAAATTTTTATTATTAGTTTAGCATATATATATATATATATATATATATATATATATATATAAATATAATTGTGCATTGATTTATTTTGTATGCGCCTAAAGCCATAAATAATATTTTTTTTTTTAGTCTACCTGTTATTTTTTTCATTCTTTTGCTTTATTTCATGGTGGTCTATAAATGTGAAAAATATTTGTGGTTTCAAAAACTTTTGCACAGTTTTGTGACAAATACTTCAATTAACAATCCTGAGAAATTTGGAAGAAATTAGAAGATGGTGGCACGTGGAGCATATTGAAAAATTCTAACATTTTTGAAGAATTTTTTGAAAAACAGGTCATATTCAACTACAAAATACTTAGTTGGGAAGTTCGAGCTTCTTAAATGTAGTAGAAAATGATATTAAGTATTCTCTTTTTGTATATACACTAAATATTGAAAATTTAAAGAAACAGGATTAAGGTCCCTTCTCCCCTTAATAGGCTATTAGGCTGAAATTGGCGGCTTCTGTTTTGAACTAACACCACAAGGGTCGGAGTCCGACATGGCTATATGACCGGTCCCATAATTTTTAACCGAGTCAAGTGACGAGACCGGACATACTGGACCCCGCACCTCCAGAGGCAAATTTGTGAACTTGGAGGACATTGCAGCCATGACCTGTTTTACGTGCCCCGGCCACCATTAGTGAACACGGCAGTGAATTTCACAGGTACGAGCATCGAACCAGGGACGTGCAGATCACTGGCCCGCTGCTCTTGCCAACTGGGCCACCGCGCCCTCATTTTTTATAAGTTATATCACTTTGGGCCGAAAGACATAAACGCAGTTTTGAATACAATTTTATTTTGAAAAATCCCAATCAATTACTTGCACCACAATTTTGAATACAATTTTTATTTTTTTGAAAAATCCCAATCAATTACTTGCACCACAATTTTGAATACAATTTTTAATTTTTTGAAAAATCTCAATCAATTACTTGTACCACAATTTTGAATACAATTTTTAATTTTTTGAAAAATCCCAATCAATTACTTGTACCACAATTTTGAATACAATTTTTATTTTTTTGAAAAATCCCAATCAATTACTTGCACCACAATTTTGAATACAATTTTTATTTTTTTGAAAAATCCCAATCAATTACTTGCACCACAATTTTGAATACAATTTTTATTTTTTTGAAAAATCCCAATCAATTACTTGTACCACAATTTTGAATACAATTTTTATTTTTTTGAAAAATCCCAATGAATTACTTGTGGATCTAGTAAATGATAATTTTTATTTGTACAAGTAAGCAACCGTAACTTGTAAGATGTAATGCTACAGTGCATTTAAAAAAGAGGAGAATTCTGAAATAAAATACACTCTTTGTGATATATGTCGCAAGAGAGGAATTACGTGGATATGAACAAACAATTTCATCCCGTAAGCGAAGCAATTAGAGCATACTCCAATAAAATTCGAAATTACTACTACTCCAAGGATTAATGGAAATTTTTATTTAATCAATTAGTACTCTCCGGTAATAACCCAAACATTCGTCAATCTGTATCTCGAGAAATGTGCTAGAACTTTACCGATCAATATAATGTAAGTATTCTTAAACCGAGAAATGTTCTTTGGAGAGGACGCCTATAAGGAAATCCCATTTCAAGCGAGTGAAGCGAATGTGTCAGTTTTAAGATTAATAGTGGATCTCAGGCATATAATTAAAACTGAATTACTTTACTCGCATCGAATAAACATTTTCAAATACCAACGTGAATACGCGTCTTGAAACTGATCTTCATAATCGCGGGGAGATTGCCGAATTTAGAATGATATATTCCAGAACTATATCCATGCATGATAAATTGGTTTAATGAATCTAATAGTCTTAGTAAATATTTTGAAGCATAAGGGTACATGGAGGAAATATAATTATACAGTTAATTTCTCTCTGACCGTCTAGAGATTTTTAATAGTTCTCAAATAATTGTATAAAGTAATTTATATTCTCATTTATGGGTAATATAGTCTATCAAATTATTGCAGTTAGACGAAGTCTACCTTAAACAGAAGACGTGCAATTAAAATGTGTTCCTATAACTGAAATGATAAATATAGGATAGTAATTGATATTCTCAATTAAGATTAATATATATTATTAAAGTGATTCAATTAGACGAAGTCTACCAAAAACGGAATACAGTGATATCCGCTTATAAGAATCACGTTTGTTATTATTGTTTTTGATTCTTAAAAGCGGTTGATTCTTATAGCCGAAATTTGGGTTTTTGGACAGCCACACACACACCTATAACGTTATTAACCATACGTTTATTTACGTATGTTTATTTTTTCTATCACTGTACTGTATATTTCTTTTATAATATTAGCTGAGATCCCCCAGGTTTTTTTACTTATTCTTGCTAGTTTATGTGTAAATTTAATGGTCCCTTTTCATATATAAATTTAGTATTCTTAAGCCTTTTTTATATTTCATCTGTTATTTTTACTCCTTGCTTTCTACTCTTTTCCGTTTTTGGTGTTGGCAATTTCTCCCTTTAGAGCTTTGCAGTTTTGAAATGGCAATACTACATTAGGGCCACTTTGCAAGCATTGGTATAATGTATAGATGTTCTCTTGCTCTACTCCCGATGTAGGAATCCGTATTTACATCAAAAGTTCTAACTGATATAAATTTTTATATATTAGAGTGAATTTATAAAGGCATTTCATATAATTCGCTTAACAATGCTTACAGGTCGAACTACAATCTAACAGCTTCTGTGGTACATTCCCTGTTTCTAGACAGATGTCCAAAGCTTGAATGATAGCAAGTCATTAAAAGCATATCTTTATTAAAATCTTCAAATTCACACTAAAATTCCCAGGTGTAGAAATCGGTAGAATTTGTTTCTTGGCAACATTTGGCTATAACATAAGACGACAGCTGCTTTCATTCTGGTTTAATCAGTCACAAAACACAGTAACATTTTTGATTCATCGCTAAGTAGGCATGAATACAACTTTTTCAAATATATCGCTGATGTATGCATTGCCACTATAGTGATATACATTTCAGAAATTCACTTTTAATTTATTCAGTTAAAAAATATATATTTATAGTAAAACCTCGTTTATCCGGACTAACTGGGACAATAGGCAAAACGGATAATTGAAAATCCAGATAATTTGGGTAATATGGGTAATAAACAAAGCAAAATCCTTAACTAAGCAGACTTACAGTTTATTACGATAAAAAATTATGTTTTGTAACAAAATGACATAGTATTCTTTACAAGACATTAAAAAATATAAAAATAAATTTTCACATCATTTTTTAACAATGAAATGGTAAGTCTAGAAAAGCTTTCTTAAAAGCAACAAAAAGCATTTTATTGCCATAATTTATTGTACAACCTATGCAGGAACTGTACATTGAATTAAACTAAAAAGCGAATATTTGGCGCACTTGTAGTTACGTGCTTGCTACCATAGTTAAAAATTATTATCTAATGGGAACATAAAATAAAAATAATGTCTACAAATCTGATACGGATTATCAGGAGATCCGGATAAACGAGGTATTACTGTATTTCCTCCAAAATACCCAGAAAAGAAATTAAACAGAATTAACAACTTATATTTAGTATTACTGTGTCTGAATATGTAGCATAATTATTCAAAATCTTATTTAATTAATCCTCCAAATGGAAACATTAACAGTAAGGAAAAAATACTTAAGTCACTAATTCACCGAAATCCCATTAATGATATAAACACTTAAGAAGTGTTATTAATTCATCAATATTAGTTTTTCGAAAGCTAAGGACTAAATTTTCCTTATATAAGGGATTGAAAAAAACAAAAATTTCTTTATATAACATAAAACACATGATCGCAATTCTCATCTATTTTATTGTTTTAAATTTGGAAAAGTCAATGCTCGGCTTTTACCACATTTACTAAAAGTCTAAATTAACTTTTCACTCGGGCAAAACTTCAATTACTTTAGGTACATTTAGTTAATATATGACATCTAAACATACGGAATTCTCTTAAAATTTTATGCAGAATTCCGTCTTCGAAGTGTTAATTATGTTTAATCAGACCTCGGTAATAACCCAACTCACATAATAACTCCCGATAGTTAACTGTATTACCAAAAGCAAATTCCTTTTGTAAACTTCATTACGTGTTTAACTATTTTTGGGAATATATTCATATCGAAATAAAGTACTGAAAATTTTGAAGAATGCTTACCTCACATCAGTTTGAGTTTTTAAGAGACCAACAACACTTCAGCACCTAAAAGGGTAACAAATGATTAGTTGATTTATAAGAAGCGTGCAACTTTGCATTTAAATATTCATTAATTATTAATTACATAAATACTGTTGATCAACTGTGTACACAGCTTTCTCTTCGGAGTTTATTTATTTTTTAATAAGTGAACTAGCATAAAATTTCGTCCCAATGCATTTTATTCAGAGAAACACATTTTTAGCTAAACAAATCTATGTTGATAATGTGTGATAAAAACTCAAGAAAATATCTTCAGTATATTGGAATAATAAATACAATGATTTATTGACTCATGAGGGGATTTCTTAAAGAGATCGCATTTGAATAGGTGAAATGTCCTATTTGCATGCTATATGTGATATAGGAGATAAAGAATCTACAAACCCCTCGATAAGTCTTGAAACTACTATGATTGATAATTTTTGAAAACATTATATTCTTTACATTATTTACCATTATTATATCACAAAAGTATACTGATTTCAGAAAAGTAACTTTAGTAGGGAAATACGAGATATGTATGTTCCCAACAAACCCATATATTAATAAACGTACCAGGTAACTTTATCTGATGCTTAAACAATATGTAACTTCTTGAATTTTTAAACCTTAAAAATAGTTCCAAAATTATTCTCAAATTCAATTGCAAAAAAATGAAAGTAACTATGCATTAGTAAAGCATGATACAACGATTAAAGAAACGCATTTAACTATCAATAGAGGATTTAAGAAAAAAACGTTAATATTTAAAAATAAATGGCTTATCAATGCGATAAAGGGTTATATTTTTAAATTTTTTTGCAGCGGAAAACAGATTTGTAAACATACACATAATAATTTTCTGGAGTAATTTCCTAAATTTATTTTATTGATGAAGTTACTACTATTTTATGAAACATCATTCCCTCAAATGCTCGGTTTAAAAAAATAGCAAATATCATAGACAGTTCATGATCTGTGTATTTAAATTGTTACATTTATATGAAAAACAAGAAATTAAAAATTTTTGCTCGTTAATGCGTCAGTAGAAATCACTCCTCTGAGAGTCAAATATTCAGGAATTACGGTCATCAGCTTCACCTAAAGAAGCGACCTATCCATACTGAAGTAAACTTAATTATTATGAAAGCATCTCCATTAAAGCTGTTACATGTTTAGTTCTGTAATAATTTTCCCAAATTAAATTGTTATATAATAATTGTATCTTGTTTTATGCTGAGTATTTGTACTAAAACAACATACTTGTAGGAACGGAACACTTTTTTTTTTCTTCTTCCAGACACTGGATATTTCTCCTGAAAGCTATCGTTACATCATACACCTGTTTATCTATAAGATGAAACGCTTCGTGTATTTCAGATCTTTTGTTGGTGTCGATTTATGTTGATCTTCCTTCTTGGTACAACTAATCATTTATTTTCTGCTGGTGGCGATGTTATATAAAGTTTCTCGCTTCTTTGTTAACGTTTTTATCTTGGGAGTTGTCTAGATAACTAATTTGTGTTTTGGTGAGCAATAAACGATGGAATTAGGATAGACTTCCATAGTATGTTACGTACCACGAAATATTTATGATTTCATAAATTGTTAATAATTACCATGCAAAACAGATTAGGCTTGCAAATAATTATAGTAGTAAACTCTGTAAAGGTTTGAATATTAAAAATGCCTATACAGAGGCTGTTCATACATTTTTTAGACGATGTATATTGTATTCACAAAACTAAATTACATAAAATTCTTGTGTTTTAAATGTTCTATTTGACATCCCTTATTCTGAACTATCTTTCTACACCGCAATTTCCAGGATAATAATGCCTTTTGAAGTGTCACAAGAGGTATTCTATCCCATTCCTCCTGAACAGCTTTCCAGAGTCCTGTAAGGGTTTTGGGACGACGCTTGGATAATGCAGATTTTAAAAGTCCGAAAGCACAAAAATCCATACGTGATACATCGGGAGGTTTAGTAGGTATGGCCTTGATACCAGTTTTTTGTTCCATTTCTTTTAGGAAATTTACAGTGGATTTTGATGTGTGACTGCTAGTTTTGTCCTGATGGAGTCTCACAGATTGATGGCACTTTGGGTAAAGCGATGGTATTTCATTCAGAAAAATTAGCGATAAAATATGTTCCTGATAGTATTTGGAGTTAATCTTGACATTTTTTCCCACTCTCTTTATTTTTAACTTGCCATTATAAGAAAAACCAGCAACAATCATGAATCCCTTAGAAAAACTTTCTTTCGATTCTTTGAACCATATACTTAAATTTTTTTCTCCCATTTTATGATAATAAATGACTCTTTTTTTGTTGCAATCATTTAAATACACCCATGATTCATCTATTGTGACAATTGTTTTCCATTTTTCTTTGGATAAGTGTTTCTCATATAGAATTCTGCAGCGTGTCCTGCGTTCAGCGATATGATTTGGAAGAAGACGATGCACATTGCGTTTTTTCGCTTTCTTAAGATTTAAATCAACGTTTATCATTTTGTTTACAGTGGACACCGAGCATTTTAATGATTTTGCAACTGTCCTTTGACTAGGGGGATTTTCTTTTAACATTAAACCACGTACCTTTGCAATAGTCGAAGATGTCCGTTTTGTCCTTGGAGACTTGTTTGGAATTTTTTTCCCACTTGAGGCTCCAATTTGACGTTTCTTTCCATTCTTGTTAACAATATGACTCTCACATCGTTGACTCTCACATCGTTTTTGGATAACGGAGTATGCATATTTCTCTTCGGAAAGAGCATAAATGTAGCCTTCGAACCACTGCTTTGTTAAAAACGCAATTTTGAATAAAAACAAAACTTTCAAGCCGCAGACGATAATTTTGACTTTTATAAACATAGTACAATTGCAATTATTTCTTTTGCAGCAAACGATTTTTTTATTACCGCTTACCAAAATCGTCTAAAAATGTGCGAACAGCCTCTGTATTTTGGAAATTTCATGCTTACAGAATATTTTCTAATTGTGAATAATTTGTCAGAATGAATAGAATGATGATTCGGGATAAGTACGCATAAAAGTAGTTCATTTTAAAAATTATTTATAATGGTAGATTCGTTTGGGTCTGAGCCATTTTATTTTATTTTCTATTTAATCTCCATTTCTCAATCAAGAATTTTTCGTTGTTAATATGATCTTCTGTTTGTTTAAAATGTTTCTTGCGGGCAATGTCTCTCCTTAAAATTGCTAAATTCAGGATATTCAGTTTCTCTCCAAATTTTCCCGGTAGAGAAAATTAGGGAGCTGAGATTCCTGTATTTAGAAAATTATTCTAATTCAATCATGTTCAGTTAAATCATGTCTAATTTTCCTTACCGGGAAAATTAGACATGAAGTTATTGCCTTGTGGGATATCGAGTATAATTATTTTTGAAAAATAAAACATATTTTTAACAGCAAATAATCTTTAGTCAATTGTAACCCATCTAACAAATGAAAGCTTTACTTTTAATCATTATTTTTAAAAGTTTTAGCATGACGGAAAATAGGCAGGAGAGCTTTTAGCATGTAAGCAATAAAGCATACTACTTTAAAAAATCCCTTTGTCCTTAAGATATTTTTCTTTACTGTGCCATAAAAACGTAATATAAGGTCTAGGTAATGCACATTATTTTTCTTTATCAACACAATATTCAATATAGACCTTATTACTGGATTGTTCATTTCAAATAGATTCGACCGCTTGAGTAAGGAAAGAACAGTAATGTATTCAAATTTTATACTACTGAATCAAGAGAAATATGCATTCCTCTTGATTATTCTTAGAGCATTTTTCACATCTGTCCCGTTTTAAGTCATACGACGGGAGATTTTACCCTCACATGTTAATGTTCTTAACTTGTTTACTGCATTTAACATAATTACTGTACTTAATTTGTTTTGACGAGTCTCAATTCATTCCTCACTACGTTTACATTATGAAACTTTGTGGATGACTTTTGCGTTATGACCGTGGTATTGGGACTATTTTTTTAAGTAATTAAAATCATAATAAATCAGAATAAGAGCGCGAATTCGAATTTGCTAAGGACTGGATGTAAAATTGGGGGTAGAGATCAATCTTCCTTATGAGAAAGTATCATCGTCCGTGTCATCATTTATCAATAAAATTAGCCGTCTGCGCATATGTATGCGTCTATATCCTAACATGTCGTCTTCATATGTACATGCCCATACACACACACACACACACACACACACACACACACACACACATATATATATATATATATATATATATCTCGCTCATTTGCTGTAATAACGTCATAACTCAAAAACCACGATTTTTCAGGTGATGCATTTGAAGTTAGAAGGTCACATCATTGCAACTGTCCCTGAGGTATTTACTCAAGAGCATGATTTTTGAGTTATGATGTTATTGCAGCAAATGACCGATATATATATATATATATATATATATATATATATATATATATATATATATATATATATATATATATATATAGACAGAGAGAGAGAGAGAGAGATATACTAATATTTTAAATGAATATGTCTATGCCTTTCATCATTTAATATTAATTATTATTATTAATCATATATTATTCAGCCATTGACATAAATATCGTTTGAAATATATTTATGAATGCTGCTGATGATTATGAATATTTTATAGAAATTGTACCAAAATTTTACCACATTCATTAGACTCATACTGTTTTTTTATAGTCTATTCTTCACACACATGCAGGTTACTAATTAATATCCAAGTATCTTTAAAGTATTGTTATGAAGTGAAAGTAAAATTTATTCATGTATGTGTTTGGTAAAGAATACATCATTTATTAAGTAAAACTTCTACATTACATAAAATATTTATTATTTAATATAAATGTTCGAGGTTTATTTCATGACTTAATATATTTATGCATCCAATGTGTCGCCTTAAATGCACTGGCATTTTTTAGAAATGAAGTTTTTTTTTTCTACGTGTAATAAAGCTTCTTTAATATGAATTTCTGATTAGTGTCTTAAAAACCTTTCAGTATTTTATAACTCAACCCTGAAAGCCATAGAAAATGGAATTTTCTGGTTTCGTGATGAAATATTTCTCCACAAGTTCAAAGATTTCTCTGCATTCCTCTAAATGTCAAAGAATCTTTGAAACGTCATCTTCTTTATATGAAGAAACTCTTATTAAGCGTCCGAGCTTAATATATCTGCATATTTAAAATGTCGATTTCATTGCACTAAGAGTAAATATATATATATATATATATATATATATATATATATATATATATATATATATATATATATATATATATATATATATATATATATATATATATATATATATATATATATATATATAAATATATATATATATATATATATATATATATATATATATATATATATATATATATATATATATATATATATATATATATATATATATATATATATATACATAAGATATTAATTTAGACAAATTATTGATATTGGCACTGAATGATAAAAAATGCGAAGTTTAAGAATTGAACAAGACATAGACAGCTGAATTTATCAGAGATTATTTACTTAAGAAGTAATTATATTATTATGTAATTATTGTGCAGGGAAATGTAAATTGGTTTGATGGGCTCTGTAATCTATTCAAATTTGCAGTTGTATTTCTAATTTAATTTCCCGTCTTTTTCCAGACAAGTAAATAGTAAATCGGAAACAGAAAATTGAATAGTTAATTTTTGACTCTGCAAAATTTAAGCGCAAAATGTCAAAAATGGCATGAAACTAATTGGTTGTCAGGGACAACAGCAATATAATTCGTTTGTTCATTACAATCATGTGTTGTTTTAACCGATTATATCTTTCAAAATGCTTAGAGTTTCAAGTCAATTAATTGCTTAAGAACGTAATTATGTAAAAGAGGGCAAATTCAAACATAAAACTTTCGATATTTTAGAATTAGATTTCATTCATGACATTAATAATAAATTTCTAATAAAAGCAACGCATCACATAGTCAATCTCTCACTTGGAAATTCATTACTTTAAACAATATTAAATATTGCAGCATTATCACATGCGCTTTATAACAAATATATACAGGTATTCCTCGACTTACAACCGAAATTTTTAAATTAAATTTTTCTCTCCTCCAAAATACTGTCCTTCGAATGTACAGTGCATACCTATAAGTATTAAATAATTATTAGAAAATATGATGCAATATTCTGCCATATTGCAAAATTTTATGACGCAATAATGCAAATGTATGACGCAATAGTGTAGATATCCACACAATAAATCAAATAAACGTTCATTGGCTTCAGAAACGGCTTCGGCTTTTCATTATATTAAAAAAGGACTACAACAATTGGAAGCAATGGGTCCAAATGAAGAAAGATTCACAAGTGCCAATCGTCGTATTCGGGAAAAATCTGGATTGCCACCAGACAATATACAAGGAAAATATGACGCAAACTGTTCGAATTACCTTGGATAGCTTTGTTAAAAAAACTTGCAACGTGTCTTCTGTCGCAAATTCTGAACCAATGGATTGTACTAACATAATAAATAGCGATGACGAAGAATAATTTATGTCTTCTAAATACAATGCATTTTAAATTACGTATGTATGTATGAAAGTAAAAAAATATATGTATGTAGATGTACAAAAAAAAATTGTTTGACACTCGACTTAACGACCAACTCAAATCACGACCAATGTCTCGATCCCTATCTCGGTCGTAAGTCAAGGAATACCTGTATTGTAGTTCTATCGATCCGGGTCGTCCAGTTTGAAATCCCGTCGAAGATGGTAGTAATTCATTCGATCTTCCATTCCATGGGATGACTTCCGGCCGAATACAGCCGAGGTAGCCTATGGTTCTACTTGAGACCGGGCACATTTTCCGAAGCACAGTGTTATCGTTTCCTTCAATTCAACAATGAACAATATCTTCCAAACGCCACAGGGTAAACTTTGGGACGAGTGGCGCCAGTGACGTAGCGAGCATAACTAGCGCCCGGGGAACGATACTTTTTTGGAGCCCCCTCCCTGAAAAACATATAGTAATACTGTATATAGAATTAGTGAAAAGGACCATTTGACGCCCCTCTGAGAGTGGCGCCAAATGGACCCCCAAATAAGAGTGGCGCCAAATTTTCCCTGACGACTGAAAAATTTCCTGACGACACAGAAAAATAACAGAACTACCGTCTCTTTCAGTAGTTTCCCTTATATTAGCCTTCCAGGCTGCTACCCGAGATGCGTAATCACCATTTCGATAAAATCTTATAAACGGCTGCACTTTTCTGCGTCGACTGTTCAGCTGTTGCAGGATAGCTGATACTCCCAACTTCACCGTGTTATATACATCTGCTGGCCAATGACGTCATTGTCGTGACTTGCATATGCTGGAGCGCACACGCCTTTCTTCCATAGTGTCTCCATTATTTCGATAACCACCTGCATTTCATACACTACTTTTTCCAAAGAATTATTTCAAGTATGGGAGGTATTTCCGTTTCACATTTTAATGGTTACTTATTTATATCTCATTTATAGGGCATTTCTTCCAAATATTACTTTCCGTTAGAGATTTATTTTAATCTTTAGTTTTCGTTTTTTTTTCTTAAAAAATTTCCGGTTTCATATTTCTGTTAAACAGATTTTGCGTTGCCTGAGCAGAATAGCAGTGGGCGTTGCTGTTTTTTTGGAATGCTTTATCCTAATATGCCAAAATTGAAGGGTAAATGTGTGGGAATTTTATACAAATGTAGAACCTGTTTTATATCAGCTTATGGCAGAAAAAAAAACTCTTTAAGAAATAGCTTATTTTCCTCCAGTAGTCCATTTCTAAATTAAGAATTAAGCCTTTACTTAAGTACTTAAAAGTGAAAGTTTCATACATTATGTGGCTCATTAGTTCATTTCTATGTTTCATATATTCTCTCGGTGTTCCCTTTTATCTTGATTAAATCCGTTTTCTAACTTATCCATCAGTTTTAAAGAAAGACTCTACTTCAAAAACTAAAATTAACTCCTGCTATATTTTGTAGATAGAAACCAAGGCTAAAAAAATTGTGTGACGTCACAAGTTGCCTAGCAACACTGTGGGTGATTCCATGGTGTTTTTAACAGGGGTTGTGCGATACCGAAAGAACAAATATCAGAACAGTCAGAAGTGTCAAAAGTTAAAGAATCGAAAAACTTGTATTCAAACACGAAACATAAAAAAATATCCTACTAAATATAACCGAGCGAAGCCAAAACTTTATCACACTTTTTTGTTTCATTTTTTTCTGAAACAGATGTTCTTTTATCACAAGTTCTAAAAAAGCACAGCTGTCTGGCAGTAGGTGTAAGTAGCGATCTACGCGCAACGGAGTTCAAATCCTTGAGTCTTTAGCTGACTCATTAAAGAAAGAAAGAGTTAAGAATCACGGACACACATGGGAATGAATCATTGATAAGTTCTATTCTTCTTGTAAAACTACTTTTCATTCTTTGGAGGAGTGTAGCAAAACTACTGAATGAATAATTCTGTCGCTTTTAAACTCTTCTGCTTACGACAGAGATTATAAAAAAAGTAGAAAAAAGAATAGAACAAGTTTTTGCAACGCTTATTTTTTTCTCCGTTCTATTTTTATCTTCACCGAGGGGAGCTTCTTTCACTTTTGAATTAACTTGTCACTGGGACTCATTTGCAAAAAACAAAAATAAAAGCTTTCAGTATGACACCTGAAATTTTAGCAATTTGTATAAATTACCTCGCGTTACATTCTCCGCTACTAGAATATTGAACAAAAACAAAATTCCTTACACTAATCGAAAAATGATTACATTTTCTTTATTGAAGAGAAAAACTACTTATATGTTTAGGAAAACTTGATTATGTGTTTATATATATATATGTGTGTATGTGTTCAAATTATGTTTCAATAAAGTAGATAAATAATTGAAGTTATTAAAAGAATACATATTGTTTACGTGATATATAGTACTACAAACTAATTTTCAAGCTAATTTATGTTTTCTGAACTCACTGCAGAAGAAAAATAAACAGAGTGCATGATTTTTAAAATTTTTTTAAGGTTTGAGACTCCTTTGGAAATTTCGCGTAAGATCATTCTAATAAATATTTTTTATTTAAACAATATTTTCTTCAAGAAGTATCTATTTTCCTAAAATCTTGATGGAAACTGAATGGCTATTTAAAAGCACCTTAATGAACCCAGGTAAATTTTGGATGCATTTTTATAGAGACTAATGTCTAAGACAAAATTAGTCCACCCTTGATGTCACTAATACCTTTGGATTTTGTAAATTTTCCATTAAGGGGACAAGGGACCTTCAAAGTCGAATTTTTTAATTTTAAATTTTTAAGTCTATATACAAAATGAGAATAATTAATCATCTTTCTTACTACATTGAAAACTCCTAGAATTCAAATAAGGAATTTTTCGCAGAACAATTACTGATTTTCAAATTTTTTTCAAGAATCCTAATGTTTTTCAAAATGCTCTATGCGCATTCTATATTAATTAAAGTCTTTAATTTTTTTATTATAAGTTAACCATGTGTATATAAATATAAATGGGCATTTAATTTATTTTTGTAGGAATCTAAAGTCTTAAATAATTTGTTTCTATTCTTTTTCTATTCTTTTTTCTATTCTTTTCTTTATTTTTTATGTTATTACTTTATTTTATGATCTATAAATTTGAAAAATATTTGTGATTTCAAAGGATTATGCACAATTTTGTGCCAAACACTTCAATTAACAATTCAAAGAAATATGGAAGATATCAGGAGAAAATGAATACGCATGGAGCCTTTTGAAAAATTCTAGCATTTTTGAAGATTTTTTTGATAAACAGGTATAATACATCAACAAAATACTTATTTGTGAATTCTAAGTATCTTCAATGTAGTAGAAAGGAATATTAATTATACTCATGTGGTATATAGAGTAAAATATTGAAAATTAAAGAAGATCGAGATTGATGGTCCCTTGTTCCCTTAAGTGTATGACTTAAAATATTCAATATTTTTTTAAAAAACAAATTATAAAATACATGAAAAACATTGACTCTCCTTCAGTAATACGTATTTAAGAGGAAATAAAAACCTTATTACAGTGCATTTTCGAAAGGATGAGCTAATCAGTTCTCATCGAACTTAACAACATGATATTAAGTGCAGACTCGACTTAAATTAACATTATGTAATTATTTCAAGTACCCTTTTGTAGGCGTTTTTTAAACGATTTTTCCCATCACACTTTGTAGCATATTTCTAAAACACTAGTGCAAATGTTAGTTACAATTAATTGCACTTGCAGCGTAAAATTTCAATTTCCTATTCACTATCATAACTTCTTCATTTCTGCCATTAAAGTCGTTGCAGAAAGAATAAATGCCGAATATATTCGACAGATTTCAATTTACGTTGCATAAACGCTCTTTATGTAGAGAAGTGTCTTACATACCTACGAGTTTTTTGACTAACATTTATTTATTTTAAACAACTTTTTACCTGTCTTATAAGAACATATTTTTTTCTAGTATGAAAACAAAGGTGGTTCTACCTTTGATTCTATTCTTGTATAGCAGGCGTTGTATAACATTAGCGATGTCAAAGATGCTTAAAAATTAATTTAGCTTAAATAAGGTATGGCTTTGTTAAAAGGATATTCTTTAGATCCATATTAATTTTTGCTTTTGTCTAGTGAAAATAAAAGTTTTTTTTTAAATAACCAGTTTTAAATTTACTTTAACTCAGGTGAGATTCACTTTCTATGAGATATATACACGCCAAAATACCTTTGTAGACAATATTAAAAGCTAAGTATGACACAAACTCGTGGAAAATGTGATATTTATTTTGCAAAACCTCTTTTAACACATTATTTGCCCGTGCCGTATTGACGCATCCAGAGAAAGAAGTCTAGGGTTAAAAGACCATTTTTAACTTCGATTTTTAAACAAAAACGGAGAAGTTGACATTCCATGTTCGAGGCTCACCTTGACATGGATGTATGTAGCCGTTCGGAATCGGATTTAAACAGTAGGTCCCGGTCTAGTTGACCTTCGTATAGCAAAAAAAGACCGTAGCGCTCCAAGCCAAACCGAACCTAGTGTTCGAGAGATAAAAGTAAAAGTAGATAATTACAAGATAAAAAGAACTTTTTATATACCATGTTTTTAAATTTTCTGTTGAATCATATAAACTTGACAATTCTACGTATTAATAAATACTTTTTAAAAAAAATTTGATGAATTATCCCAACAACTTGAAAGAAAAGTTAACTGTAAGTTAACTTGCGTTTAACTTTTGGTTCCCGTCCCGGCAGATAGATGGCTGCACCAGTCTACAAAACAAAATTAGATGAAAATATAATTCAGATTTGCTTAAAGATGGCTAAAAGTATTTTAAAAATGCATTGTCATCGTGTTCTGAGCTATTCTAAAAGTTTCAAATGTCTAGCTAGTCGGGAAGTTAGTTAAAAATCGATTGCAAGATAATTACAAGATAAAAAGAACTTTTTATATACCATGTTTTTAAATTTTCTGTTGAATCATATAAACTTGACAATTCTACGTATTAATAAATACTTTAAAAAAAAAATTTGATGAATTATCCCAACAACTTGAAAGAAAATGAAGTTAATTGTAAGTTAACTTGCGTTTAACTTTTCGTTCCCTTCCCTGCAGATAGATGGCTGCACCAGTCTACAAAACAAAATTAGATGAAAATATAATTCAGATCTGCTTAAAGATGGCTAAAAGTATTTTAAAAATGCATTGTCATCGTGTTCTGAGCTATTCTAAAAGTTTCAAATGTCTAGCTAGTCGGGAAGTTAGTAAAAAATCGATTGCAAGATTTGTACGGGACAAACACACAAACACACAAACAAACAAGAAGGCGAGTTAATAAAAACATGGTAATAAATAAGCAAGTGCGTGCTTTCCATCTGCAATAAATCAAATTTTTACATGTCTCACGCGCATTTTCCCCATAGAGTTTACATAAGAAATTTGCCGATCCGCGACGCACTAACCTTTGCCCCAATCTCATTTTTTTTCCTTCGACTTTCACATCTACATGGTAAGAACTTCATATTTATTATCCTTTACGTATGAGACAGATTAGAAGTTCTCTCTGGATAGCTTGGTAGAATTTCGTCATATGCAATGCAATTGTGCACATAGAATTGAATAAATAAAATTAAACTCTAAAAAGGCGTACCAAAGAAAAATATCACCCATAAATTGTTCTTCATGGGGAAAGAAAATTGATTTTAGTCCAAACAAATCGGTTTTTCATGCAAAAAGAGTAATATACATCTACACGGATGTTGCCAAGAAAGAAACTTATAATTAATTCACAAAATGGTAATAAAAGCAGACGATTTTAAAATTTAAATGTTCAATGAGCGAGAAGGGGGAAAAAGCAAGCAAGCAAACGTCATCTAGAGGAAGAAAAATATTTATAATGTTTATACTTTATTAAAAATGTTTATAATGTTTATACGATTTTTAAACAAACAGTACAATGTGTTATTCTAAATAAACAGTTCGTCAGAAGCAAAGATATTAATCCTTAAAACGGTACCTCATTTATCGATTTTGGTGAACTATGGAGGAAGAAAAAGGGATCGTCAGAAAATTCACCTTCTAGAAATAATATATATAAATTTTGACCGTGGAGCTTTATGAGTAAAGGAAAATTTACACTTTGTAAAGAAATACATCTTTAAAGAATATAATAAAAAAATTAATTTGTTGCCTTGAGTACATTAACAAACTGAAATTATTCATTTTTATTTCGACTATTTATGTCTTTTCATTTGAATGAAATGTTACCAAGGTAATGGAGTCTCTAAAACAGACAAATAAAAGTATTTCATCCCAAATGCATGCAATAAATATTTTCGTTTGCTCGTGACACGGACTATAAATATTCAAACAATAAAACAATTTACGTTGATGCAGTAAATGAGTGTTTTACTTGATGAATGTACTTCTTTGCACCTCAGGAAAAGAAGGCTGAAGGAATATATATTCATCCAAAATTAAAATATTAATTATTTTTATTTTTAACAATAAAAAATGAAGTTCGGTTTTATAAAATTTCATTCTTATATGTCTTAATTAGTTTTCCACTATATTTTAATTAACACAGACAGGTACTTTCAAATATAGTGAAAACAACGAAAGTAACATCTTAGATAATATATATTTAAGTCATATTATTTTGTTTTAGTCTAAAGTAATTATATTTCAGATGCGTGCGAACTTTTTAGGCAATTTTATAAGAAAAGATAATTAGCTAGAATATCAACAAAGCAGAAACAAACACGTGTCATCTGAATTGTTGAAAAATTATTTTGAGCTTTTGTGTTTGAATTACGAGACCACTAGAATAACGGTCTTATATTATTTTAACATCTTTCGTCAAAATCTTTATTAATACTAATTTTGCATCAGAGAAGAAAAAAAAAACAGCTTTTGTATCTTTAATCATTTATTATAAAATGAGGTTTGTTAAATTATTTCAAAAAGTATATTTGTATATACTCTCTTAAAACATTACTAATTTGAATATGTAGTTGGAAGGAATTTCGAATATAGTCTAAAATAAATAGGGAAATGGACTACAGTTGTCATTCAATTGATTTTACTTGAATTTCAATTAAATCACGATTTTAACGATTTTATTTCAACTGAATGATCAAAGGGAATCATTTAGAAATAATAGTTGTTTGAGATAAAAACCTAAACAGTTAATTTTTAAATTAATTTTCAAAAATAAGAGCTGTCAGCATTATCATTTAATAAATTATTGTTGTTGTTGTTGTTGTTGTTACTAATCCTATCTGATCTATCCTATAGGCTAGACCAGATCCATGAGACCAAAAAATCCAAGACAAGGAGGGGACGCTGCGTCAAATCGGCATTTAAAGCCCCAAGAAAGAAAGAAGATGGTCAGTGGTGGAATGATTGATGTAACATTTTCCACAAATGGGGAAGATCTTATTGCCTTGATCAAATTTAATGCACTTCAGGTGACCACGTACTGTCCGACCACGGAAGCAAGGTCCCTGGAAGCTCTTACGCATGCTCGAGAAAAGGTAGTCTACTTAGAAAATAGGGGAAAACGTCATATTTTCGGATGTGTTTGTTTATGAAATACGGAATGTATTTCAGACTGCTTTTTGTCCGCAATTTTAAAGTTATTTTTTAAAACTTTATTTTTGATCGAATATGTGAATAATAATTTCAAAATAATAAAAAGAAAGAAGCAAATCTATTTAAAAAATAGGAGTTTTATAGGAGTGGATATTTTCGGATTATAATCACAATCAAAATTATCTAAAGCTACTTTTTCGGTGTTTTTTTTTTTCTGATGTTTCCTCGGAGATTCAAATTTTGGAGTTTCTTCACCCTTTGCTTCTCTGCGTATTCTTTTTACACTGGACATTGATATCCCGGTCATTTCACTAGCTCTCTTTAGGGATTGCGAAAGTGGAACAATAACATTTCCTTCTAGTGCTTCTTTATCACACAATTTAATTACATTGTGTATTATACGTTTACAATCACTACGGAACGGCTTATTCCGAACAGTTGTGTTGGGTAAAGGATCCAGTAATTTTAATATAATAATCAAAATAACAGACGAGGAAAAAGCAAGTAAGCGCAGTTAGTAACCCGATTCTAAAGAATGTCGAGAGCATACGAGACTTTTCCCCCTCCTTCCTCAGCAGACTTACCTACAGCGTGAACAGAATCGTCTTGGCACTATGCCAACCGTGGTTCTTCGTACTGTGGTCGGACAGTAGGAGTCTTGACAAAGCAGTCTGCTGAGCACATAAGCCATAGCTAGAAAAGCCATAGCTCCTCTCGGCTTTCTGCCACATTACCACTCATGTGCTGTGGGAGATCGCCATGAAAGCGCGATGGGAGATTTAACTCTTGAGCAGAGATCCAAAAAAGTTAAAGTGTTAGAGGTCAAATCCATTGTAGTTCCCAACTTAGACAGGGCACCAGCCGCTTCGTTGCCGCTGAGATGGTAACTTTAATATATAAAATCACGAAGGAACAGCTTTTATACTGCGATTAAGTCACGCGTTTTAAAAATAATAATTAAAAAAAATGTCGAATATACAAACGTGTCAGTATTAAAGAGTTCGTAAATAATTAAATATTTAATTTCGAGGTTCCTTCCTTATGATGTACACTATTTCTTTACAAATTGCTTTTAAAATTTAAATTTTATGAATGATAAACATGGTGAACAATTGGAAACTTTGGGAACAAACGGATATAACTCAAAAGTATGTTTTTCATATTCATGATGAGAGAAATTGTGCAAAAAAAAAAGAAACCCAGAGTTAAGAATTCGTTTGTCTATTCAATTAAAGCAACGAAATCAAAAAAAAAAGAAAGACTATGATCGCTAAAAACGTCCTCCTCAATCATTAATCAAACAATTCATTCTTGAAATTTGTGGGCATGGCAAGTAAAACAAATGACTGGCAAACTCCCGCAAGCATTGAGGGGTGGAGACCCGAATATCCTTAATTGACGTAACAAAACCATTTGTTTCAAAGCTATTTTTAAATTCGCTCAGTTGTTAGCGGTGGCAAACCGATGAGGAAGAGATCTGCTTTCTACTAAACTGTCTTAAAAGAGAATTGATCGAATGGAAGGTCTCGAAAATTCAGTCCAGTTCATTTGACGTTGTACTTCTTAATAGGTCTTTTTTTTAAGGGGATGATAGACTTTCAAATTACCGAAAATCAAACAAAAATTAGAGGTTTTTTAATTTATAAAATATGTAAGTATTGGAATAAAATGCATTACAAATCTGTAGTGAAAAGTAAAAGGAAAACTTGGTGGCTTTAGAAAAGTAAGTATTAAAGTTAGGTGAAAAAAACATCTTTTAAAAGGCTTTTGCTCAAAATGAGTAATTTCTAGATTTGCAAGTCTTTTGAAAAGCTCCTTACGTCATAATTTTTGACAAAATTTTATAAAATTCATAATAAAGACTCCTGTAATACATCAAAATAAAGTTATGTATCCATTTTAGGTTTCGACTTCATTCAGATTATCAAAGTTTAACTTAAGTGTAGAAAAGTGCAAAACATTAACCAAATTTCAGATTATAAGCATAAACATATTTCCTAAAAATTAACTATTCAACGAAAGCCCGTAGTAATATATAACTCTGTTCAAAATGTATTTATCTATACTAATAAAAAGAAGTGTTTGTGTGTTTGTGTGTTTGTGTGCTGCTTCCAGACGAATCTACAAAACTTACAATTATGAAATTTGTCACACGGGTAGTGAAGAGTCTGAACATGTGCACCTCGAAGCCCGAATTTAAAATTTTATTACCGTTAATTTTTAATTAATAAAATACTAGACTGTTGATCAGACTGTTGAGGGTTTGTGATTTCTTCAGTAGGGTCCTGACCTTGAAGTACAACACATCGGAGATTTTCGCCCGCTCGTATTTTGTCGGTACCATTCCATCAAGCCAATAGTCAAAGAGACCCTCAGGTGTTCCTTCTCACAGGTTGTTGCTGCTAGAAGCGATCACAAGACCTGGTATGTCCATGTCCATGATATCCCCGAGTGGCCTTGAGGTAAATCTGTGGCAGTGCTACAGC
The DNA here is from genome assembly GCA_907164885.2 of Dolomedes plantarius. Taxonomy (NCBI): domain Eukaryota; kingdom Metazoa; phylum Arthropoda; class Arachnida; order Araneae; family Dolomedidae; genus Dolomedes; species Dolomedes plantarius. Next base: position 200,577,225 of record OU015493.1, read on the forward strand.
TTTTTTCTGGCCATGATTGCCTTCGCAAGCACCTTCACAGAATTAACTTGGCTCCCGACCATCTTTGTCTCCTGTGTAACAACCAGGAAGAAATGGACATGCTTCACCTTGCTTCTTGCCCTGTTCTACCTTCCGTTTCTTTATGGGAGCCATATTGGATTGCCAGACATAAGTTGATGGATTAACGGATGTCATTTTTCTATCTTGTTCTTGTAATTTTGTCTTTTTGATATCTGTTGTCCTGTAATACTTGCCATTGAAAAAAAAATTGTCGGTAAATTTAATCTTTGTAAAACATAGTCGGTCTTTTGGGCCGATGATCCTTGAACCGTATTAATTATCTGTAAGTCTGCATGCATTCTATTTCTAAGATCTTTGATTTATTGTTCTAGCTAGCATGGCTGGAAGAATTCCTCCTATTTCACAACGAATCAGACATTTTGTCTCTCTCTCACTATCACAGATTGAGGAATCGGATTCTGAAATTTTTGTTGAATAATCTATTTTTTATTTACACTTTTCAAGAATGAGAGGTGGCAGTAGTTTTGCATTAATGATTTACAACTGCGAAAAAACTTATAAAAGTAGAAAAATATCCAAATTTTATAGCTTGGTGGTCTGTGAGACCGATGAGCTGGGGAACAGTATAAAGACAGATGAGCCGACGTAAGGGTTAAGAGGGGGGGGGTTCAAAAACTGGATAGCAGGGAGCATTTAAAAAATTAATTTCAATTTTTAAATTACAAATTAAAAAAAAAAGATTTATAAAATTTTATAAGGTATTTAATATACTAGTTATACTTTAATGAATATATGCAAAATTTTATATCTCTGAGGTAAAAGTTTCAAAAATCGCTTCTCCACCACCCCCTTAAAGTAAATCTTTTATAGGAGAAAATGTGAAAACTAAGCCATGAAAATCTAATGATAGGCTTCATTAAGTATGAATGTAGCTTAAAATTGCACTTTGTACGTGCTCCTCTTAGATGTAAGCAAGCGAATTATTTAATGAATATTTATAAAAAGAAATTGGGTTAGAGTGGAACACATTACACTACCTTCGCCCACTGCTAACTCATTTTCAAAAAATTGACTGTAAAGTACCCCTGGACTGAATCCTTTAAATATCCGTGTATTTATTTTTTTTAAATTTAAGCTGAAAAATTTTCATTTTAGTTTTAATTTCATGATATGTATTTGTGTGTGTGTGTAACTGCTAATTATAGTCCTCTTAAAACTGAGAAAGCATAAATCTTGTACTCTTTTGCTGCATGCGGTAGCAGTTTTAGTCCTTTGTTTTTCTCTGATTTTGTTAATCTTAATTGCACAAAGGTACCATGTTTATATAACCATTGACCATGTATATAATTCCAAACGGGTCATTACCTAAGCTTATGGTACTTCAAAACCCTATTTGTATCGTATTAGGATTTGCATTTTGTTTCTTAATGTGGGTAGAAAGTGCTTTATGCCGATCTGTAAGGTCTAATCTTGTTTCAACCTAACTCTCCATGCACAATGTTTGTACATCAGAGATCTCAACGTGTCCACGTAAAAAGTCATAATACATTTTGCAATTTGATGAATATAATACAGGTGGCCAACTTATTGCTTGTATAAATAACCATAAAATAACATTTCAAGTAATAATGAAGAATGAAAAAGGAATTATACGAATCACTGAATAAATAAAGACAAAAATAAATTTTACTGAATTAAAGTTTTTTCTGATTTATCCAATTTAAAAATTTATTTCAAATGAAAGTCTGATTTCCAGATTAACTGAATTTCAACATTAATTTTGATATTGATTTTTCCCTTGTTTTATTTTTCATTTCAATGAATATTCAACGCGGGTCATAACGCTCACCAAAATAGAAATTATTTCCAATCATCTAAAAAAACGAGGTAATAAAACCCCATTCCGCTTGATGTATAGTCACGAATAGTAGTTTTATGAATCGGGAGACTGAAACGAAGCTGTAGACGAACCGATGAATAACTATGAAAAATTACCCTGTCTCACACATAAAACACGAGCTTATACAATAGGCGAAATATTAATTGTAGTTATGAAGAGTAATGCTTTAAGAGGAAAACCCCAGACAAAGAAAAAAATGAATCCCAAAATGAATAAAAATAAAAATTTATTTTAATGATATTGATCTTTAATAAATACTACTTTGAGATGGTGAAAAAAAACATAAACATTACTACTATTAATCATGAACAAGACCAGTGCCGGATTATGCATTTGAGATGCCCGAGGCGGAAATAAATTAGGGGTCCCTTTTGATGTTTTTAGATGTTAATTCACTTAGTTAAATATAAAAAAGACATTTGAATTTTTTCATAAACTATTTTATTTTTTGAATCGGAACACTAAAACAGAAAACCATTTTTTTTAAATGTTATTCAAGTGTAGTTGCTTAAGATCGAAGCCGGAGGTCACTTCCTTGTAACAGAACCTCGGAAGTTTTCGTTCACATTTTTATTGCGTTATTAAAATATTGTACAGGGTTTCCACCTATATCCGTTACATCCATTTTAACTTCTAAACGGGGACAGCTTAGGCCATAAAGTTGGTGTTTAGGTAGAGTAAAAAGGGTATGCGTTACTCGATGAGACAACTTACAACGGCATCTATCGGCAAATTTCGGAATGAGCATTTTTATCTCAAAAACGGTATCAGATACGGGAAAAAAGTCAATTATACAAAGTTTTCCAGGATCATCGATTTAGTAAGAAAAGACACCTTGCGCACATTAATACTCTAAATAGAATGTAAAAAATGAACATTTGTTTGGTCGTGATTTTCAACACTACGGCGTCGTGAAACGTCGTGTGGCAGCGAGAAATTCAGTCCAGAGTGCAAATGTGTATATTGGCTCATGGAGAGCATTTTCATCAACATAAATAAATGATCCTGAAGATAGGGAAGCGTCTCAGTTCCTTTCTTCCACTCTTTAAGACATGACAATTTTCGAAATCGTGACCAAACAAATGTTGATTTTCTACATTCTGTTTTAAGTATTAATGCGCGCAAGTTGTCTTTTACTACTAAATCGATGATGCTGAATAACTTTGTAATTGACTTTTTTCCCGTATCTTGTATCGTTTTTGAGATAAAAACGCTAATTTTCGGGTAGATGGCGTTGTAAGTTGTCTCATCGAGTAGCGCATACCCTTTTTACTATTCCTAGACACCAACTTTATGGCCTGAGCTGTCGCCGTTTAGAAGTTAAGGATATAGGTGGGAACCTTGTATAGTATAAAGCTATCATCAAGTAAATTGAATAGAAAAATCAGTAAAATCACAGAACTACACGGCGAACTCAAAAAGCAAATGACTTAAAATAGGTACTGACTATCGATATAAGAATAATATAGAGGCGGCAAGCACTCTGGGGTCAGGACTGTGGGGGAATCGATGTTGGTCCAGGTAGGGTTATAGCCTAATATTTATAGGCCGTTATGGAGTTTCTAAACATCTGTTACTATATCCTTGTGCAGGCGTTAGAACCCTATCCTACGAATTTCCAAGGATAATTGTATGTTTCTGTCTTCACAGTTTATACTTTAGTGACTACCTAATTCAAAATTTTTAATATATGAGTAGCTCAAATTATTTGATTGATTTGGGGTCCCCTGGGGCTCCGGGGGCCCGAGGCTTGCGCCTCCACCGGAAATTCGCCACTGAACAAGACCTAGCAAAACTAACGGACAGCTGAAGAAATAAAGACAAAAATAAATGTTACTCAATTAAAGTTTTTTCTGATTTATCCAATTTAAACATTTATTTCAAATGAAAGTCTGATTTCCAGATTAACTGAATTTCAACATTAATTTTGATATTGATTTTTCCCTTGTTTTATTTTTCATTTCAATTAATATTCAACTCGGGTCATAACCATTGATGAATATCCATTTGAATAGTCTAGAAGACATTATTAATGACAACTTGAATAACTAACCACTGAACAAGTGAACAAATAAAGTGCAGTTCAGATCTTTAGGGTGTAGAAATTTTGTAAAAGAGCAAAACAAACAAACAAACACACACACACATATATATACATACATATATATATATATATATATATATATATATATATATATATATATATATATATATATATATATATATATAAGGGCACTCTGATTCTGCCTTTATTTATTTATTTAATTATTTTTTAAATGCAGAGGCACTTGTCGCTAGACATTCGACCGAAAGTGAGTTACCTGACACACAACGCCTTGCAAACACCAGACCAGTAGTGCTCAACATGGAATGCTGACGAGTGCCCAAACTCAAGCCGCAAGACAGCTGGCCATTCATCTAAGTGATCACCATATTTCATTCATTTCAGGGGGCATTCATTTAATAGGGCTTTAAATATTTAACACAATAAATGCAACAGTGTGAAGTACTGCAATAATACGTCTCAAAATTTTCAAATTATATATAAAGAGTGGCCCCCAGGCAGCCTAGAGGTAGCGCGTTGGACTTAAGATAGTGGGTGTCCAGTTCAAATCCCACGGAGGGCCACTGAATGCCTTCGTGTCTAGGCTGGATATGGGGAAGTTAAATCCCTAGACCGGTGAGTTCCTCCATGTGGTCAGAGGGAGGGGGAAGGTAAAAGCCCTCCACATGTCGTCCCTGTAGTACTCGGTCAAAAACATGAGACAGCACCTAGCTAAGTCGGACTTATGACCTTGTGGGGCGTTATAAAAATTCCTCTAAAGTCGCATTCCTCTCTGTCCACAGCTATCTATGGACCTGGTATGGCATGTTCCAGCCAGGGAAGAGGGGGGGGAGCTAAGTCACAACAATAATATAAACATATCAAGAGTATAAGAGATATAAATTTAATAACATGTTATAGTATAACGAGCAGTTTTTGCATAACAGCTGTAAGTTTGTGAAGAATATTTCTACAGAATGGTGCAATAGCAGTACAGAGCTGTGTTTTAAAAACTTATAAAAAGCAGCAGTAAGCTATTAAACTAAAAAAATTACTCTTAATTATTGGTGGAAAACTCGCAAATAAGGTAGTCTACGATTGCTAAACTTCTGTTCATTTGTAACTATCTGTTGTGAAACACAAAATTAATATACATTTTAACACAGCGATTAAAATATAATGATGTAAAATACATGAAACTCCTTATATAAAAATCTGTATCTCCTTTCACTATCATACTTAGTTGAATCATTTTTAAGTAAGCATATTCATATATATTATTTTCAAATCCTTCAATAAAGATTTATTTTGTTACATTATTTTGTAGATTATTCAGTGAGATAAATTTAAGAGTACAGTTTTGATACCACTCACAATGATTGATGCAGAACGCCTATATATTCCCTTAAGCAATTAATTTTGTTAAATGACGAAAATCGACACTGCACGTAGTATCAGATTTTTTTTCTCGGAAAATAATTTAGGGTTTAAATCATGGTTTAAAATTATGAAGCGTTAGCACCTCATGAATGTAGAATTGATTGTTTAGCGAAAGAAGTTTTCTCTGGAGGTAAAGCTTTGAAAGTTTACTGTATTATTATTGATGATTGTTGATTATCTACTCAAAACGTACAGTTATTATACCTTAGGAGCAGTTATAGCTCAATAATAGCTATAACTGTTCCTAAGGTATAATAACTGTAATTGTCGTTCAGAATGTAGTACACTTCATAGAGTATTTAAGGGACCCTCAAACTCGAATTTCGTAAATTAAAATTTTTTAACTGTATATAAAAAATGAGAATAATTAATTTTCCTTTTTACTGCATTGAAACCCCTTAGAATTCAAAATAAGGATTTTTTTTGCAGAATAATGACTGTTTTTCAAATTTTTTCAAAAATGCTAACGTTATTCAAAATGCTCTGTACGCATTCTATATAAATTAAAGTCTTTAAATTTTTTATTATGAGTTTACTATATGTATATAAATACAAATGTGCATTTAAATTTTTTTTTAGAAATCTAAAGTCTTAAATTTTTTATGAGTTTACTATATGTATATCAATACAAATGTGCATTTAAATTTTTTTTTTAGAAATCTAAAGTCTTAAATTTTTTTTTCTATTCTGTCTGTTATTTTTTTTATGTTTTTACTTTATTTTATAGTCTATAAATTTGAAAAATATTTGTAATTTCAAAGAATTATGCACGGTTTTTGGACAAACACTTCAATTAACAATTCTGGGAAATTTGGAAGATATCAGAAGAAAATGAATACGCATGGAGCCTTTTGAAAAATTCTAGCATTTTTGAAGAATTTTTTGATAAACATTTCTAATTTCTCCACAAAATACTTATTTTCGAATCCTGAGTATTTTCAATGTAGTAGAAAAGAATATTAATTATACTCACGGGGTGTATAGAGTAAAATATTGAAAATTAAAGAAGAACGATATTGAAGGTCCCTTGTTCCCTTAAACTTTTTACCAAATAAACCGTATGGTATACAAAGCATGTCCCCTAAAAGAAGAATAAAGATTCTTCTTTCAAAGAATATTACTAACTGTATACCAATATATTATGCAGATTATCGAGCATTTGAATTTTCGATTCAATCTTTCCGAATACTTCGGGGAGAAATAACGTTGAAGGAGAAACTTATCATCCCAAAATATGTTTTTGAATAAAGATCTTTGTTTTCTACATTTGAAATGAATTTTTATAGAAAATCTAAAATTTCTCTCTCGATAAAGAGTGAATTGACATTCATTTACTATAAAATTTTCATTTTTTAGGAGAAACGAATTCTTAGATAAGTTGATACAAGTAAGTGAAGCCTTAGATCCCCATCAAATCAGTTCCTATCCAAGCATACTTTGTTTTATCTTACTTTATATTATTTTTCTTATCTGATATATATAAAGCAGAAACGGGAAATGGGTCGTGTGTGTATGTGTGTATGAGTCACAAAAACACAAGAACCGTGAGCCCTACCTTGATGAAATTTACACGGCTTAATGTGCTTGGAAAATCAGGATGAATGTGACTATTTTCATCCCGCTACAACGTTCCATTCCCGAATTATGTTAGAACAAATTTGCTAGGTGTCAACGGATATTTTTGTTTAAACCCATTGTAACATTTCATTGTTGCCAATTAAATTTTAACATTTGGGTAAAAATAACTAGACATGAATTAAAAATGTGCTTTATTCATATATTGGCGCATGCAAGAATGAATTTGATATATTATTTTCATATACGTGGTAACACCGGAATATTTCTTTTTCGATGATTTATATAACTGAAGTGACATTGAAACATAGCAGACGATTTAGTTTTGATAAAGAATTACAATCATAAGATACGTGTATATTCTAATTAAGAAAGTCTGAAAGTGGCATTGAAACGTAGCAGACGATTTAGTTTTGAGAATTGCATTGTCGAAGATCATAAAAAAGAAACAAAAAATGTTGTGTAATGGCAGCAAGTATTAAAATAACAACAAATTAGTTAATAAATGAATTTTTTATTACTGAAAAAAGGAAATTTATTTGTGCAAGAGTTGTTATAACTTTAGAACATCATAACATGAGTCTAATCATTGAATACAAATAACAGAAACTGAATCCCGAGCGAAGCCGGGTAATAAATCTAGTAGGAGTATAATCTAAGTAAAATTGCAAACCATAAAGAAAGATATATCTTGATTGAGAGGAAAAGTACAGAAGAAACATTTTCTCGATTAAAAGAAGGCTTTATAAACAACTCTGTGGCGTAATGGAAGATGTTGATATATATCAGCTGTTGATTGTTGATTAAAAAAGTAACTTTTGTTGCGAAATATAAAATCGTTCAATTAAGTTTTTCAATCCAAATAATCTTTAGTTAATACTCATATTCAGCCTCAAGCATATGGCTGGTCTTGAATGAAAATTTTCAATTAGGGACTAAAATATTCAATTATGGACCAAGTATTACTTCTTTTATACATAATAGCATTTGCCAATACGAATAACTTAGTATTATTTCATAATTCCACATATCAGCTTTTGCCACATTAAAGAACCAATTTTAAGTGTGACATATCAACTTGAAACATAAAATTGAATTTTTCGGACATATCAACATCTGCCATAATTCCACAGAACTATCATATGGTTGGCTTTAGACGTATAATATATTCGTAAAATATAAAAAAGTTTTTCTGCCTTCATCAATTATCTGGTATGTAACAATATTTTCGTAAACACCAAATTAACTTTTAATGGTAATTTCAAATGTCTTATTTCAGTAGTTTTCAAATTGTTGTACCCCGACTAGCATTCACCTCAGTCAAACAGAAAAACCTTTCTTTAGAACATTTAGCCAAGTAGGCGTCTTACCTAACTTTCCTGAAAGTGTAAAATAAGATATTTTTATAAGAATTAAATAAATCATCAAACACTTTGAAATCAGATTATCTCACGAAAAAGCTGAAATAACAACGTGTGCGGCAGTTGTCCTTTCATTTCTCCCTTTTATTTTATCTGGACAGAAATTCCCAAGGTAGAAGCTTTGAGCAATGAAATTTCGATGAAAAAAAATAACTATTGCTCCTATTAAATTGTTGTCTTATTACGAATAAATGTAAAGGTCTTGTAAGAAAAGCCCTTAAAAATAAGATTCACTTCGGCAAGGTAGTTTGCTCCGATTTAGTGCATTTGCTGGCTGGTTGGAAAGTCGAATCTAGGCTATGGCCTAAAAATATCAAAACCTACATCGAAAATGTTTAGTAATTTAGGAACATTATCATTCACAAATTTGCGATAAACGTTATATTTATGTTATTAGTGAAAACTTTAATTTCCCAAAGTTTATCTTAGGAAGTTTATCATGCGAAGTTAAACTGAGATCCAGATACAAACTTTACTGTTAAGATGATTGCCTATGTTCGGGGCCAATTTTTTAAAAAAATCATTTTTTAAGGGATTTTTTGGTCTTTTATGGTAAAATGGCACTTAAAAGTTTGAAAAAGGAACAAGAACATACCTGTAAATACCATACTCTTTTTTATAAATTGGTCAATTTGAAGTAAGTTTTAATGAAATTTGGCTAAAACTCCTATGACTCTGCACAAAATTCTAATGCTACTATTTTAATTTCCTTCTCACACATCATACTTATGATAGTTATCTTCAAAATGACCTGCAATCTAAGAGAAATGTTTAAATGCAAAAATAATACCCACAATTTTATGTTCTAATATGAAAATTTTCCCGGATTCATCATTCCTTTCCTTATAAAAACAGCCCCAAATAAAAAACTATTTATCATACATCAATTATTTTGAATTTCATTAACAGTGGCATCTAAAACATTTTCTGAAAATTTTATCAAATTATATACATTATTATGTGTGATTATCATGATAACGGTAGAGATTTGTGCTAAAAAACATAATTCTGAGAAAAACGCGATTAAAGTTGTTTGTCACTTCCATTTTGTATCAGACGATGTTTTTTTAAATAGCTATAACTCTGCTTCTAATTGGTGTAGAATGAAAATCAAATCGGTTTTGAAAAGAGAAAATATTGAATTGTACGATTCTTGCAAAAAATGACATAGACCAAAATAGTCAAAAAATGACATTTTCAACGTAGGCAGTCACCTTAAAAGAAATACAGTTTTTACCCTACAGTTTTGAATGCAACTAATGAAATTGAGGATCATTAAAATAACTGTTATTGTTTTTATAAAATTCAGATTTCCCTAAAATTACCTTTCAAAACTACAAATGCTATATATTCCTTTCTTATTTTATCTACACGAAAATGTTGTGAACCATAAAATTTGATACTTATACAATTACACCTCTTTCTGTCTTTCATACACACTACATATATGTGTGTATGTTTGTGTATGGAGAAATGACAAACTTTGCAGGTCACGGGAAACTTAGTTTGTCTCAAATATATTCTGAAAAAAAAAAAAATTTTAACTCCCAGTAAAATTTAGAAAAATTAATCATTAAATTTTTTTTAATTATTTGAGTAACATATATCACAGGAACAAAGGAAGAATTATCTCTCATGAATGTTGTCTCTTACTTTAGAATGGTAGTAAAATAAAACTCTTATAAGACAGATAGCTATAATCCTAGATAAACTAAACCGTACTTTACATGATAATGGCTTTAAAACTGACGCTTCTTTCAAGAAATTTTTTTTAAAAGAAATAATAGCATTTATGGAAATAAATGCAGGAATGTATACATACAGTCTAGCCATTTTGAGGAGTGTCGCTGGCGTTTTGCCATAAGCGACACTAATCTTTTTAAAGATAGATGTTGGATTTACTGGGAAAGTTTTGTTGCATCAAACACAAGCTGGACGAAAATTCTCTCTTTTAAGATATGCAACAAATGACGTTATTACAGTTATCTAGTATTTCTTATTGTTGTAGTGCAAGAAATAGAGGAAGCTTTTGTGGGAGGCCTAAAAAAAAACTCAAATTTTTCAGTTAGTAATTTAAGATGAAATAATGAAATCTAAATTTAAAATCTTAAATTATACTTATTAATCTTTTGAAAGTCTTTTCCTTCTTTTATATAATTTGACTAGCTGAAAACCCGCGCTTCGCTACGGAGTACATTCAAATTAAATACAACGGTCAGCGTATGCAATTTATGCCAAAAAATAAATATATATATTTATAATAAATGCGATGATCAATGTATACAATTGATGTAAAATGTATATCTATCTATATATATATATATATATTTATAAAAAAATCGTAAGGGATATGTATTTTTTTTGGATAATATCCAATCGTCTGCTGCATAAGAAAGAGAAAAAATTATTTTTTTTGTCTATTTAGTTGTTACGCACGTGACGATAAATTAATTGAAAGTACCAGAAAAAGAAATCACGTGATCAGCATTTAATAAATTAAATTCTAAAAATTAATCTTTAAAAATTCACCAAAAATCACGAAATGGAGGTAAAAATTCGAAAAAAATTTTTATGATTTTTCTCGTGATATAAATTTTATAACCCTCAATGTATTATTTTAAATGCAAACGTAAAAAAAGTTTAAAAAACAGCTTAAAAATTTAATTTAAAAAAATCTAAGAAGAATTTTTGAAAAATCTTTCTTAGTGCACCCCTACACTATTAGAAGAATCGCCATGCAAAATTTCAGCCCTTTAGGTCCAGCGGTTTGGTCTGTGCGTTGTATGTCAGTCAGTCAGTGAATGAATGAATGAGTCAGTTACGGAACTGTTTTATATATATAGATTGATAAAAGGTACACTCGTACTGCAAAAATATTCAAAACTGACACTAGAATGGAATCATCAAGAGTCAATATCATTTACAACTTATCAAAGTATCTGCGGAAAAAATAATATAAGTGTAAGAAATGAAATTATATATATAATAGCCGTTGTCTCTGTATAACACTTCCGGGCTGTACTCATCTTTCAATTGAAGACCTCAGTAAACAAACAGCCGGTTAGGCTTAATTTCAATTTCAGATGTGGATCAGAATTTTTTCTTACCTAAAAACTAATATCATCTCCATCAAATCACGTTTGTTCAGCCTATTTTTCTATAAAGCATTCAGAACTAAAAAAAATTGGATGCTTTTAGCTGTATATTTAACATTTTTTAAAAATCTGTTTACTTTTGAGATGAATTCTGAAAGTAAACAAACTTGAATGTGAATGAATCAAGTAGCTCAAGTATTCATATCGCGTAGTGAACTGTAAAAAAAACTGGATGGCAGTCCACTACTCCAATCGCATGAAAAATTAAATAAATAAAAAATAATTGAAGGGTTTGCTTTTACAAGGTGTGGATTAAATGCAATATTGTTAGATAATTCGGGATATTTTTTAACCTTTCATATACTTTTTCCATTATGACGTCATTATTAGTATTATGACGTCAAAATGACGGATTGGATGGCAGTCTACTACTCCAATCGCATGAAAAACTAAATAAATAAAAAATAATGAAAGGGTTTGCTTTTACACGGTGTGCATTAAATGCAATATTGCTAGATAATTCGGGATATTTTTTAACCTTTCATATACTTTTTTCCATTATGACGTCATTATTAGTATTATGACGTCAAAATGACGGGTTACCTTCTAGTTAAATAAAAATCGTTTAAATATAATCATAATTTGTCTAGTTCACATTTATAAGTAATGGTGACAAATGATCTTCCAACGCTGTCCTTGTCAAAAGACAAGCACTTTCTGCGGCATTTAGGAAGCTTGCGTATGTCACTTTCGATTGTCTTACTTGTCCATGTATGTAACATTTCGCGGTAGTAATCTATGAAACAGTTCCGTAACTGATTGACTGACATATAACGTACAGGCCAAACCCCTGGACCTAAAGGGATGGAATTTTGCAGGGCGATTCTTCTTATAGTGTAGGGTTGCACTAAGAGAGGTTTTTGAAAAATTCTTCTTAGATTTTTTTAAATTAAAATTTAAGCTGTTTTTGTAACTTTTACAAAGTTTTTATTCAAAGAATTAATCATCAGGTTATAAAATTGACATCACGATAATGATCCTAAAAATTCCTTTAAAATGAAATCTTTTTTCGAATCTTTACCTCCATTTTCTGATTTTTGATGAATTTTTAAAATTAATTTTTGAATTTAATTTATCAAATGCTGATCACATGGTTTCTTTTATTTTTGTGATACTTAAACTAATTTTGAGTCACGTGCATAGCAACGAGATTGACAAAAAAAAAATTTTTCTTGCTAATGCGGTAAACGATTGGACATTATCCAAAAAAATATTAAAATACAGTAAAAGAAATGTTCCTCAAACTATACTATATTTTTAGTATGTTCTACTAGATTTAATCTGAATATTTTCTTCTTCATTATTTTGTCTATAAAAATATCCGTTACGATTTTTTTATAAATATATTTTTTCGTGTTTTTTACATCAATTGCATACATTGATCATTGTATTTGTTATATATATATATATATATATATATATATATATATATATATATATATATATATATATATATATAAATATATATATATATATATATATATATATATATATATATATATATATATATATATATATATATATATATATATATATATATATATATGTATGTATGTATATATATTGGCATTAATTTCATACATTGACCGTTGTATTTAATTTGAATGTACTCTGCACACATTGATCGTTCTATTAATTACAAATATATTTTTTGTTGCTTTTGGGCATTTTTTGCATACATTGACCATTGTATTTAATTTGAATGTACTCTGTAACGAAGTACGGGTTTTCAGCTAGTTATCTTATAAGAATGGGATTTCATACCTCCCAAACATGTTTCAGTGGACCGAACATAATGTTACCCAAGAGACAATATCTCAAAACAACATAGAGTGAAACGACTACGAAAAATTTTCTGTGAAGAGAGCCACTAATTTCGAAGAGTGAATTTGACACTTTGTGGGCGAGGGCCCGTTCATCTTTGCGAAAATACGTAATACTATCGTTTGAGTCTCATTTAAAACGTTGCTTGCTTCCTATTTTTACGAAGAGGCTGGAGTAGTACTGAGTATCTAACATTGCCCAGCTTTAAGTATCTAAAGAATGACAACGGAAAATCATGGGATAATGTGTTGTAAAGCGTTTATGATGTACTTTCTCCGTACCACCCCATATTTGTCAGGGCCTGTTCACATAGAATACGTCAACGTCAGCCAGAGGGCCTGTTCACATAGGAGTCCGTTGCGTTGCGTTAAGGAAAAGATGACGTTGAGACGAAAATAAACCAATCATAGGCGTTAAAAATTTAATTGCTAATCGTTCAGAGGCATATGATTGGTTTATTTTCGTCTCAACGTCATCTTTTCCTTAACGCAACGCAACGGACTCCTATGTGAACAGGCCCTTAAAGATTCCTTTGACGCAGACTGGTTAAATGTGTCAATGATTGTTATATGATTGGTTAAAAAATATTACTCTGACGGAATCTAGGTGAACAAGCCCTCAGTGTTAATGTTAAAATAACGGTTTCCGGAGGGGTAAGCTTGGTGAAAACCCACTGGATACTATCATTTCAATCGCTCCCTCTGCAATGCTGGCAACCTACATACAGTAGGAATGATTGTGTGGTCAGATGAGCTAATGTCCTTAATTAGATACCTCACACGAATCTAAACGAGAAAAATGAAATATAAAGAAGCACAGATGTCTCCTTGATATTTTCTATCCAGCATGAGCTTCATTTTCCCATGGTCTCGCACCTTTTCGGACAACTTAAAATTGATTGATTAGAAGAAGCATTCATTACCGAACTCTGCTACAGGACCAGTAAGCATTTCGGACTTTGAAATATTTCCTTACACAAAACACTTGGTAATTACACAGTATTTATTCCTCTGACATGATACAATGAAGCAGGAATACTTTCATACCGATAGCAGACTATTACGTGTACTAAATAGACACATCATACAGATTTCCGACCGTTGTTTGAAGCAGTGTTTGTATCTCATTTATATTAGAGTTTTTGAAAAGTTTGTAAATGGTCCCTAAAGAAACTAATCCAATGAAAAAAAAATCAGTGTTTAACGTAGTTTGATTTTGCCAAACTCCGGTGTGTGGACCCTTCAAAATACTTCAGATGATAGTTGTTTAGAAATTGAAAACCTTAGTTTAAAATGAGAAAGAAAAACAAATCTGAGTGTTTATTTAAAATATATGGTTTGGTTTGGTGCGGTACGGTCATTTTTTTGCTACGCGAGGGTTAACTAGACCTGGACCTACTGCTTAAAGCCGATCCCGAACTGCTACAAACATCCATACCAATTGTGGGACTCGAACCCACAGATTCGGGTACCGAAATACAGCGCTCTAGCCATTCGGCCATCGACCGGCAACATATTTTAAAAAAAAAGGAAAAAAGAAGTTTAAAAGCTATGATTATCAACGAGCGTATAATTGTATTCAGGCGTCTATCATCCCAGCACTTCAGAATCGCTTTCTTGGATTCGGTGTTTCATCTTTCTGAGTTAATATCTCTTATTTTACCTAACCGCTTATAAGTGACAGAGTCTAATTCTGCGATAGTAACTTTCAATTAATAGTAAAAAATATTTTTGCACAAACTGGTGTCTGTTTTCAACTCTAATAACGTTTTAAAAAAAATTATTTGATATTATAATATTTTCTCAGGGATAAATTTACTCTGTAATACGTTTTGATTTCTTTGAATTAACTCTGTTTATTTTAGCTAAATAATCATGCAGAAAAGAGTTTTTAGAATAAATTAAATTGTACTTTTAAAGCAAACAGGAAGCTCCTTCTCCAAAGCTAAAATTTTAACTCGTTTAAAAAATTGTTCATGAATAGATGAATTATAATTAAATAATAAATCTTTCGTTATTCATCAGAACGATTTTATCCTTCTTTTATGCCGATAACGCTAAAATAATACGAACATAATTCATAAAAGGGAATTTTAATAGTTTAAAATGTTAATAGTGATAAAACTGGGTCGACAAGAATTAGTATAAATGAGTAAATTTTATGACACAAACTTCGAGAGTCAGAAAAACAATTTTAAATTACCAGTAAACGGAAAAAGATTATATTTATAACGATATTAAACGCAACTTTAAGTAAAATACCTTAAAATATCCCTCTCCTTACATTTTTGGGAGGATCAGTTAAGATTTATATTCAGATAAGTCCGCCATATATATCTTCTTGTTTATCTTTCAGAAACAATTTGGACCATAAATATTCCACGCGTGCTAAAAGACAACTTCTACCGCTCTCAGGGAATATATTTCAACGGAGATAGTGAAGGGACTATCTTGTTAGTATACAAAAAATGTTAGCTGACCATTTGTCTTCTTTTTTTCCGATTGGGTTCATTTGTTTCTTGGGAAGAACCATTTGTTCTTCAACAATGTTTGAAGGAACTTGGGGAAAGAAAAAAAATAGATCTGTCAACTGTCAAAGTATGCCTCATGCTTTTTATTAAAAAAAGTGATTTTCACTGGCAAAACAAAGCTAATTAATCCTTGATAAGGTAAAAAATATTTAGTATGAATTCGTTATTTTCAAGAAATATTTCGAATTGATATATATATATATATATATATATATATATATATATATATATATATATATATATATATATATATATCCCCTAAAAAAACTTTTAAAAAGTAAAAAAAAGCCAAGCTTCAAAACAAAATTTACGAGTAAAAAATGGTGTGATATCAAATATCCAAGCTTATTAATTTCTGGTACTTTATTTCCTAATCACGAATTTTTCACATCTAAGTGAAGTGGTTAAGCATGACTTGTTGATAGAAACCCTTCTTCCCTAGACCAAACTCATCATAACCTGTTTTTGAAAATTTAAACAATATTAATAGAAACGTGGGTTTTTTAAAGTATATTACCTAATTACAGTATATTCAACATAAATATACACATTTTGTTGAATAATAGCAAAAAAGGACCACGCGCCGCGAGTGTTACACCCCTGATGTACACATTCAAATAATAATGCAGTTAAAATGTGTTAATTAAATTTAAAATCATTGTAGTTGCTTTCACAAAAGTAACTCGCAACAGAATTCAGACACATTGCTTTGAATCACCTTCATTCGAAGTATACAAACATTGAAATTTACGTTAGCTCATTTTCAAAATTATTATACTCGAGAGCGTTGAATGGTAGTGTAATTTGTATTCACTCTATTCTCCATTGAAGTTCTGGATTATGAATATTTCCGCCTTCATTTTTGCTATATCATTTCAATGATAAATCTAGAAATAATACAATACCATAAAAAGATAAGTAAAATTAATTCGGATGAAAATAAATTTTGCTTACTTCAGTATTATTTCTAATTAATATTTTTCATTGGTATAATTACACCCTGTATACGCTTTTTTTATTTATACTATGGGGTGATTAGTATTTGAACTAAAAAGCAAAATTTATTACTGATATAAATTTTGAGAAACGTTAGCTTCAGTGATATTCAAATGTCATTTTGAATCAAACAATTAGTTTGTTTTAGACAAAGAATATTTTAAATTCGTTTAAAAATTATTTCACGCAACATAAAAAGTTTAGTGAATCGCAACGTAATAAGAACATTGAAATGTGATTTTTCATTTTAATAAATGTCATTCTAAAGAGCCATATTCATGAAAAAATGATCGAATACATGAGTACATGAAGATTATTTCATCTTTTATGTATGCGTATTTAACCCTCAAACGGTACAGTGGTTTGAGACGAAATAGATGGTACGGTTGCGTTGGATCCGACCCGATCTCTTTTTTAATGAGGTTTTTGGTAGAAATAAGTACATAATAAGAATTTTTGTTGTATAATAACATTTATTGATAATAATTTACTTGAAATAAAACCCTTTTTGTAGAAAAAAGGACCAACGAATTGTAATTTTACTAAACAAAGAAAATCTCTTTGGCATTTACATAGAATGTTGTCCATATTAGGTTTAATATGTAATTTAGTATACTTAGTTTTAGAATTTAATGAAACCAACTTTACGAGCACAAAAATGTAAAAAATAATATATACTGACGTTTTTGGCCTCCAAATTTAAAATAAAAAATTAAAAAATCCAAAATAAAAAAAAAATGTAAAAGATGACTAGTGATTACGAATAACTTTATTTAACAAATACACTCGTATTTACTTATTTCTATACCTAGTAGGGAGTGGGTCTAATAGGTCTATCTATTAGGGTTCCTTGTCAACTCGATGTCTTGCAATGAGGAGGGAAAGTAAGGGAGAGAGAACACACACCCTTGGGTCGGATCCGATCCGCACCGTACTGATAGAGGATTAAGAGTATAATTCTCAGTTCTGTGGTAGATTGAACTATCATATACATGTTTCAGTAAAAGAAAATATATAACTTTGCTAAAGAAAGGAAAGTTCTATTCACTTTATCTTGTCCTGTAGAGTTTTTGTAATTGGTAATTAGGCTGTAAATACAGGGTCGTCGAAAAAGGTGTCCGTGATTTCTGTTGTGCAAGCCGGGAACAACAATTGAGTGACCAGGATTTAATCTTGAGGGAGGGGGCTGAGTTGAACGGATAAAAATATTTAAAATGCATATTCAATATTCATAATGTAATTTTTATCCTGTTTGGGGGCAGGCACCCCTTGGGTGCGCCACTATATTTTGCATTGCAGCAGATGGTATTTTACCTCTGGGAGTTTTATTTTTCGACGTCATGGTGACCGTGACTGCTCTGGAGCATGTGCCGTTGCGCTTCCGACTACATGGGTTTTGACGTTGGATAGGACGGGATGGTCACCAAGAAACCCCTATTTGACCCCTGTAGACTTTTTCTATGGAGTTACCTGAAAATCAATAGCGCCCTTTACACGTACACTCTTTCGTGAGTGTTTGGATCATGCGGGATTGCTCGCGGGAAAACTTGCAGAACGCTCCAAAGCATCTTTCCCTTCCTCTCCGATACCTTCACACGTGCACTCAATCGCGCCGGATTGCATTTTCACGCGGGAAAGAGCGTACGTGTAAAGGGCGCTATTGTATAGACCGAGAAAATTCGGGAGCACGCCCTTTATCGGACAGAATCACTGCTGCAGTAGCGACTGTGACTCCTGCTATGATCGAGCGAAACCTGGATGGACCTAGGTATGTTTCATTTCTGTATTTTTTTGGTGAAAATAAATCGCCATGAGTTCTGTTCATGGTTCTTTCACGTTGAACCATAGGACGTGATGGAAACTGACAGAAAAAGAGAAAGATCTGACTGACGCGAGGACTCGCACGGGTATGATATACCCCCCCCCCCCCCCGAAATATTTTTCTCAAAATCTATTTTTAGAGCAGAACTAGTTTTTACCCCGCTGAAAGAATATGACCTTGAATACAGCTTGAATACAGCACGGACAGGACGTCCAGTCCTGTCCGTGATTTCACGTTGAAATCACGGACACCTTTTTCGATGATCCTGTATAATATTATTTATGTAAGTGGATATCCAATGCGTTTGAACTATGCCAGTGGCCATATGTAACGTATAAAATACGGGAGAAACGTTTCTCCCGTGACACACATCCCGTTCTATTTTATTAAACCTGGAGGGAGGTAATCGTTATCTTATTAACGTACATCTAACCTCCCATGCAGCTACCATGAGAAAGCTAGTGCTTGCTTTTCCAGTTCACTGAACGGAAAAATCTAATCCCATGAATGTTTTCAATCTTTGTTTTCGAGACATTTACATGTAATGTACAGGGTCATCAAAAAGTGGTTGCAACGTGAAATGAAGGACCATATAATAGAACTCATGGTGTTTATTATTTAACAAAAATATACAGAAAGGAATCAAGGTTTGAACATTACCTAGTAGGTTTTGATATGAGCACCCCTCGTCGCTTGGCGGATAGTGGCGGCCTTGTGGTACAGCTTGCTGGCTTTCGGTAATGAGGCTGCTCGGATCGAATCCCGGCGAAGCGCCACTAAAATGCCTACGTATTTTAACTGAATGTACAGGGCTTGCCATTTTTCACTCTAAATACTTTGGTTCTACTTCACTCACCTAAAAAGATATTTTAGGTGAAAGACCTCACCCTACTATTTTCCGATACTTGAAAAGTACAGGATTTTAACATTTGATTTAACAACTTTTCCTTCCTTTCTATCATTTTGTAATACTTGATTGTAATTTAGAGGAGGAGCCCCATCTAGAGGTTTTGACATTACCACTACTGTGTTTTATTATTTTCTTTCATGGCGTTTAATCACCGCCTTTTACCAAACTTCTGTTTTAAAGTCACTGCCTACGTAGGTTCGGTGCCAATTTTTAAAAAAAATCATTTTTAAAGGATTTTTTGGTCTTATATTATGGCAAAATAGCATTTAAAAATTTAAAAAAACTTACCTGTAAATACCATACTTTTTTTTATAGATCGGTCAACTGGAAGTAATCTTTAATGAAATTTCCCTACAACGCCTATCACTCTGCACAAATTCTAATACTACTATTTTAATTTCCTTCTCACACATGATACATATGACAGTTATCTTCAAAATGACCTACAATCTAAGAGAAATTTTTAAATGCAAAGATAACACACACAATTTTATGTTCCCATATGAAAATTATCCCCAATTCGTCCTTCCTTTATAAAAACAGCGCCAATTAAAAAACTGTTTATTATACATCAATTATTGTAAGTCATTTCATTTACAATAGCATCTAAAAACATTTCCTGAAAATTTTATCAAATTATATGCATTATTATTTGAGATATCATGATAACGGTAGAGATTTGTGCTAAAAAACATAATTCTGTGAAAAACGCAATTAAAGTTGTTTGTTACTTCCATTTTGTAGCAGACGATGTTTTTTTAAATAGCTATAACTCTGCTTCTAATTGGTGTAGAAAAAAAATCAAAACGGTTTTGAAAAGAGAAAATATTGAATTGTACGATTCTTGAAAAAAATGAAATTGACAAAAATAGTGAAAAAATGACAAAATTGATATTTTTTAAAATTGTAACCTGAACCACAATGAACAACGAATAGGCACGAAAGGTATTAAAAAGAAATCCAATTAGTAAAGTGTATTCCCCGTTAAGCAGGCTCTATTGCTTGCGCAAATAAGTATCTGTGTTAGCCATAACTGTGTTAGCCATAAGTATCTGTGTTGTATCGCTGATAAACCATGACCGCCGCTAGTGACGTCACGAGAATCGCCACGTTGAATATCTAACAGGTGTTGCAAATGCACAGATTTCGGCTTACAGCACAAAGCAGAGACAGCGGGTATATTTTTCAATTCCTACTATTAGTTAGTTTCGACTTACGTTGATTCAGAATAATAATCAACTTTGCATCTCTCTATCTGATCCTGTTTAAAACAAAAAAGCAATTTAAAACAAATTTTTAATAAAGGATACTGGAATGAAACTGTTATACTGGAAACTTATTTTCCAGATTTTAATTTATTTGCTCGTATAAGTTTCGTGATTTATTCCGTTGACTTTATATCGAGGTTCATCAAATATTTATAATTAAAACGAAAGTCTTTTTTACTATCCACTTAAAAAATTACTCTTAAGAAACAATAAAACAAACAAACAAACACACACACACACACACACACACACATATATATATATATATATATATATATATATATATATACACTGAAGTGCCACTGAATTAGGGATAGCAAAGCCTATGCAAATCGTGTAGCGCTGTGCATCATGTATGCGCAAGTGATGGCGCTGTGGTAACTGCATATATAGCGCATACTGTGGTTGTTCTGTATTAGTTGTTGGAATTGCCAGTATGGGTAAACTGCCTGATTTAGACGCCTTCGATCACGGACAAATCGTAGGTGCGCGACGCATGGACCATTCAATTTCCGAAATCGTCAGACAGCTAGGATTTTCAAGGTCGACAGTGTCAAAAGTATACCAAGAATACATGGATGGTGGAAAAAAAAACTAGCGATCGGGCAAACTGCAAAGGACAATTAGCCTTGACAGTGCGTGGTGAGAGACGGCTCAGGCGCATTGTACGTAGCCAGCGAAGCCAAACATTAACTCAAATTACCACCCAGTTTAATGACGGTGCCAGTCGTACAGTCAGTAAACGGACTGTGCAACGCTCGCTTCACCGTATGGGTTTCGAGAGCCGTCGACCTACGAGAGTACCATTGCTCTATACTCGCCATCGGGCTGCACGTCTTGCCTGGGCAAGAGAGCACAGAGACTGGAGTGTAGAGGACTGGAAACGAGTAGCATGGAGTGGTGAGTCTCGATTCCGACTACTTAATGCCGACGGGAGGCTGAGAATATGGCGTCAGGCTCATGAAGCCATGGATCCTGCATGCCTGGCTGGAACTGTACAAGGGCTTGGTGGCTCAATCATGGTCTGGGGTGTTTTTTCGTGGCACAGTTTGCGATCTTTGGTGCGTGTACCAACCTCCCTCAATGCAATTCGGTAAGTAGAGTTGCTGGGTGATCACCTCCATCCGTTTATGCTGTTCTGTTATCCGCACGGTAATGGAGCTTTCCAGCAAGACAACTGTACCTCTCACAAGTCTCGGTTGGCTACTGGCTGGTTGGATGAGCATTCCTCTGACTTCTCTGTCATGAATTGGCCACCTAGAAGCCCAGAGTCCATATCCTATTGAGCATCTTTGGGATGTTTTGGAACAAGGCGTGAAAGGCCATCACACAGTACCAAAGAACCTTACTGAATTATGGACAGCTTTAGCCAACATTTGGCAAGCCATTCCCGTGGAACGTTTCCAGAAACTTGTTGAATCTAAGCCTCGTCGTGTGGCAGCCGTTATCAAGGCCAGAAGACGCCCAACTCGTTACTAGGTAGGTATCCCTAATTCAGTGGCACTTCAGTGTGTATATATATATATATATATATATATATATATATATATATATATATATATATATATATATATATATATATATATATATATATAAACTAAAAAATATTTAAAAGCAAATCTGTATTTTATTAAAGTATAGAATTCGGATAAAGTATAAAGTAAGAATTCGTATCTTTTTATATAGCATAAAATAAGAGTCATATCTATAGAAAATTGTTTTGCGATGAAAATTTATGAAAATAATATACTTTGATTTTGTGAGCCATTTATATTTGAAACTTATAAACGAAAAGTTTAGAATAGTAACTTTCAGAAAATTCAAAGATCATGAAATAAGACATCTACTTATAAGAGAAATCAAAGCTCTTGGAATGAATTATTAATGCAGAGAACACTTTTCTCTGTTTACACAGCTTTCCAAGAGAAGCAATCGAAGAAGATTTTCTACTTCAATTTAAACTTATACAGCACCAGTCTTCTTAAAATTATATTTGAATCACAAGAAGTTAGACAATTGTTTGGAGGGTTTTCTTGCCGAAATACTTGACAAAAAGTACTAAATACAAAAGGAAATCACTCCCGAAATTTTCCTCCATTCATTTTTATATCGCTGTTTCAATTTATCATTGCCTAATTAATACATTATTTCACTGAAAGAGTGATTGTGGTACCTTACAGATATTTTCCTACACACTTTAAATCTCCATTGTAAACATTATTCTTGCAAAAACTCCAGCGGGAAGCGAGAACTATATTTAAAGGTTTATCTTTTTACAAAAGTTTTTGGACTAATAATGCGAGAATACATTGTACTGCAGTTTCTACTGAATCATTCTAAACCTACCTATGGTCTGATACATTACATATATACACATATATATAAATAAATAAATATATATATATATATATATATATATATATATATATATATATGTGTGTGTGTGTGTGTGTGTGTGTGTGTGTGTAATATATCCATTACACACGTTCTTAGAAGGCAACCTGAAAAGGAATTAAATCAAATTTGGAATCAGTCGTGGCGAATAATTTTATTACAGCGATAAAAATACGTCCATCCATTTCAGATGCTCTGAGCGAAGTGTATATCACCTTTCAACCTTACGCGCTAGAAGCGAGGTACATGTGCCTGTTATTTTGAAGTGTCATCAAAAATTGGGGCTGGCGATGCGAACCCATGCCTATCTCCAGACGTATACACGTGTAGATATGCAAGGCACGCATTTTCATGGGAAGTTCTGTTGCTATGGGTTTTTAACAGATAAAGTAATGTTACTGGGGGATTGGGTTTAGGAAAGGGAATTTAAATGATAGAATGGAGGGCCTAATATTTAATTTATTGCACATATATATATATATATATATATATATATATATATATATATATATATATATATATATATATATATATATATATATATATATATGGAGAGAGAGAGCTGTCATTGTGTCTGTTCAAAGCTATTCATGAAACTACATTTGTAAATGAATATTATGTTTACGGATACTTGAACAAGATTCGGAATATTTGTCATTCATAATGATAACTAATACGATTGTAATGGAAAATAGTTGATAACACTTCACATAAAATATATATTATCGTCTCAGTTTCTGTGATAAATATCCAAATCACAATATTACATAATTGTTAATCTCAGAACTGGTTTTAACGAGTCGTCATTATATTCAAAAATGAGTAAAATAAAACTTCGTTTATCCGGACTAACTGGCACCATACATAATCCGGGTAACTGAAATTCCGGAGAATCTGAGTAATATGGGTAATAAGCAAAACAAAAATACTTAACTAAGCAGACTTATCATTTATTACGATAAAAAAACTATGTTTTGCAACAAAATTACATAGTATTGTTTGCAAGACATTTAAAATGTAAAAATAACTTTTTTTAGCCAACGACCTGTGATACTCTTCTACAGCTTTCTTAAGGGAACAAGGGATCTTCAATATCGTTCTTCTTTAATTTATACCACATTTATACCACTATATACCACATGAGTATAATTAATATTTTTTCTACTACATTGAAGATACTTAGAATTCACAAATATGTATTTTGTGGAGGAATTAGATCTGTTTATCAAAAAATTCTTCAAAAATGCTAGAATTTTTCAAAAAGCTCCATGGATATTCATTTTCTTCCGATATCTTCCAAATTTCTCAGAATTGTTTATTGAAGTGTTTGTCACAAAACTGTGCATAATTCTTTGAAATCACAAATATTTTTCAAATTTACAGATCATAAAATAAGGTAAAAATATTTTAAAAAACAAAAAAAAATAACAGGCCGAATAAAAAAAAATATTTTAAGACTTTAGATTCCTACAAAAAAAAATTAAATGCACATTTCTATTTATATACATATTGTAAACTTATATTAAAAATTTTAAAGACTTTAATTAATATAGAATGCGCACAGAGCATTTTGAATAAGCTTAGCATTTTTGAAAAATTTTGAAAAGCAGTCATTATTTTGCAAAAAATTCCTAATTTTGAATTCTGAGAGTTTTCGATGTAGTAAAAAAGAAAATTAATTATTCTCATTTTGTATATAGAGTTAAATATTGAAAATTTTAAAAAATCTAGTTTCAAGGTCCCTCATCCCCTTAAACTCAACAAAAAGTATTACCATAATTTATAGAACAATCTATGCAGTAACTGTACATTGAATCAAACTAAAAAGCGAATATTTGGCGTACTTATAGTTACGCTCTTGCTATCATAGTTAAAAATTATTATCTAATGTGAACATTAAATAAAAATAGTCTACAAATCTGATCCTGATATTCGATGGTCGGATAAACGAGCTTTTGCTGTATATAGAACCAAAACTCTAAAATAATAAAAAATACTTGTATATTTATGAGAGTTAATATACAAATTATAACCATTTGTATGTGGTAACAGTTTGATAAAAGTAGATTGAAGAAAGCATCTAAAAATAATAATGCTAAAGAAAATAAAATAACCTTAAGAATTCAGTGGAAGAAGAGGAAACATATTTTCAATACGAATTTTAAAAACAGATTGAAGTTCTCAAAGTAACAAGTTGTGTGAAAAAGAAAACAAAACTTAATCAAATACTTTGAATGGTTAAGTGAGATAGTAACTAAAGAGTTCTCTTAAAGAATGAAGACCACCCTGCGACAGTTTATAAGAGCAATGTTCCCTTAAAACAAAATTCAACAGTAATTTATTGACTTCTTTCTAAGCAGAAGTGAAAGAATGAGACAAAGAAATTAACTACAGATATATGAGCCAGGAGACAAACAACATCAGAAAGACAACATCAACAAGAATTTGAAATATTTTATTCCCTTCCATACGAGAAGAACAAACATCTTCTACGGAAGCAAAGGTAAAAAAAAAATACCCAGGGCAATTTATAATGAGTTCTTACCTAATTTATGAAAATGCATTACATGCATATTGACTCTATACTATGAAGGATGATGTAAGCATCTGGAATTCATTGAAGGACCAGTTTAAGTAATTCTTTTATTTAATTTTTAAGGCTTTTCTTGGGTTCTATTTTGAGCTTGAAACTTCCATTTGCAGAGGATGTTTTCGTCCTTTTTTTAATAACGTAATCCAGCCCGTACATATTTAAGGCTCTTTTCTCTATATGGGTCTATAATAAGTCCTTGTGTAGCAAAAAGTTGATCGAAGCGCTCTAAACCAACCCTTAAACTAAACATTTTTATTTTGTGACCATTGGGCACACAATTGACCGTCCATTATTTGGTGGAGAGTTGTTAAATGCAACATATCTAAGTTTCGTATAACGCATCCCCCCCCCATCAGTTGACATGTGACATACAGACCGCAGGTTTAGTCACTCTTGACACTACCACTGGAGCAGATCGTCTGCTATAAAAAGTTAAACAGAACTCAACGCAATGTCCACGTGACACTTTAAGCCAATCACAGGTCATGTCAACAATTCCAGCGCTTCGTAGGAATGCAAAGCTACGCGCCTAGAGCAATGTGTAAAAACCCTTACAGTAGTATTTTACTATGATCCAAAAAATTATACTAATAAAAATCTGTAAAATGTATATTTTAAGTTTACTTCTCTTTGGTCCTAACTTTATATCGCTTTGCATTCTCAAAAACAAAGGAGCGGTGGCCCGGCTGGCAAAGGCGTCGAGTCAGTGATCTGAGGGTTGCGCGTTCGAGGCCGGTCGCTGACAAAATCCACCGTCGTGTTCACAAAAGGTGGCCGGTGCACATAAAATCTGTCGTGTCTGCAATGTCTTCTAATTTATCGAATGACCTCTGGGAGTGCTGGGTCAGGTGTTCTGGTCCCGCCACTCGGTTCAAAATTCGCGGACCATCAAACGGGTGCAGTGTGGACCCACCCCCTGTATTGCACCCGGGGCAACACATGAGGTCTCACAATTGGTCTCACGCTTCCGGCTCCCCCCGGAGAAGATCCTAGGCTCAGTTCTCCCAGCCATTAGGAAAAAAAAATTCTCAAAAACTCTCGCTTCTGAATTAAATCCGAGTCCTTATATTTTTAGGG
This sequence comes from Dolomedes plantarius, assembly GCA_907164885.2. Lineage (NCBI taxonomy): Eukaryota > Metazoa > Arthropoda > Arachnida > Araneae > Dolomedidae > Dolomedes > Dolomedes plantarius. Next base: position 200,604,195 of record OU015493.1, read on the forward strand.
CTCCTGTGCCAGTGAAACTGAGATATGATGTAACCTACATAGACGTTCTAAATTCCTTCCATATAAGTAAGGCTGTAGGGCCCCTAAATTTTAGGTAAAATTATTTAATATATTTCGGTGGAATCATAACGTTTACTTCTCCGAGACATTCTCTCATTCAGATCTATTACTTCCCTTTTTAGAATAATTCGTTTGTGTGAAGAACAGAGGCAAAGATGATTTGTTTCCTATAGGTTTGCTGTACCATTTCGAAACACACCATTTTTGACATTCCTTACCAACATCCTAATTTTTCTGGAACCTAAAATTCCTAGCAAATGACCTATTAAATAAATTCAACATAATGCCGAAATCGACATTCAAGTGGGCTGAGTTGTCACCAAAATCTAGTAAATCATAAAAAAAGGGAATTTAATAATAAGACCACGATTTATTATTTTTAAATTAATATGTCTTATTCCCCAATCTTCATCGGGATTTCGCACAGAAGCAATTTTATCTTTTCTTATTTACTAATATTCCCTGAATTTAATATCCCCCTCCGGTTGATTACTTATAAAGTTACATTTTTCAGAATCGAGTGAAAAAAAAATTAGTTCAGCCTGGATACCCAGATTATATCATTAAAATATTCTGAAGAAAAAAAGAATTCACATTTTACTTCCTTTGATCTTCGATACTTTTTTTAAATATATATCATTCATCGGAATGAAGCACTTCATTCCTTTTAATATGCTGTGAGAAACGAAGTGATTTTTCAAGTTACATCGCCGCACAAATAACGTAAACATCAACAAAACTCCCAACAGTTTATGGGCTGGATATTTTTTTATCAAAGAAGGAATCTTGAAATCTAATATGCATGCGAGAGTGCGCTCACAAATTACAAAAGTTGGAAAACATTTTTTGCACTTTATAAAATATTTATTTCCGTATCATGCATAAGAAACTCGAGGAATGAAAAGTTCCAAGGAGGAATTGAAAATTGGGCTCTGAAAGAAGAAATGGAACTTTAGGTGTTTAAGATTTTTTTTCTTCTATTTTTTCGCAGTAACTGTAAAGGTGGAGGTGTGCAAATAGTTCCCCCTTCAGTTGTTCATACATGCTTGTTTTAAATAAAAAATATTTAAATAAATTCCCTGACGCATGGCAACAAAACTCAAGAATGATAATTGTTGGTAGTTAAATGCATTTACACCATTTAAAATTGTTATTTGCTAAGATGAAGGTGTAGAAATTTTTCGTCAACTCAGTGTTCATACATACTTTTCTGAATAAAGAATAATTAAATAAATTCCATGACTGAAGGCAACAAAACTCAAGAATGATAATTGTTGGTAGTCAAATGTATTTTCACCATTTAAAATTGTTATTTGCTAAGATGAAGGTGTACAAATATTTCATCACCTCAGTGTTCATTCATACTTTTCTGAATAAAGAATAATTAAATAAATTCCCTGACTCAAGGCAACGAAACTCAAGAATGATAATTGTTGGTAGTCAAATGTATTTTCACCCTTTAAAATTGTTATTTGCTAAGATGAAGGTGTACAAATAATTCATCACCTCAGTGTTCATACATACTTTTCTGAATAAAGAATAATTAAATAAATTCCCTGACTCAAGGCAACAAAACTCAAGAATGATAATTGTTGGTAGTCAAATGTATTTTCACCATTAAAAACTGTTTCTTGCTAAGATGAAGGAGGACAAATAATTGCTAGCCTTAGTGTTCATACATACTTTTCTGAATAAAGAATAATTAAATAAATTCCATCACTGAAGGCAACAAAACTCAAGAATGATAATTGTTGTTAGTCAAATGTATTTTCACCATTTAAAACTGCTTCTTGCTAAGATGAAGGAGTACGAATAATTGCTAGCCTCAGTGTTCATACATACTTCTCTGAATAAAGTAAAATTAAATAAATTCCATGACTGAAGGCAACAAAACTCAAGAATAATAATTGTTGGTAGACAAATGTATTTTCAGCATTTAAAGTTTAAAAAGGTACAAAATTAATTTGTATAAATTTTATTTATTTGAATTTACCTTCAATCTGTGTATTTCTAATGACGTTTTCACATACAGCGGTGGCCCAGTTGGCAAAGGCAGCGGCCCAGTGATCTGAACATCACTGGTTTGGTGCCCGTCGCTAACCAATCCGCCGCCGTGTTCACTAATGGTGATCGGGGCAGTAAAATAGGGCGT